>CAVNZK010000011.1:0-598538 GCA_963693345.1 Pieris melete | reverse complement strand
CCTTTCCAAGGCAGGAAGAGTGTCACTATTATGTATATTAGAATATGGAGTATATGCTATCTTCATACACCATACCCATTTTGCTAAACATCCATCAGCCCAGCGATTTGAATATATAATTTAATGCAGCCACTCTGCACCTTGTCAATGATATAACGTGTTATATATAAGGTTCGATCAAACTTATTAACAGGATTATTATTACTTTTTAATATATAGAACCTTCAAACCCGTTTGAGGCTTCAAAATATTTTTCTTTTTAAATAAAGGTTAGTCTAGCAACATTATCTTGTGAAATAACATCTTAAATGATCGGGAGATTTGCTTCAAACACAAAAGTTGCTTATGTCCTAGTTATGTCTGTAAAGTCTTAAGTGCAACAGTTCTTCTACCGTAAAAAGTTCACAGATCTATGTTATACCAAGCAGTTAATTTATTCCGTCCCTACTTAAGGGATCTTCTATATTTTATTACGTAATAAGCTAACCTAAAAACATCTTACCATACAATTGAAAATCCTTTGTTTTTAACATGAAGATTGCCAAGTCAATCTAATTTAAATAACATGTATAACTTGTGAGATACTTTGTGTTTTCATGGCAATTTTTTGCGCGCCTTTGCGGGAGATCTGCCAGGCACCCTGATATCCACCATTTTATAGCTTAGACTTAGGTATCTTTTAAGACTACATCTAGCTACAAAATCAATGGAACATTTTAACCTTCACTGACAGCCCTATCAAAATCGATATTAGAAATAACACCAATGACAAGCTGATCAATTACTCACGTATCATCGGAGGGCAACACTTTAGCGGCAGTTCATGTGTGAAGGTGTTATTTACGGACCATAGACAAGGCTGAACGTGTAATTATGTAATCTGATGCAATAAACAGGCATCTTGTTATGACTTTATTACAAAAATGCATAAAATTATGTATGTACAACCGTCGGCACATTGATTACTGTCTCGTTATTCTTAAATATAGCTTTAGAAGCTACACATCTAAATCTGAATAATTCTAATGTATATAAAAAATATATTTGCTATGTTTTTTATATAACAGGGAGCAAACGGGTAGGATGCTCACGTGATGTTAATTGAAACCGCCACCCATGGACACTGACATTGCCAGAAGACTCGCAAGTGCTGACCTTTCAACAATTGGTACGCTTCTTTACAAGAACTTAAGTCGAAGCTGAATTGGTACGTAAAAATATTTTTTTTAAATTCCGATAAATTAAATTTCCTTTAGACAGTCTAATACAGAAAATATAGATTATATATACTAGATGTGTTATTCAACCGCTAATAGAATGCTTGTAAAATAATTATGACTAAATTACTTTTAACGAAACGCTTCCACATTCTATGTAATATGGTAACATGACGCAGATTAGGATGATTTGAAAGAAATATTTTTGGTGAACACGACAAATGTGACTGTGAAGAGCAATGTTGGTCTGGCTTAAGCGCTACCCTCAACCCTGAGGTCGTGCGTTTGAATCTATGGAATTTTCTCTCCATCTGGGAAATTAGTACCTACTGGCTACTACGGTGAAGGTAAACATCGTGAGGGAACCGGCATCTCAAACCCAAAAATTGATTACATATGGCAGAGAAGGCTGATCTTCTTGTCTTGTAAATAAAAATGTTCGATAAAACTGATGCAATCTGAGGCCAAAACCCATATAGAGTTGTAGCACTACTACATTGTTATTATTTAAGTACAAAAAAATACATTATTTTCGTATTAAGTCAATATAAATGTTCTAGTTAGAATTTCCGATACCTACACTGACTATAAAATTAAAAAAAATATCTAGATATATGGTTCGTATAGGTAAAAAGGGTTTTAATCCCTTCAACAATAGCAGCTGTCCAAACGAGATAACCACTATCAGTATGTTTAGACAGGCACAGCTCGTCATTGTGGCTCCCGATTCTCATAAATAAATTAGAGATACTTTTTACTCGTGGGACGGGGCACAGGGGAATGTCGACGCCGATTTACTAATTCATTTCGGCAACTCGTCCAGCCATTCAGATGGTACGATACGACGGAATGTTTTTAGGAAATGATGTTTAACAAGGACGAAGATGCTTAGAAGGAAATATATATTTAAGTTATATGTATAAGTAATGTGAGAGAAGAGTGAGTAAATCATTCTTTTAAATAGTTCAGATAACATGATTCTTTTTTTAATAGAACAGGGGGCAAGCGGGCAGGATGTTAAGTGATAACGTGGAGACTCTCAAAGCCAGAGCATTTTAAGAATTATTAATTATTTAAAATTAGTACACTCTTTTCTTTACAGTTTAAGGCAATATTATTGTATGAAACGGTGTAAGAGTATTACGTCAGTAGGTTATTTTCTATCGAATACGAAACACCACCCGAAAGAATTCTTTATTACATAAGAATTCCAATTCCAATTCAAGCCTGTTAATTATCACAGCATAGTCATAATAAAAAGATTCATTTATTTATTTACAAAAACACAATCCTGTTAAAATCAACAAGAATGCATAACCAATAAAAAATTCACACACGAAACAAAAAACGAACGCAATGTAATCTAGGAAAAACAAGCTAAAGAATTAATTCATTATTATAGGCACTAACAGATGGTAGAACTTTAGTCACTCAACGGACAATAAAAATAGTCCGTTAACCGTATATTCGTATATCCGTATTAATATGCCGGTCATAATTCGTATATTTTCACATTCGATTACGACACGATAATCGTTTCTTATAAGAATCCTATTTGCCGCTCTAACGGTATTAGATCTTGTATATTTAAGTCACATTACGTCGAGGCACACTAAAATTGTTTTTGTCTTCGCTGCATCGTATGCACCTCAGCACCTTCCAATTTAAACCCGATACATTAATACAACGCATTCTTCTAACGAGGGATTTATTTAAGCATTTTTTGCGTAATACTCAGAAACATAATTAGATCGCCGTTTAAATAAAACAAATGTTATAATCGAAATCTGCGCAGGAGTACGTTTGCATATTATCATCTAGTGAGGTTTTCTTGTATGACTTACGAAGGAAGTACTACGAACTTAACTTGACTTATATTCTCACTCTTATAAACAAAGAAAATGAAAGAGATTTTGTTTGCTTGTCTTCAAATAATTCTTATCGCCCGTTAATGCTCTCAATAGCGTATTGCGTAACCGGCAAAATGAGCATCAAAACAGGTGTCTGGGGGACTCTAATGACCTAATACGCCGGCGCACTTTGTAGTGGAGAGCTGTCAACCAAATTGTTTTATCGCTTCACTAAATTGCTGTCAACGTCCCCAAAATTACTTGCTGATATTGATATGACCTCCGACTGGTACATTCTGTAACCTGATGCAAGGTGTACTAAGAATTGCACTAAGTTCCGTCAAAAGAAAATAAAAAAGCTATTTTGTGATCCCTGATTACACTTCATCGACATTGATGAAATTTAAGTAAAATTACAGTAAGTTTTTAATGTTTTGGCAATTGAGCATTTATCATTTACCCTAACATATATATGTTAACGTAAAATTACTATTACAATCTACCGAATAATAATACGTTAAATTGTAAGCAGTTCGTCGAGGTTCACAATCTTTCGACAGTGTACAATCTCGCGAGATAGATTACAATCTAACGGTGTTTACAATTTTACGGTGACATATACACCAAGCACTAAGCTACTATATACTGTTTACGGCTCTTTGAAATAGATGATATTGTTTTTCTCGGACTGTCAAATGGTATCAAATGAGCCCTTTTGTTGCCTAATTGAACAAAAATTATATCCTTTCGGTATGGTCCCAAAAGTGCACCATCGATCAAGACTGCCAATAATTTTAAGGATAACAACATTTCTAAACACTCATTCAAAACGTCGTAAACCGAGTCAATATGTCAGTTCATGTCAATGTATTTAATGGACCCGTATAGTCCCAAAAGTCCACCGCAAAACATTTTGTCCTGGCACATGGCATCAATCAATGTCGGCATGTCATACCCAATGATGGAGGATTTCTGAGGCACTACATCTGCCAAATTCGGAGACCGCAAGCTGTCAATTGATGTACGGAATCTGGGAGCACGTGTTTCTCGCCAATGTTCGTGTAAGAAAACAGCGTAATAAGTGCGAATCTTGTTACCTTTTTGTTGGTTCTGTTAATTGGACGTGCCGCCTGTAATTGTCGAAGGACTCAAGGTAAAACATGATTCGGTCAGAACGGGGCGTTTAATCTTATGCAAAATTGACATGACGCTACAGTCGGTAGATCTATTGATCCAAACGAGGGAATATCAAACTGGATCACGACCAGTCCATCGAACAGGTTTACACATGCCCGTCAAATCAACGTCATCCCATCGTGATTTGTAGCCATGGAACAAACTAAGTCCATTGTTGGCGAAATTTTTTACATCTTTATAACGAACTGCTTTGACTTCTAGTTATTTATATCAGTAATGAACTGCAAACAATACAAATTACCTAAATTATTTTCACATCGTTGGGTATGATTCCGCAAATAGTAACCGTAAATATAATGTATATCCTACACTTATTCAATACATTTTATGTATGCCAAATAAAGTAGGTTCTATATTAGCATTTACACACGTAGTTAATGGCGTAAAAAAGTAGATTGCAGATGGAATTGTTTTAGCGTTCTTGTGGAGCGGTGGTCATGTCAACAATTCTTGAATCATAAAGCGTGTATCTCTAGTCACGACTCTTACTATTAATACTTTTGTGATGGCACTTTTGCAATTATATCATCAAGTACGATGACTGCTAATTGAATATTCATTGTAATTGTTATTTTCTTTTGAGGTCCGTTTTAAATTATGAAACACGTACGTTTTTATTTTTGCCCGACGTTGATCGGAACGTATAATTGAATTATACTGAGAAATAATTCTGATTGCATAATTTTTAATTGAATTAAAATATATTTGAGCTAAAAAAAGTACCTACTGAAAAAAATTTAAATAAATTGAACGTAGTCACACATTTTGTCAAACTATTTTCACATTTTATTTTTAACTGTTAATGCGGTCACCATAGTGGGCAGACGAAAATAATCTTTTATAATCTACTTACTGGACATAACTATTAATACATTGTATGCGCAGGATTGGAATGCGGCAAAGACATTTAGCCACACTAGACCTATACAAATAGTGAAAATTAACAATGTAATCAATAGCTTATCTTGTGCTTTCTCAAGGCAAGAAATTTCTCCTGACGAGACATGGACCCAATCAAGACTAATCTCAATGCTAATAGTGTAGATACAAAACATGTATCCTGTATATACATGTTGTATGTACAGGGCGGCATCATATCAGTAATATATAGCTGTAGCTATAAAATTGATTACTGAGGGTTTGATGAGCGTGTAAAGTTAGTTATTTATAGTGTACTATTTTAACTCTGAAATTTCACAAAGTTATAAATATTTTCTCTTTTTTTATATTGAAGGCCGATAGTAGATTCTAGTTGAGCACGTGTAACACAAGCAAGAATATTAATTCGAAATACTTTTGCGATATAAGAAGCGTGTATAATGCTGATTTCTATATAGTAATTCGTAGGTTGAAACTGTATTCAAATTAATATTAGTGTTACAAGTGATAATGATATGTAGCTCGTTCGGTCAACGAGAATTAAAACCGAAACTGTATTAAATTTTAAACTCTACTTAGTCAATAATAAAAATGTTAATTCAATGTCAGTTGAAAGTTCTGTTAAAGCTCAGAAGTCTGATTTATATAGCGCGAGCCGCCTTAGCCGTGAGTCTAATAAATCTCAATCAAGATGGAAGATACGATATGATTGGCTGGTCCTCTGTCGGCGCCGAAGAATTAGGTTCTAGATTTTCGCAGTATTAAATTATATATTCTTTGTGCTTATATACATAAGTCATTTTAGTTTCAAGTAACTACGGATTGGAATAGTAAATTTCTTGAATATATTCCGTTCTTAAATGGCAAACAACTAAAACTAGATTTCACAAAGCTTCATAGATTACTACCCAAATACAACATACCCTTCGCCTTAGGAAAATCCCTGTATAGAATGAAAGTCTCTTCACGCCTCTTATAAAGTATAAAAGCATTCCAGTGAGAAAATATGCCTTTGTAGAGAAGAATTTAACTCGTTTAAAGGACGTAGACCTAACAAAAGAAATGCAATAGACAATTATTTTCCGGACACAGATAAGATAGACGGGTGAGGTTTGACAATGGGAATATAGCTCAACAATGATGTATGAGACGATGGGATCGATATTTCGGGAATAAATCACTAGCCAGTAATGTGTTTTGGGTATTATCTGCGTATTATCGTACACACATATATTTTCTGTAATTTATCTGACAAATTGGTAAATTCGTTTTAAATGTAATTGCATTTGAAATGCCGTTAAAAGGTTCTATCATAGGAGTCTATTCATTTCGTTTACACTTGGTCGGATAGTCTCCTTTTAAGACTTTTGGCGTCAGCAAAAAACGCTGTACTTTCGATGATTTTACACTTTTTGGATCAGATTCTTTTAATAAGTAGATGTGGCAAGAAAACTCTGCAATTATTTTGTACCTATTTCAAAACACCAAAGTTGTTTGTTACTCTTTCGTGCTTATGTTAATATAAATTTTATACTTAGCTGACGCGATTTTGTAACGAATAGCCAAAACACAACCTAGTTTATTTAGACTAACTGGTTAACTAATAAGTTAATGAACAAATGGAAGTCACGAACTCCATAATGGAGTCGTCTATTTGCGTTCGTGTGGATCATCGATCAATCAGGTTTCGACATAAATTGGCTAACGAGGGCCATAGACAAACATGAAAAAATACTTCTTTGTCTCATAATACCGAAATCCTCAAGGACCCTTTTTTGATACAACATTAACACATAATAGTATATGTATTGATGCGTATATGTTAAAAAACAACGAATTTCTTTAACAGATATTTAAATATTGAATCTTAGCAAACTTAACATAGCTTTTAACTAAGTTCTCATCTCATACACACCGTCACCTATGTTATACTAGCATCCAATTATAATTAAAAGTAATAAAATTATGTATTATGTCCTTATCCATGTTAGTCAAAAACGTATAATCTAAAAATTTCCTCATATTATACAAAACACCGTGCCTTTAAAAATCGAATTACCTACCACTTGACATTTTAATTAATTTAAATTATTTATTTTACACTGTTAAAAATTACCACGAAAAAAAATACATATGATAATGAACGCCCACGACCTCTAAACGATTCAAGTCTTGCCAACTTGTCTCAGATCTTAGCTACTCTTGAGCAAATCCCAAGACAAGTTTAATAAAGTCTAATTGAGATCTTCCAAATTTTTCCTAAATTCTTTAATGTCATATTCAAATAAAACAAACAATGTTAATTGGATCAGCTCAGAGATAACGCCCTGCAATTCAGAAATCATGTTAAAGTTCAAACACATTGCCACCTAATGCTCTATTTTTCCATTAATCGTCATAAATTAATATAACACTACCTTCCATTTTGAGCTCTATTCCTAAGGCTTAAATATTCAAATTGTATAATGTTTTTTATATGTTTATAGGGGTAGGTCCTGGTAGTGATTGACGAACAAGATGTTTATCGGTAAACAATGCGTGTGGCTGCGCAGGCGCAGGGATACGTGTTCTTTTGAACTATTGATGACTGAACGAATTGACGACCGGAATTCGAAGGCTGATCCGTTTGGGTGTTTTTTTACTTTTCAAATCCTTTTGTCTCAGATGCACACTTCAAATCCATTTACAAATAACTAGTCTTAGTGGTGTAAGTCAGTAGGTAAGTCTTTCTTTAAATAAGTTCTGACTTATTTTAAGCCCGTCACACAAAGAGTCTGTTTTAAAGATCACTTTTCTTTTAAGAAATTTTCTTTTGTTTCGCCGAGTCTCGAACACAGGCTTCACAGGTTTTAAACCCGCTCGACATATACACATGTAAAACAATAAACTTTATTCATAACAAAATATGGTGGTGACAAAATTGACCTGACGCTAGTCCCCACTAGGGAACTGAGTGTGTGGGTAAATAGATGACAGCTTCCGTAGTACATAGCTTATTTACAATAAATAGAATATAAGTTACGTATAAACATATTTTTTCAGCATAGACATTTTGTGGAGTTCCAGCGTACGCTACATATATTATCTGTTTATTAGATTAAATATCAGTATAAGCGAACATATCAAACGATTCTCGTCTAAGCCACTTATTCACTTAAGACCCTAAGCAGACGCCAGTCGTAATCAATTACCCCGCATATCCCTCTAATCAAGTGCAAAAATAAATTAAGATGTTTGACGGAAACAAATCGAATAAGGGAAGGAATTTAAGGGTAAAGAGGGTAGTAGATAGTATTAGGGGACTTAAATTTTTTGAAGTACGATTAAATTTCGATATTTTCTATAATTATTATAAGTAGATTAATAAGGTAACATTTTGTTTCTTTAGAAGTCAACATAAGACCTTTTAATTATACATACATTACACTGAAATGGAAACGTCGAAATTTGAGAATAAAATGGTCGGAAAGATCTAGGCATATTTATTAAACGACCAACCCAAATCAATTCTAAACCCATAAATAACATTTCCCAAGAGTAAAACAACTTATTCTAGACAAGTATTGCAAACAATAGCATGACATACGAAACTACTAGTGTCAAATACGAGATAGTGTAAAATAGTATTTTATGGTAACGCCTCTGTCACATAATCGCGATAACCTAGAAAGTTCCAACCTGGATTGTCTGGGGATATAAGTTCGAATAAGCATTCAGCGGAGGTCACTATAGGCTAATAATTATAAATCAACTTGCAGCCCCCGCAAACTTCGTTTCGCCCTAATATTATTTTTTAACGTAGGCTTAGTTTTAGTAGATACATACCAATATATATAGAACATTTGGCAATACTACTCTATAGATACTATTCGCTTTTCCGGAAGAAAAACCCAAGTACTAAATAAAACAAAATTTTTATTTTCCAACTTTTCTCTTTATAAAAACCTTTCTCACAGCTTAAGGAATAAATTTAAAAAAAATCAATTTGGTCCAGCCGTCTTCGAATTTTGTATTGCGATTCATTTTTTAATATATTTGAAGATAGCATATCATAGTCTATATATATACATAGAAATACAAAAAGAAATATGTTAAAATATTTTCAAATAAGACCTTGATCGAATGCAAAAAGTTAAAATGTACCAGGATTGTATGCAGCTGTTTTATCGATTGCTAAACGTACTTATCTTATAAGATCTTAGTTGTACATTCATAAGTCCATATCAAATGGAATGCGCATATTATTTATACCCTAAACACAATAAAGCGACATAAAATCGAGAACAAATTATAACATTATATCACTTGCCTAGACAATGTGCGTCACATAATCCGGACACAAAAAAATGTCCCAATGACCTTTAATAAGGGCATCGTTGGTGGTCGATTCTTCGAAATGTTAAGGGGTTGTGCGATTTAGGGGCTGAATGTAGCGTGAATATTGGAGTGATTTAGTTTTAATCGTGAGAGAGATATTATCAACGATCGGTGTTTTGTTACGAATACGACACCGCGATGCTTTTTTCGTTCGGAGTGTGTCCGTCGTTGTAGCAAGAATCAATAATAATAATAATAATAATAATAATCTTTATTTTCTTCTCTCACATACATAAGGTTTTTATGATTAAACTAAGATTATAACATTAGGAAGTGTATGTGAGAGACTGGTCTCTGTAACAGGAGACCTGAGTGACAGATAACCAGCCTCTCCACCACCGGACCGGAACGCGTACAATCATGTCATTGTCAAAGGTTATAATGGAAGAAAATAAGTATTAAGTGCTAAAGAAAACATTGTGCAACGGAGTTTTAAAAATAAATTTGGTGTGTGTTTGTGTGTGTGTATGTGTGTGTGTATGTGTGTGTGTATGTGTGTGTGTATGTGTGTGTGTATGTGTGTGTGTCTCTCTCTCTCTAAGTGTGTGTATGCGTGCGAGGGTGTGTGTATATGTGTGGGGAAGTGGGTGAGTTACAGAATGACAGTTATTAGATCCTCTGTTTCATCATAACTCAACGTCTTCAGCCAAGTAGTAACCTTTTTTTTACATTTGTATTTGGGTAGTGGGTAAATGTTAATTTTTTCGTTTAATTTATTATACAAATAACAGCCTAGGAAACCAAAGAACCTTTGCGAGAAAGAAGTTGTCCATTTTGTAATACAATAGCAAACTTTATGTTTTATCCGCTTGTTAATATTTAAATCGGGGTCGTAACTAGTTTTATGATGTTGTTTTAGAACTGTGTTCAGAATAAATAATTGACGAATTGTTAATACATCGGCTAGGGCATAAAGCTCTTTGGTGGGAAAAAGAAGCGGTAAGGAGTGGCTTACTTTTAATACTGCTCGTTGGGCTCTTTCAAGTTTTAGGAGATTGGTTTTGAAAGTACCTCCCCAAACAGTGATACAATATCCTAAAATTGATTGACATAACGACTGATAAACTACGTTAATAATCTTTTTGTCTGCTATAGACCTTAAAGTTTTGAAGATATAAATGAGTTTACGGGTTCTGCAAGAGAGAAGATCCACGTGAGAACTAAAACTCAAGTTACTGTCGATAACTACACCCAAATACTTAATACTAAGGGCAAGGGAAATGTTTTTGCAATGGCAGAGTTGATTTGAAGAGCAAGTATGGGCTATGATAGAAAAATTATTATGAATGTGTGAGGGAATGTTTTTAATAGAGAAGGGCATAAATTTTGTTTTATCAACATTTAGCGTAAGGCCGTTGCCTCTCAACCATTCATTAACAAGGCCAAAACCAGACTGAGCAGAATTATAGACCTCATTCCAATTGTTGCCAGAGAATACAAGGGCCGTGTCATCTGCAAAAGATATTATCTTACCATTTGGCAACTGGAGGTTACATAACTCATTAATGAATGCTAGAAACAACGTTGGGCCAAGTACGCTTCCCTGAGGGACACCGTAAGTTATTGGCAAGTCACTACTTACAAGGTCACCGACCTTCACCCTTTGAAATCTATTTTTAAGGTAACTTTGGAAAAGACTCAATTGAGAACCACGGATACCCAGAGATTCAAGTTTGTTTAAGAGAAGTGGGACAGAGACTGTGTCAAATGCCTTAGCAAGGTCCAAAAATATTGCTATAACTTTTTGCTTTCGGTCAAGTTTGGCTACAATGTGATCAGTAAGTTCGTGAACGGCGTCATTTGTAGAACTACCGGAACGAAAACCAAATTGCGAGCTAGAAATGAGATTCTTGGTCTCAAGATAGTGAACAAGGCGTTTGTTTATGAGTTTCTCTATTACTTTTGCAATCGTGGGTAGTTTAGATATTGGTCTATAATTATTGACACATTCTCTGTCACCACTCTTGAAAATTGGAACAATGTCAGCCAGCTTAAGCTGATCCGGAAAAACGCCTGTGGAAAAGATCAAATTTGCAATGTATGTCAATGGTGGGACTATTATTTGATGATACCGTTTTAATATAGCACCTGAAATATTATGCCGTCCAGTACATTTGTCTTTTTTTAAATTGAGAATACAGTTGCGAACTTCACTTTCATCGGTACTATCCAAAACTAAGGATGCTAGTGGCTTGGCCATTGAGGATTTACAACCCCTACCATAGGAATAAGCCTTTTCAGCAAGATCCTTACCAACAGAAACAAAGAATTTATTAATATAATTTATCGATTTAGAGGGGTTATCAGGAGAAATAAGTTGCTCAGCAGGTCTACTAAGTTTTGATATATGCGTTAATTTTCTAATGGTGTCCCAGAGTGCTTTATTATTTGTGTTCGCCGCAGCTTTCAACTCTTTCTCCTCATACTCCCTTTTAAGTTTTTTAAGGAGCCAGTTGCAAAAATTTCTGTACCTTTTGTAGGTTATTTTCTTAATTTCCTTGTTCGGGTCTTTTTTGTATCTTTTATGAAGTTTATCTCGATTTCGTACACATCTTAGAAGACCAGCAGTCATCCAAGGCTTCTTTAGCCTCTTGCGATTAGGTACGGTGTGAGTTTGAATATTAGAATTTATTTTAGCATTAATCTCCGAGATAAGAAGAGAAGTAGCAACATTTGCATCTGAAACCTGATAGATCGGTTCAAAGCAAAGGTTTTTCATATCATTATCTAGGCCTACATAATCAATTTTACTATGAATGAAGTCCTTGTTTTGTTCGTGAGATTGCTGGTCTTCCAGTATGAGAACTACGCTGTCATGATCAGTTACAGATGACTCAACTACATAGCAAGCGGAAGAAAAAGTACTTTTCATAAAAACATGATCAAGGCACGTTTTGTTGTGAGTGGATATTGTATGTGCGGGTAACAGACCATGAGAAGCTAGTATATTTAAATAAAATTGAGAATTCACATCCTTAGTGTTTGGCATAATATCGATATTGATATCACCAATAATTATGACTGAAGATAATTTAAGATCGGTAAGAATTTCGTTTAGCGACTCCATAAATTGGGAGACGTCTTTATATCCTGGCGGTCTGTAAATGGCAATGACGGCAGTATTGTCATTTATTTTTATTACAAGACAATTAGATCCGAGTACTTTCGGTTCAAATATTTTTACGTTCAGACAATTTTTGAAGTAAACTATAACGCCTTCATTTTGAGTCAGGTTGTTTTCGGTAAGGGCATGATAATATCCGTCAATATGGGGAATTATATTTGTGTGGCGTAGCCAGCACTCAGTGAGCACAATGAAGTCCCATTCAGTTTTAGATCTATCTAATAGTGTTAATAAGTCTGGGAAGTTCCGATGTATACTTCGAATATTTTGGTGAATTATTTTCAAACAATTTTCAGGATGTTTAATTAAGGTCTGGAAGTCTTCTATTTCACAACTAGAGGAATAAGCTACGGTAAAATTATCAAGGTCTTTTAATATTTCATTTGTTTGATCGAATTTTGGTAGGTAAGAATACAAACAAGGATGACTTCAGTGATAAGGATTTTTTGGTGCAGGTTTTGTAGCGTTGCATAGGCTGTTGAGCTATCAATTTTCATAAATTTGTGGAGTAATAGGTTATAACTAATATTTTGTTTATGAATGTGTCCAAGTGTAAACTCAAATGAATGTTTTTGGAGTGTAAGTGAATGTAAACGTCGAATAAATGAAGTGCCAGGGCTAGATATATATTGTGAATGCGTGTGTGTGGGTTGTAGGATAAACGTTTGTGCTAAGTAACTAACTAAAATATTGATTAGTAATAAACAGTAAAAGATATTATAACTTTCAGATAGTCACGCCTCCTGTTGTTCCTTCTTCAGGCTGAGGAGACAATGATCGGACCGTATTTGTACAGCTTTTTCTTCTTGTGTCTTCTTGACTAAAATTCTACCATTTGCTTGCCAACAAATAAATTTTCTTGACTTACAATATTGACGAACATCATAGAAAAGTTTCTTCATGGCTGGTGGCAGATGATCATCTACATATATTGGTACACATTTACCATCAATTCCAATGGTTTGGGTATTTAACTTCTCGGGTACAGGACGTTTTTTATTGAATTGTCGTACATGGGCCAGAAAATCATTTCTGACCGCAACCGAATGAAATTCCACCACAATGGGTCTATCCTTTTCAACTTTACCTGGTAACCGGTATATATCCCGTAAGGTGTTATTTTGAAGATTGAGATTGAGGCCTGTCACATTACCAATTTTCTGCAGGATCAATGAGAGGTCAGTTGGGTTCTCATCTTGTCTAGTTGGAACATTCCTTATTTCCAAAGTTGAAGGTCGGGACTGTTGTTGAAAATCATCTATGCGCTTTTCAAGCTTGCGAATACAGTCCTGATATTCTTTCTTCGCAGTCTCTAAGGCGACAACCCTCACATTCACGTCTTCGTACATTTTATTAATAAAAGATAGACCCGAGTCAATTTCAAGGGAAGATTTTTGAAGAACCGCTATATCTGCCTTGAGGGAGAGTACATCCCTGGCAAGCCCGGCCAAAGTGGCATCCTGTTCCGTTTTCCAAACAGTCAGTCTTCTGTCCTGATCGTCTTTCCAGGAGTTAAGCATGTTCATGAGGTCTTGCTTGAAGGATGTTAATTCGGAAGGATTGGGCGTAAGCGAACTGTCATGGCGTGGTGAATTAGAAGAACGTAGCCGTTTAGAATTTCTTATCTTCTCACCCTCATCCAAAAATGTCTTATTTATATCCGCCTCAGACGATGACTTACCAGGAGGAGTTCTCTGCATTTTCTTCGACATCAATACTATCAATCCCTATCCACTATACGCGTAATAACAGCGTAGCGCTTAGTTCCGATGCACTTGTAGTAAAAACGGCAGGCGGGGGGAGCGTCTTGTAACTCGTAGCGCTTAATTGGCGTAGCAGACCGCCCGCTGCATTCAATAACTGATTTCGCCAGTTACCGGTATCGTACCGTGGCGTTTCGGGCAACCGACGGCCACACACGAGCGCGCCACGAGGCGGAGCTGGATCAAATCCTAGCACCCGACGTCACAAGAAAGTCCATTCACTCACTACGCGAACCGAATCCACTTATACTTATATTTGACTCACATCAAATAGGAATCAAAATGCATGCAACCACCGCCAATCGCGCTTTTTAAAGACAAATTTAATTAAACAAAATTTGCTCTGACTCGACACACGTCCACACTCAACAGCGCCGCGAGTGGAAAGGGAATCAATGAAAGTTATTGCACCAAAAAAAAGAATAAACGATTTTTATGTTACAGGCGCAGACAGTTTTAATAATTCTACATTATGTATTAACTGGACCACGAATATTGTTTGGCATGAAATATTATTTTTTAATTTTCTACCATTATAGCTTAACACTAATTAGATAGAAAAGAAAAAGAAATGATTCATATCATGAAAAAATACAAAACAAGTTTTGAAAGTTGCTTGGTTTAATTTAGATCTTATGCTAATAGAATAAACTATTTCTCTTAAAAAAAAATTATCACCATTGTTATGGAATAAAAATTTGTTAATGAAGAGCTGCGAACCCTGACACAGGTATTTTTTACTTAAAGGGGTTTCCAAATCTTACACGTTGTAATGCATTTTTATAGTGAATAAAGTATAAACACATTTTTATTTTCACAAATATCAACGAAAAATAAATATAACTTTAAGATCACGTGGTTTCATTGAAAAGTTGATATACGTACAACTTAAATATTTTAACCTCCATGTCGCAAAAACAAACGACGACCACAAAAAAACAAAAAACTTTCACACACAATACTTGCTTAGAAAAATAATATGAAACGACCAAGCATCGGAAAGTCTTGTTAACAGGCAGTGCGACTTTTAGAAACGTGATATTTTAAGTATTTGTAGTACAATCAAATAAAATAGTAAAAAAACTAATCAAAGCCATGCGGTACATTTACACGCTAGTGAAAATCTTTTTGATTATTTTCAAGCTATGTAAAGTATGGATGACTGAACCAAGAATTCCGCGGTAAACAACCAATGGCGCTACATTTTAGATCTGTGCCTGTTTCCTCATCATTCGTTTTTTTTTCTAAAAGGCGTGTACGGGATCAGCCTTCTGTGCCTGACACACACCGTCGACTGTTTCAGTCTAAGCCGTGCCGGTTTCCTGACGATGTTTTTCTTCACCATACGAGCAAGTGTTAAAAACGCTCATAAAAAGTCCTTTGAATTTATTATAGTATCTATACTCTATAGGTAATGTAAATAAAGTAATTTCGCATACGTTTACGAATATATTATTTTCGCTACCACCTAGACATGCGTAATCAATCTTACTCATAGACAAGCCTATTTCGAACCAAATCACGAACACACTATTCTAATAATCATCAATACATATAAATCAATCCAGACCACCAAGTTGTATGATCGTCATGAAACTTATTAAGGAAAACTCTGGGTAAAACCGTATCCTTTTTGATAATTGTATTGATAGGTTTTTGAATAATTCATTCGTCGTCTAGGATAGTGTGAAGTAATTGTGATTCACTGAATGAGTAATAACGTTCTAACGAAAGGGAGCGTGAAATTTGTCACGTCTTTGTTGGGGAAAATTTGTATTTCCGATTACGACCAATACATATATATATAATATGTACTTGAAGGCTTAAAAGTGAATAAATCATTTACTCTTGCACTCTGCTTCAGGTGCTGCAATAATATACATATATATATATCATAAGTAGCTGACCCGACAAAAGTTGTTTTGCAATGTATATTATATCTAGGAAACATTTTTTTTGGTTCAATAAAAATAACTTTCTACTATAATAAATAATAGAAGTTGATCGTAGAGGGGTGAAAATTAAGGCTTGTATATGTATTTTTGTATGCTGTATCATAGAAAAATAAAAACAAAAATTGTTGGCTAAAAAATTAAACATAAAATTTAGGGGCCACATTTAGAGGGATGAAAAGTAGATGTTTTCGATTCGCAGACCTAACTGATATACACACAAAATTTCATGAACATCGGTCTAGCCATTTCGAAGGAGTTTAATTACAAACACCGTGACACGAGACTTTTATATTTGAGTATGTCATTCAGTTAAAATTTGGGAGATGTTGTAAACACTTAAAAAAAATTGTTATAGAATTAACTATTAAGTTTGTTATGATTATGTTATTGTTGCAGACCTGGGAACTCTGATACAGGATTTTTTTAACTTAAAAGGGTTCCCAAATCTAACTTATATAAACGCGTTTTTATATTACTTATTCCTCCTATAGGTATGTGCATAATTCTTTAGCAAAGGCCTCCTCCAAATTTCGTTAATCTGGTCTATCTACCTTCTACATCGTGATCCACTATTGCGTCTATTGTACCTTGGGTAGCAGTTTTGTTGCAGTTTACTTTGTTGCTCCACTTTTCTATTCTTGCCATGTGCCCCGCCCATTTTCTGTTTATGTATTTTCATTATGACATCTGCAACCTTGGTTATTATTCGTAATAATGTATTCTTTATTTTATCTATTCTTCTCTTCCCTATCATACATCGTTCTACGGATCTTTGACACACCAGTAATTTGTATGCTGCGCTTAAGTGAGCGGGCAAGTTAAGATCCATATGTTAGTAGATATCCACAGGTAGGATTCAAAGCTTTCAATTTGATTACCATGCTCGTTTTCTTATTTTTTATGACTCCTCTAAACAACAAAAACTCTCAAATAAAACGTAACTAGTATTAAATAAATTTAATGTTAAATATCAAGAGGAAAAGATTAGCTGTAGGTATACTATTTATATTTAGCACTTCAGTAAGAGCCGACCTGCAGGCGCCAATGTAGAAAATAAACAAAATCATTGACCAATCGTGATGAATATCGACATTATCGATAGATTGTAATGAATACCCAACACAAAACCTGTTAAGATTACAGCTTAACTGCATACCCTAAGCCTACTCGTAAGAACGTATAAAATCCTAAAAATACATACATATATATATTTATTACTATTTTGATTTCACGTGAATTGTCTAGTCCTTGTAATTAATTCAAGAGTGAAATCTAACTAGCTTAATCTTGTACACATAGTTAAGATTTCAATAATAATTTAGATATTATACATATTTACTATAGTTTACTTTGCATAAACAACAATATATTTACATTATTAATATAAATAATATCAACAATTTAATATCAATTTACAAAACACCAATTAATTGATCAATTAAGTTGTTCCTTTACAATTCATGCGTTATCCATAAAGACAGACTAATTGACAACATTGTTGAATATGTACAGTGGAATCTCTTTAACACGAATGTCAAGGGAAATGCAAAAAAATCGAGTTAACGAGTTTTCAACTTAACAAGGACTTCGCGATGTACATATGATTTAAATGCTGAAATTTCTATGTGTATTTTTCGATTTGTAGAGTCGAATTTGAATACTATTCAACTTAAGTTTTGTACTATATATTTTTAATAAGCGAATTACATATTATTGAAGTAAGTACACTAAAAAAAATATGAATTTTCATTTTCATTCCCCCGAATTCTTCAATAATTCTTAATTATTTCAATTTCAACGCTTGCCATTAATTTTTTAATTTAAAAATCAATGGCAAGCGTTAATTAGTAAAAAAAATCAACCACCAACCTACCACCGACTAAAATAAATGACCGTCTTACCACATAATCCGACTTTAAAAGTGAAACCGAAAAAACCGAAAGCAATTACTCCAGTGTCCCATTACTATTCACGCGGGAGACTCATTACCCATTTAACACGTGTAGAAAAAGATTAAAATGCCCCTGATTTAACGAAACAGTAGGATCCAAAATAAACGCCAGTAAATTACTGTACAGCATAAAACCAGTATGACATGACTGTACACAGAGATTTGCTATATACAGTCATAAGTTTTGGCTCAATTAGAACTATTTCAACGATTCAATAGCATTGTTCTAATCATATAATGTAAAATAATGGCTAAACGAAATTTTCGTCGCACATACACTATGTGGAATACTGGAATAATATTTACTGAAATATAAAATAAATTACGTTTGCCCAACTGCTCGTAACAATCTGTGTCCCTGATACGATTCACATCGATGTCCTGTTGAAATTAATCGTTATACATTAGTTCTTACGTCGGTGAATTTTTATCATAGGAGTCGACACTACGTAACGACGCGGGTGGTTGTCTATGCCACATGACTTTAAAAAAGGAATATTTGGTGCATTAAAATTAAAAATGTGGGAAGTTTTTTTAAACAATGCAAGTTACAGAGCCTTAAGTGATATGAATACTTATCACTTCTATGCTCCGTAAACAACCTGTACAATATGGTAGGGCGGACAAATCTTTGATATTCTAGAGTTCTCAGTAATATAATCTAATACCCACTATCCATCAACATTTATTCTTCAATTAATAGCTAAGCTAAGATTTGAGTGACTAATAAGTACCCCTTTTCATATATACCCTTACCGTTTAATAACTTAAAGACCAGATACTTTATTTAATGTAGTCTGCTGTGTTATCATTACCAAATTGTTTTGCAGAAAACCAAAATTTAACCAATACCAAATATTTAATTGATATTTATGGATATATTAATATTTAATGTGGAATTTACACTAAGCTGCAGAGGTAATGAATCTCTATAATAATGACCTAAGAGTAATATAACAACTAATATTCTTTACCTTAATATTCAATTGCCAAAGATAATTACTGCTTACCTTAGACATGCCACATCTAGCCAAAATCAATATTAAAATATTGAAAGAGTCTTAATTTATAAGCAAGGTCAAGAAAAAGAAAATGGTTTACAAATACAATCTTACAATTAACCATATTAGTGTAATATGCACCATAGTACTTGTTAGGGCTCTACATGTTATCAATGCTAATAATTCCCTTATATCGTTTTCTTAACATCAAATACATGTCTTAGGTAATTTTAACCTAAATATAACTGAACAAATTATAAAACGGCATCAATATATTGCTTTTATATTATTGACATAATATTCGGTAACAATATGACAAGCAATATTGATAAGCAATTTCATTTTAAAATCTATCATTTGCTTTATAGTATTCTAGGATAAATAATGCATGCCCCTCTGGGGCAGGACCATTTATATCAGAAGGATGGTTTAAGGTTAAGTTTCACTAGTTTTTACATTCTTCTTGCTACTTACATAGAACCAAAATTATAAAAATAAATAGTGAATAATATATATTTAATAAATATATATACATTACCTAATTATGTAAATTTACTTTAATTTTCCAATATAAACATTTTCTTATATTATTATAGATTAAACATTATTGTCATCAGGTATTTTAAGTTTATACTATAAGAATGGAGAAATAATTTTAATTTTAATTCATTTTCTTACACAGATGTCTCATTTAAGAAGTTCAATAAAATTTTATTTAATAAAGATGGTATAGAAAGTACCCAAAACTAAATTTATTTTATTTTCCAAAATGTTTTAAATATATATTCTGCCTTACAAGTCACTAAAATTTAGATTATTAATGCTAAGATTGTATTTATAATTAAACAGTTTTTACAGAAATTCCGTGTTAACGTAAGTTAACGTAACCTTCCGTTAATTTTATGCATAAATGAAAGGCTAGCACATAAAAATTAAAACAAAATATTATACCTTAGCTTTGAGCGCGTAAACTGTGTGTCGTCCATTCCTATTTTTAGCAGCATATAACAGAACACCACCACTGATAACACAAGCACTCGCGGTCCACACATTTTTGTAATTATTCTGTTTCACAAAACTATTATTACGAGTAAGAAATGTTGAGAAATTTGTGCTTTTAAGTAATTTTCGCGATATACGAGAAAAACTCGCCATGATTAGATTTTAAATTTGTTTAATGACATTGACATATGAGTTTTGACAGTTATGAAATTTTTACAATCTAAGATCTGCAATAAAATAATCCAGGATTTAGCCAAAGCTAAATTCGCTGTCGAAGTAGATAGCATAGGATATTGGCAAAAGTAGCTTGGTTGGATTTATGAACATAATGGCATTCTACTTAAAAGATTTACTAATCAAGGATTAGTGAAACAATCAAGTTCATGGCCATACTGGGGGGAATTAGTGTTCACTAACTTCACCTTAAGTAGGTACCTAGTTAAGTTACTCAAGATCCATTCTCGGAAGTCAGGCTTAGGGTCCTTAAATTTTTTATAGAGCAATTAATAAACTTTTTATTTTTTAATAACATAATTTTATTTTTACAATTCATTTGCCTTTAAAACTAATGTAACATTATAGTCTAATGTCTTTGGGTCTTTGCGTTACTCTGTAACTGGGTCTACAGCAACATTTTCATTCATGTTCTCAAGCTCTTGATTACTAATATGTAGAGTCTCCCCCTCTTGAATTGGAGACCCCATATCTTGCATTGAATGTAATAAAATCCTTTTAACTGTGTCCATATTATCATATACTCCATATTCCGCTTGCCATAATATTGTTGTTATTAGTTGTTGAATGTTAGATCTTGTCTGATTATTATCGAATTTCCTTAATTTATTACTAACATATTCACCAAAAGCGTGATACTCATCTCTTCTATTATTCTGTATAATAATTTGTTTTTTAGGTTCAAATGTGGTAGGTTGGGGAGAAATAACTTCTTGTTTAATTTTTCTATATATCTTTCTCTTTTTTTGTGGTTTTGTATAGGTCTCAGTGACTGAATCAAAAGCATCATCATTAAGCCATTCTTCATCAGAACCCCTATGCAACTGTTTAACTAGATTTATAGTTGCTTGAGTATCATCATCATGTGCAATATCTGTCTCTGATTCTAACACATCTACCTGCAAATTAAATTATTTATGAGTAAATTTATGCTATATGTACACATGAGCCTGCTTATCTTAAAGACTTATTTTATATAGAATCAAGTATTTGAACTATTAAGACTATTTATAGATCAAAGTACAACATGTAAACAATAACAAAAGTATAATCTATATTAAAACAAAGTGAGCGTACTTTTATTATGGGCATGTTCCCTTCCAGAATACTGGGATCATTATTTACTGAAATTGAATAACGTACGTTATCTTTACTTTCCGATTTCCTATATCTCTTTTGCCGCGGTCGGGGTGTAGATTGATTCGTTTCGTCATCTGTAGCAGCAGCTACACGAAATCCTTGCTCCAGAGTTACATTCTGCCCCAGCTCCCATTGAATTGGATGCTTATTTACCAAATGACATCGCAAGTTAGTCGTATTACCGAAATATTTATATCGAGCGTCACATAATTTACACACAATGGCAACAACTCGTCCATCTTGTTCAATACGATCGAAGAATCGCCACACAACGGACGGTGTTCTCATTTTCTAATTTCGATTCCCGATTATCATTCAATTCGCTGCCTAAGGAATTAGGGAGATTCCGATTATCGTGTTGCGTATCGAATCGATACAAGCCATACGAATGACAATAGTTTACAAGATGGCGGCGATCGAATGAACAAACCGAGATTCAGATAACTTCATGAACGTCAACGTCAACTAGTGACGTTTTTTATATGAGTATCGGCACATGACAGTTACATATTTTGACTGAATAAGGCAAAAGTTGCCAGTATTTTGTTTATGATTTAAAAAAATAGTGTGCTATTATGATATGACTTCCTTCTATACTTTTTTCTTTATAATATCAGTAACAGTCATAGTTAGTGTTTGAGCATGAATTTTACTTTGTGCCCTTTCAAGCAGTGATATATTCGTATGATGTTTTGTTTTGTTCACTTGTATTCCCACAAAGTAGCGAGACTTCGTCAAGGCTACAATTATCGTGGCAAGCCGGCCCATTAAGTAAGGAAAAAAAATTAATAAGGTGAACGCAAGAAGAATGGAATAAAACAAAGCAATTATAACATAATATGTAAATAATGAATCACGATAATTTCAATTAGTTCAGTTAGTATGAAAGTTAGGGATACTATTTAAGTGTTAATAAGTAATCACCCTCTCTTGAATCTTGTATGATGTATCACTAAATGGCTGCAGTGCAGTTTGCCAACGACAGAGTTGACTGTCCAGCGGCTGGCAAGCTGAACTCTAGTTGTCTATTTAGTTTTTGATCATTCGATTTATTGATCTTTTTTAAAGGCCGTGTACGAGTCTTCCAGTACGATTATTTAATCCGGATATAATAATAATCGAATATGGTCCATGGCTGTAGCTTTGTATATTTGTAAATGGTATCTACAAATATGCAAAGCTATATATTCATTTTTCGGGTTGCTAAATCTTTGGCAGCGCGCTTTCAAGCCTTCTGGCAGTGTGAGTGTCCATGGGCGGCCGTATCACTTAACATCAGCCCTGCGATTCTGTAACTCACTTCACGAACTCACACAGCGGTTTTCGCATCGGCGGTCGCTCTCAAATCAGTCGTGAAGCAGTCATTTTATGATTTGGCATTCTGAAAAGGTGGGAGCTTGTAGTTCATTGTTTATCAGAATGCCAAATCATAATATGACTGCTTCACGACTGATTTGAGAGCGACCGCCGATGCGAAAACCGCTGTGTGAGTTCGTGGAGTGAGTTACAGAATCGCAGGGCAGGTGAGCCTCCTGCTCGTTTGCCTCCTGTAACAACACGCAGACATTAATAGGTACCTACTAAGTTTTCATGCCATGTACCTACTACCAAGTTATCGTGCTTTAGATGTTCTACAGGTCCATGGAAAATGAGTTTTATCGTTAGATAATGGTAGATAACCCTCATAAGGATTATTTCTTAGGCAGTAGCAATTGTTAGAAAACTATTGGTAAGTATGTTATTTAAAGCTGGCGGCTTCAACACATTTACACTTTGCGCTTGTGTAGTGTCTGTGAATAAGCGCGAGGCGTTATGTCAAACTGAAATACAATCACAAATACATCATGAAAAGACTGTCCGTCTCCCTCGCGCTCGGTCAAGCTTATGAGTATAAAAGAGACAGTTATTGTTTTGCTTTTGCTACTGATCTTTTTTCTCATTATTATTTTGTCTGTGATTGTTTACTTATTTGGTTGGAGGTTAGAATACTTTGAAAAAAATGTCCTATGAAATATTTTCCGTCTAAACATTAGCAGGACCATCTCGTGAAATGGTGCACAATGTTTTTAATTACTTTAAGCATCTTAATAAAAACAGTTAAATGAAAAAATATTTTTTGTAGTATTGAAAGAATTGTTAGTGAAGTAAAAGTGAAGTGTGTTGAGCTAGATGGAGCTAATGTCGAAAAATGAAAAATTATTTACACAAACTGCTCTTTTACGTTCTTGGTCGGGCTTAGAACTTTTGGATCCACCCTCGTATGCACATAATATTTATATGTATTTGACGCATTTTTATTTATTTACAACCCACCCAACCTTACTAAAACCAGTAGACTAAAATATATAGCTTCGAAAAACAGTCATATTTTTAAATATACTGTATAGTGAAATTGCATTAGTGTGAGTACTGTGAACGCGCCAGCTTTCGATAACCGACCTATATTATTTAGTGAATAATGAAATTCATTATTGAAGTAAGATGGCTGTTTGCTTTGTCATATCGATAATTGCCGTATACCAGCAAATAATTAATTCTAGAAATTGTTAGGCTATTTGACAATATTTTAAAAATTATTTTAACTAGGTAGACATATTTACGAGTACGCTACATCGTCGATTCTACTAATTCGTCTTCAAATCAATATTTTTAATAAAGCACATTTTGTTAAATTAATAGTAAGTAGGTACTTACATTAGTTATTTTACTCCATAACTCTTTTTAAAGGCCTACAACGCACTAGCGGCTGGCCGCGATGCGGCGCGGCGTGCCGCTGCGGTATGCCGCTTTATATACGGTCTGCCGTAGCGGCATGCCGTATTCCGGCTAACCGTCCCTATTGCGGTCTGCCGCAATCGTCACTCGTCAGTGCTTCTTGAAATATTTCTTTTTTAGTCATGTTATATAAAGATTACTTTGAAGAATACTTTATTTTTCATTAAATATATTACAAATAGAATAAATTTAAAAAAATGTGTTTATTCGTTATAAGTAGGTATGCATTACACATTTGGGAACTCTTTTAAGTAAAAAAAATACCTAAACCTGTAACCCTCACACAGGTATTTTTTTAAAATAAATATAAATATTTTAAATACATATAGCGATGGCGCATAAAATATCTGCCGAGTGCTGTCTTTTACCACGTAACTAACTACGTATATAGGATAAAATAAAACACCAAACAGTTATATTCAAAGAATCATTTTATTTTATATTTCGGTATAAGAGGCTGTAAAAGTTATTGTCTAAAAGTTTCGTTTATCCTTTTGGTAAATCTACGCTATATTGTGATTAATTTACAACTTTAATCCGAATCCATGGTGTCACACCATCGGCCATAGTTCGTTTTGAATCTTAAGCTACACATTTTATAACCGTCTTATTTCGATAAAACAAAATTTATTTTACTGTACACAATCACGTCAAGAAGGGACGCATAATTGTTTTATTCGATTTGTACATGTATTATCACGAATACAGCTATATTGTAGAAATGTAAAGGTAGAAGTAATACTGTTTGACCCAAGTATTCCATTTTGTCTCATAATAAGACAAAAAGACTTAGGAGCCATTAATTTGGTGGGTACAGCTTAGTTTTCGATACAATGATTTATTCTTATAGATTTGTTAAAAGAAGGGTAATAAAAACTACGATGTCTAATATGAATATTGTTCTTTTGGTACGTATCCTTAAAAATTCATTAATACGTAGAAAAGTTTCCAAAGTAATAAATGGTTAGTATTTTAATCTATTTATGTGAGTTACGACTCCTAAATATTGAGATTATTTTCATTCCAAATACGTTTCAGTTTTTCTAATAACTCCATTCATTTCTTAAATCCTTTACATCGAAGTAGCTAAGTTACAGTCAAATATGTATTACTAAGTATTTTGACAGGTAATTCTATTAAAAGTAGGATATGGCACATGAGTGTAATTAATAGAATAAAAAAATGTATTTTACAGTGATAAAATGAAGTGTGTACGATAAAACTTCATAGCTATATTTAGGTATACATAACTTGGTCAGATATTGCGAGGTGGATTAGCAAAATTCTATAAAACTTCTTTAAAATAATTAAGGCCAACTTATCCCCCGAGAATGTTTATACACGGAATGCATACATAAAGATGCATGGGCCGCATGACTACACAATTTTAAAACAGTTTCGACCACAGTCTAAAGGCTCCTTTAACGTTGGTATTACATTTTGCCTAAGCATTACCATTAATTTTATAAAGTACAGCAAATACAAGTCTCAAATTCTTCAATAATCATGTTGTATAATGTGCACTAGAACATGAAAAATTTACTTGAAGCTTTATTTTATGTAGTTTATTGTTGTTTATAATATCGAGCTTTTGTCTATAAACCTCAATGTTCATCGAAAAAGTGTGTATCATATCAGAGGTAGGCTTTAGAATAATTAAATGATTTGAAAAACAAAGAAAAAAATTGTTATTTATACTAAAATCTAGATAATGAAATGCATAACCATATTTTCACTATACTCCAATACTGATTCTAGGATAATAAATTTATAATATTTACAAAAGCAAATTCATTAAAATCAAGTGAAAATATTAGAGCCTTTAATATTACACAGTATTCCAATTTTAAATTTTATAATTGTCGCAGACATAAATATAAACCCCGAATTGTCTATGTGTCAAAAGAGGTTTTATGTAAATCCTGAAAAATTACAGGCTCTAACAAAATACGGTTAAATGCTTTATTTACATAGTACAATACGTCGTTTTCATTGACATAACAACGGACATAATAAATAACTTGATTCATCTCGCATACGTAGGTACAATCATAAAGCTTTACAATGAATATTCATAACTCTTGAATATTTCATTAGCGGACTATTAATATTTGTTTGCAACAATTGTTTTACATAAAATGCTTGATACTAATCATTTCTTATTATTGCTTTTGTTTTGTTATGAATATTGATTACATGTTGAATGTTATTGCAAATGGTTCCTGTTTGCAACGAGGTAATTAATTATCATTTTGACCGAAAGAGTGAGATGCTGTATACATTAATAAATTATTACTTTAGAGCTTACCTATATCTAATTTTTTGTCCGCTAACGAATATTAAGATTTCTTTATTCTAAGCACAATTCATACACCGATTGCGAGGGATTTATACAGAATGTATTCGTGTAATATCTATTCATTTACAATATTCATTCATACAAACAATAAAAATTAAATTGCTACAGAATATAAATATAATACACATAATGGCTCACTAACTTTACAAGCGTATGTCATCCTAATGTCTACACCGGATGGTACTAACGGGTCAAGAATTAAAACATCAACTAAAACGTTAACAAAATACGACTTTCTCTATGGAAAATAAAATAAATAATTTACAAATTACATACACGACATACCTAACTACTAATAGTCACTTCATCGCCGTTAAATTTTATCACTACTTATTCGGTTGATTGATTCGAACGAATTTGCGCGCGAAATGCAATTTTAAATTCATAGACTAAGCAATAAACATACTAAGGGATGTGATGTATCTTTTACTGGCAACACTTATGCAAAATCGCTCGTATCAAGTCCTAACTTACAAATAACAGAAGCAGGCCGCCGCCGCCGCACTTTACACTATCATAGCCTATACCAATATCGACGGTTCCTACATTACTCAGTCATATATTTTCAGTCAATTCCTTATGAAAATACACCAAACATATCCGTCTAAGTACAATAAACCTTTACCGATCCATATTCGCTACAAATAGACTAAATTTATTTATTAATAAACGTGAAAATATTCGAGATGCGGAACATGTTTTTGGGAAGTGATAAGTTTGTATAACGGAATGCAATGGGCCGCATTGCATCCATTAACGGATCACTAAGAGTTAATTAAATAGGAAATCGACTCGGTTGATATACGAATAATAAACAGACGCGTGATTCGGTCCAAAGGTTAAAATAGATCTGTGGGGGTGCGGATGTTGTTGATCTACTAACAGTATGGACACTCCGAATGAACGCGTTGCTATAATTACAGCACAGACGTGTTACAAGTCTTTTTGGCTCGTTATTTAAGACTGTCCTTACTGATGTAGTCTGTGGCGAGTCATTTGCAGCGAATAAGGATCTTCCCTCCAACTAGCACAGTTCCACAAACAAATCTCGGCTCATTTACATTCGATATTAATCATAAGTTATCGACTAAGTTAATTTCATGATAACTAAGACAATTGGAATCCGTTATAACTACTTTAAAGCGTACTAGGAATATAATTGAGATAGATAATTTCAGTAGCTTTGGTAGAATAATATCATTAGACATTACGTCGATAATTGAGTATTTTGAAAAGAACAAATATAAACTATTAACGGATATATGTAACTTTATAAATAAAATCCAATGAAAAGCTGTGTGATGATTATCTGTATCTTACAAATTTAATTTGATTATGAATATTTTATTACTTACGTGATTTATTAAGTGAATAAGATGTTTTTAAAGTAATTTTGATCTGGGAAAGGCTGAATTTAATAATCGTGATCCACTTGCTTAGCAAGATAATAATGAGTTTTGCCACGATCGTTTGCGCCGAATTTTTCAAGTGCCATTCCTTAAGAACGGCTTTGAATGGGAATGATAAGAGCGTGGCACGGTTACAGAAGTTCAACGAAAAATTGGCTAATAAGTATACACCTTTGTTAGATATTCATATATTTCTAATTTATAATTTGAACACGAAAAAACTTTCACAGCAGTTTATAGGAGCTTACAAGGACAAATAAATAGCGCAGCAGGTGCAAAGGACCTACCGAATGGACACGCTTAACTAAAGGTGACATTCATTACGAGTTCAGAGCACCTGCCTAACCGGCGATGGTTAGAGATTCTAGCGTAAGTGGAACGGTGCTAGTGTGCGAGCGCCACGGCGGCTCCCACGGCGACCAGCGACCGGCTCACGCGCGACCGGTCGCCGACCGAAAAAACTCATCAGTCGTCGACATAGTGGACATCGTCGATTCGTCCCAGCTCATCTCCGTCGTGCTCGTCGTGCTGTCGTGTTTTCTCCGCGCTTTCGGATGCCGTTTTTTTTTCGGGTCGTTCGCTTTTTTGTGCTTCCGTTTCCGCATGTTTTGTTTCGCGACGCGGCGCTGGCAGTTCCTGTGAAAAGGCGGCGGCCGTTTCAGTTTGCCGCGGTGCCGTCGGGGAGGGCACTGGGAGTGTTTGGGTCCCTCCCAGCGCTTAGTGAGCGTGAGGGCATATCCGGAGAGGTTGCCCAAAGGTCTGCTCACTGGTATCTGCGTTCGGCGCGCCTTCCCCCGGTTGTCTAGCGCCAGGAACGTCTTCTTACCGGCACGTATCCTCGAATACGTGTTGTAGTTATTCTCCTCTATATGTTCCTCGAACACGCAATCGTCCGAGAGATCCTTCTGAAACAAAAGAGATAAAGTATTAATATCTAATTAAGACGTATTTTTTCATATATAGTTATATTATATTTTTCTTTTTATAATACCACTGAAAACGTAAATTTTAATAAAGTGCTTCAAATATTAAATATAAATAAGGAACGCTATGGCGCACCACCTGAATCTATATGGTTAAAGGCAGCAAATCCCTAGGCTTAATGGAGGCGATTTATCAATAAACGGATCGCATACGAATGTAATAAGCTCATCCGCTATTCCAATTACAAGCAATGAAACAAATACAATAAAATCTAATCACATGTTAACGACGCCAATTATGTTAGCGTTCGGTTTAAAATTTATAACGAGCGAAAGCTACCAGCTATTAGGGCAGAATGATCAAAGAGTTCCTATTATCTCTAGCTAAACTTAGATCTATAAAGCTGTCGACTAGTTGGCATACACATATTATTGTGGCGTATTCTCAACAGATGTCTGGAAATTGGTCCATGTGAACATCCTTCTAACGGCGCAAGATACACTGTTTAATAGGAAAATAGGTTACTATCATTGTAGGATTTTCAACATAAATTTTGTATTTATTATTTACATGATCATGAATTGAAGGTTAAATGATTTTCACCTGTTCAATGGTGTCAAAGATTATTCGTAGTTGAACTTCACCTTCGCTAAGTAATAAATGGAATGGTACACGATGTAACGTGCGTCTATATAAATTCATAAATATGTATAAGAGAATCGCCGCAAGCTCTACTAATGTATCTTAAATTGTGCCACAAGTCCGCATTAGTTTCAAATGCGTTGTATTCAATATTCCATGATATATTACTATCGGTCGCCGGTTTAATCTTACTGCACTGATTTATTGTATTGGCAATTTGTTTATAGGAAGTCTTTTGAATTACTAGCAACACCTTAAAAGGGAACTAAAAGGATTAATAATGGATAATACAAATGACGGAATGCTTAAAGGAAACAATATTTTAAATCACGAACCAAATATCTATCTTTCTAAATGTCTGGTTGAACCAGTTACTACCAGTTATAACAATAACAGATTTCATGTTCAAAGCATCTGTAGAAAATGCAGACCTCCTGTAGTGTTCCCGCCGGGCAAATTAGCAATAGTTTTGCCACACCAGAGGTCAGCTTAATCCATTATACAGACTCAATTTATAACACAGAAATATTTATAATCTGTGAAGACAAGGCGGTACGTAAAATGATCACGTTTTAATACGAGAAAATACTTATGAAACCGATTGTTGGAGGAAATGCTAATTTGATGTATAATTATTTTGATTGAATTTGTTAAGCAATAATTAAGGATTACTAAAATTCTAATTTATATTTTATATATATTATACAATTAATGGTAATATATTAGTAATTTGGGAATGACTAGATCCCGATCCCAAAATTACCAATGTCTTTGTGGATTTGGCGCATTTTGGCTAAATGATTTAGTAAAAGTAGTTTTGCTGTAAAAAAAGATGCGCAACAAACACAAAATAAAAGCAAAGACAATCTAAGCATTGAAAATTAATGACTGATTATTATTTTTGTATCTGTGAAAATAAAGATATTTGTATTGAAATTAGGTGAAAAAGATTTAAAAGAAACTAAGTAAGTGTAACGAGAATTCCTCAGTAAATAGAACATTGAAATATCGTTAAGAAAGTACACTATTTCTTTGTTGTAATTGATCATTCATCCAGAAGCACATACTGGCGCAGCTAATTTAATAGAAACATAACAGAAAGTCGTTTAAATACCGGGCTAATTAAGTCATTAGCCATACATATGCGGCTTCTTTAAATGATCACTTCAAGACATGTCCACCGACTTTTAAACTCCAGTTTCGCTAGCGAGAGAGTAAAATGGAGCGTTTAAACGTCTCTGAACTCGGGTCTAAAATACCCGTTATCACTGAACTATTATAATGCACTTTGTATAATAGCTTGGACTTTGGAAAATTAGTTAATAAAATGAACGGTGTGAATAATAGTGATGCGCCGATTAGATATCGATTATCGATAAACTAATTGGACTACAAAGTTTATTTTGCAGTTAATTACAAATATGAGATAAGGTATTCTAATTACGTGGTGCAATGAACGGGTGACTGTGAAAGAACGACTATGTGAAGCAAGAGGCAGATAAGATTATCTTTGATTTTCAATATTAAAAAGGTTTTCCGGATAAACAAACATTTTCTACTAAATTATAAATTGGAAATGACTTTCATCAAAATATTAGCAATTTGATATAAGTATGTATGTAACTTTAGTATAATATTTACATAAAGGACCAAATGAGCTATGTCATAAAATATGCATGCACTTTCACAGTTACGAGCGGAGACCAACGACCGTCTACGTAATTCAAATTCCCACAATTCCAGCAAGTTACATATATTTTCAGACATATTCTAATATGCAAATGCTCCTCGTTCCTGTTTACATTCATTTTATAAACGATAAATCCCGACAACCTTCGGGTCAAGCGTTTGCGATTATCGATAAAAGGACAATAGGGCATCACTACATCGGGTTATCTTTGAAATCGATTGACGACTGCGAACGAATCGAAGAGGATTTCAAATTAGGAGTCTACTTTGTGTACACGGCCAATCTTGTCATGTGTCAAAAGGACGATCGTAAAATTTAACTAGTCCTCGACCGTAGGGGACTTTATATACTCTAGTTATAAAATATCTATCGGGTATATTCATGTATTCATATATTCCTTTGTCGGGTCAATATTAATTAAAAACGTTTTGGTTTTAGATCTCCTTTCTTAAATTGATTACACGATACATAGAGACGTCACTATAACCTTACTATACGTTTGACAAATTAAACGAATACGCTTTAAAGGCTTAAACGAAACAAAAATAATACAGTATTTTGTATATAAAAGTAGTTTTCTTTAGACCACAATCACGTAAGGTTTTATAATGGCAATAAAATATTAACGTTATGAAGATTTTAAGGTTAAGCCGAATGTATTTTTATGATTATTATAGAGATTTACATAACTGTATGGAACGTGTTCCTACCGGTTTAAAAAAAATTATATTTTTTAAATCTAAAAATTAAATGTTAACCAAAAACAAAGCAGGATAAAATTAGCAAAGGTCAGACGAATTCTCGTGAGAAAACTTATAAATCTAGAAAACGATAATGATCTTAGAAGTCTCAAACCTATAAAAACCTAATACATTTTTTATCACTTCGGAGGCTCTGAGGGCTGTCAAAAATCATTAAAAAATTGTTTTCAAGGTGTGACGTACCAATGTCACGCAACGGTTAGTATTATTATACTAAATAATCATTTTGGAACTTTGTTAATAGAATTAAATAAAACAGTTAATAATAATAATTTCCTTGACATCTATTGCACACTCTAAAAGGGTTACATCGAAAATTAATACGAAGTCCTCCTTAATATAATATATTATATAATCTTATATATATAATATTCTCGTGTCACTATGTTTGTTCCCATACTCCTCCGAAACGGCTTAACCGATTCTTATGAAATTTTTATACATATTCAGTAAGTCTGAGAATCGGCTACTATCTATCTTTCACACCCTTAAGTGATAAGGGGTGTCCTTAAAAAAAAATATTTAATTTTTACACAATGTTTTTTGTTTTTATTTTTTTATGATACAACATACAAAAATACATACAACCCTTAATTTTCACCTCTCTACGATCAACCCCTATTTTTTATAATTGAAATGACAAAGTCAAACAGATTCTAATCAATTTCAGACAAAATAAATTAGCACAAAACTGACACCGGTATCATATATATAGCACTTTGCCAAAGCTATGCCTTTGGCACAGCCCTAGCTAAAGTTCCGGCAAGTAATAAATTAACACTAGATTCACAGACGACAGACTGAACTTGCAAATATGTAGGAAATAAGAGTGACCTTGTCGACAAAAGTGTTTACCTGGAAATTAGAGACCATCCATCTTTGTTTCCGCCGCTTCCAAGAAATGAATTTTTGGGTCACACTGTAAGGGTTAGCGCGCCATTTTAATTTTTTACGTAACTTGTCAGTTTCTCTGTCTGTCGATTTTTTTTGTAGAGAATTTGTTAAGTGTAACTTTAAAGTTTACAGGGATTGTTATATAGGCTAAGAGCGAAAAGCGGACTTATCGCTTGTAACGTCTTTTAGACTAGTCGTGTTATAAGAGAATTAAAAAAAACTAATTAAGCAAGAGGATTTTTTTATTTTTTTAAAAGTTTTTTCCTTACTGTGTTGCCTGGAAGAGATAGACGAGGAGGAGAGAAGCTATCCCGCTCGTTGCATGCCTAATAATTTGAATTATTTATTTTAATGTAGAAAAGTATAAAAAAAATATTTTTATATATTATAAAGTAAAGGGTTACCATGAATAACGTTAAGGAACATTATCAGAATATAAATATCATCGATGATGAGTCATGAGGCTCATGATACTCATAAAATTCCGTTTATAAATTAATATAAATAAAACTATCTTTAGAAATTACTGCATAAATTATATATGAATCGTAATGGTTAGAACATGAATGTTCTGTTAATACGCAGCGAACAGCTAATATAGTCACAAAAGCTATATAAAGCCATAGTTCATGTCAAGTGAATTTTACTTAAACCAAGCGCACTAATTTAACCGCATCGGGAGTTATTTATCCCGTAATAAATACGTCAATTACGCTTCTCTAGTTGAGACAGATTTACGCCTCGGTGTTACGCGTAAAAATACTGCCCCACATGTCTACTTGTAATTATTATGAACAAATTAATTTGTAGTTTCTAGAACGAAGAAAGTGTGCAATACAGAGCTTGTTTAGAATTATTTATTATAAATATTCATTTTCAATTTTGTTGCCTTGAAAAACTTAGTAAAACGTAGAACTAATATATTGAGCAATATTTGATTTCTGTCATATTGGGCACGGTAGCCAAGAGCAAATTATCAGTCTCCGTCGGTTTCTTTTCAGCGCCTCTCTTATTGCGGTGTAGTTTTGAGGGCACTTGATGGGGCCGCTTGGTTGGTGAACGGCGGTGCGATTGTTACCACTTCTCACAGTTTCTCATCGCCTCGCGCATTATATAGAAGTAGATGGAAGAAGAAACGCGAATCTTTATGGGAAGTTCGGCCAAGATTAATGATTTTGTGGGCACCACATCTCAAAAGTATCAATCCTTTGCCTTTCTCGAGCCAAGATAGTTTCTACTTCAAACAGGGAGACAGGGAATACGTAGAGTCCGTATCAATTTGATTTTGGTTTTGATGCCAATTCTTCTTTGTTTCCAAATGTTGCCTAAACGTGTCGCCTAAAAATCTTTAGCCGTACCAATTCCAGCCATCGTTATATATTTGTGTTTCCAGATATACATAACAGCTAACTAGGAATATTGCCAGTGACACTTGGGAGCCTTTTAGCTCGGTACACTGTCATGATTATAGGTCGAGTCTTTCGAACTTTTCTTCCATAACCTCCATGGACTCGCCAGAATAACTGTGCCGTCGGAACTCAGCTTAACGGTAAAAAATATATTATAATATAAAAAAATGTTTGTTTGGATATAGCAAAAACCTCCTTAATACCTACACTAACATAAAAAGAAAATGCCATAACATATACTTTTTGCAAACGGCAATGTATTATATAATTTATTAAAAATACAAATAATAAATCACCCTTGATAACATCATAAACTAGCAAAAATAAAACCTAGTAATTACGAGACCTAGGTAATATATGCCTAGTGCACGTAATAATACTAATTTACTTAACCAATAAACATGTTTTAAATTTTAATGATAGGTTTAATTTTTTGTTCGTCTCAAGGAGGTCTAACTTGGAACCTTGAATTATTCATTCGGTTTGAATTGCAAAACGAGTGATTTATCAAATCTTAAGTTTCATCTTCGAATCCTACTGATTTAAATATGAAATCGATAGGTTTCTATATATCTATAAAATTGAAAGTACATAGGTATATCTATCTGAATAAAAATATTCAAAAGTAACTTTGCTAATACTAATATGACATGTTATTGAAAATTATTACTTTAAAAATAAGGAATAGTGTAAGTTTGTTCAAAATATGTTCTAATAAAAATAAAAATTAATATAACACAGTTCCCATTTGCGAAAAAATAAACTAGCATTGACCTTTTTATACAAAACAGTTCTACGCAAATTGGTTAATAACTTAATTATTAGTATAGCTATGTTTAAAGATGTCAGAAAAGGTCAAGCACTTTAAACTAAATTCTTATGTTTAAACCACATTTAAAAAAGGAGGAGGTATTTTGTTCCTCAGAAGAACAATGTGCAAATATACGCTCACATTGAAAATCAAGCATCTTTACACTGAATTTCATAAATATCTTGTAAGTCTAAAAAATTGACTTTGAGGGTAATGTTATGTATAAAATATTTTTAATAACTTTAAATAAAATATGAAAACAGCCGTTTCGAAGTAGAAATGGCGGGAAATAATGTGTGCTGTAAATAAATATCTCTAGACATAGACAAAAAATGTCACAGATCAAATATTTTCTGATTTCACAGATTGTAAAAAGTTTACGACCGCATTATCTTTAACGTTATACGTCGGTCAAGTAGTGCTATTGATATTGAAGGGACCAGAATATTTTTTATAATAACGTGTTAGAACAAAAGGTGTAAAATAAAAGGAAATGAAGAGATAAAAGTTTACGATCCGATATGGTGTCATTGCATCAGGTTTATGGGAATTTAAAACGTGAATATAATGTTCTTGGCGGGAACACGGGTTACGTGGGAGTGTGAATAATCCTTAAAATGTTATCTATGCCCACTGTAGACTATGGTTTTTACCGACTTCCTTGTAAAATACATTTTATAGAACATACAGTATATTTGTGTAAAACATGTTATATCGCTGAATTTGGATAAATATTTAACACTTTATCAAAGTTCCAAATTAATTAAATGTATTTTAATAAAAATATCCTTTAGCACGTAAGAATAAGTACAACTGGAGAACTTACTTAACTTCTACTACTGATCTGGACCGTTACTTAATTTAACTGATTAAATTATAAATATAAGCTTCTATTCGTATCAACTTGCGATTATGACCACAGACCTACGCTAGGTTTTAATAACTGTAAACGTAAACCACTGTATCATCTAGTTTTCAATGTCAATAAACCCGAAGCTATTAGAGTTAAATATATACTTCTTTAATTTAAAAACAAAAATCTGTACCACAATAATCAATCCTGTTATCTCCGATCTCACACTTAATACCCCAATAGTAGATATCATTATTAATCATTAATAAATTTATAACAATCTTTAATCTTCTCATCTTAAGGAACGCGGCATCTCCAAAAATGTATTCTTTGACAATAAAATTGTAATAAAATAGAAAAATCCTGTGAGGTATCAAATTTTATGTCAATATATATATTGGGTATTTTGGAACAATGTATAAGATCTTTGATAACTTAGTGAGGTTATATCTACTACACAGGCTACACCAATGTTAAGTTCGTTATGTCTTGTCTATACACGCGTTACGCATTAGTCTGATGTACTGCTTGTTTCGTACAAGATCTGCTTAGATGATGTCAGTGAAAGAGACATAGAAATATTTGTCTCACATTCAACTAAAGGGACTTTATATTGTGGTGCTTTTTGAGTAATTGGTGTCAGCTGCAATTCGTGCATTAAGTTGTGAGCGCTACCAAAAGTAATCCAAAGTAACAAGTCAAATAATCAAGTTGACGTTGACGTTCTATACACCAGTCATTATAGACATTCGAAATCGAAAATTTGATAATAATTCCAAAAGTTTTCAAACTTCGGTCAAGTGAATGGTACATTGGGACGACAATAAATCTCATTTTGCAACCTTGTCCGCAGTCCGGAACATAGTTAAAATTGCAATTAAATTAATTTTATGTCTGTATGGTCGTGAAAAAAATTCCAAAAGTTCTGCAAACTTGGGGAAGTTTTCGATATAATATTTCATATCACGTATAAAATTTGTAACCAACCTAAGTGTACGGAACATTTTTTGTTATTTATTTTATTTTCGATATATCTGTCAAATTTGCGAACTTTTGGAACGTTTTCCTTCAGTTTAATAAAGAACAACATTAATTAAATAATGTTCCGTACACTTAAATTGGTTGCAAATTTGACACGTGATGTAAAATAATATATTTAACACCACTCCAACTTTGCAGAACTTTTGGAATTTTGGTCTCAAGAACTGAGTAAATTATCATTTATTGCATTTTTAACAATGTTCCGGACCGCAGAGCAGGTTGCAAAATTTTATAGTTTGTTTTAATACTACTCCCGACCTTACATCAAAATTTGAAAACTTTTGGAATTATAATGAATTAATTGTCTTGACTGACTGGACTACTATTCCATTGTGATAAACATCGAAGTATCTCAGAATCTAATTTTTATTGACCATTAAATAACACTCTATTGTGAATAAAGAACAACATTTGTCACTTAACAAAGAATATTTCTAACTGGTCTCATTAAAGGTTCTTTTCTAGTTGCCATAAATAAAAACAACCCTTAGAAAACGAAATTCCTATACAAAAATCTAAGGCTATAAATTTAGTAACATATTAAAACATAAAATAGGGTAAACAATCGTAAATAAAAATTACAACGAAAGCACACAATGCCATCATTAATTCAAATATAAGTTATGTCTATTCTGTGGGCCTTTTACACTTTTTTTTTAGATCATAATTTTTTGTAATAGCAACATTCACGGCGCCTGGGGTGCGCCGCGCGGTTAATCCTTTTGGCTTCTTCCTTTTTTTCTTAATTTTGTCATCCCATTGATAGGTCAATGGGATGACAAAATTAAGAAAAAAAGGAAGAAGCCAAAAGGATTAACCGCGCGGCGCACCCCAGGCGCCGTGAATGTTGCTATTACAAAAAATTATGATCTAAAAAAAAAGTGTAAAAGGCCCACAGAATAGACATAACTTATATTTGAATTAATGATGGCATTGTGTGCTTTCGTTGTAATTTTTATTTACGATTGTTTACCCTATTTTATGTTTTAATATGTTACTAAATTTATAGCCTTAGATTTTTGTATAGGAATTTCGTTTTCTAAGGGTTGTTTTTATTTATGGCAACTAGAAAAGAACCTTTAATGAGACCAGTTAGAAATATTCTTTGTTAAGTGACAAATGTTGTTCTTTATTCACAATAGAGTGTTATTTAATGGTCAATAAAAATTAGATTCTGAGATACTTCGATGTTTATCACAATGGAATAGTAGTCCAGTCAGTCAAGACAATTAATTCATTATAATTCCAAAAGTTTTCAAATTTTGATGTAAGGTCGGGAGTGGTATTAAAACAAACTATAAAATTTTGCAACCTGCTCTGCGGTCCGGAACATTGTTAAAAATGCAATAAATGATAATTTGCTTAGTTCTTGAGACCAAAATTCCAAAAGTTCTGCAAAGTTGGAGTGGTGTTAAATACATTATTTTACATCACGTGTCAAATTTGCAACCAATTTAAGTGTACGGAACATTTTTTGTTATTAAAAATTAATGTTTTTCTTTATTAAACGTTCCAAAAGTTCTGCAAATTAGACAGATATATCGAAAATAAAATAAATAACCAAAAAATGTTCCGTACACTTAGCTTGGTTGCAAATTTATACGTGATATGAAATATTATATCGAAAACTTCCCCAAGTTTGCAGAACTTTTGGAATTTTATTTACGACCATACAGCAAAAATTAATTTAATTGCAATTTTAACTATGTTCCGGACTGCGGACAAGGTTGCAAAATGAGATTTATTGTCGTCCCAATGTACCATTCACTTGACCGAAGTTTGAAAACTTTTGGAATTATTATCAAATTTTCGATTTCGAATGTCTATAATGACTGGTGTATAGAACGTCAACGTCAACTTGATTATTTGACTTGTTACTTTGGATTACTTTTGGTAGCGCTCACAACTTAATGCACGAATTGCAGCTGACACCAATTACTCAAAAAGCACCACAATATAAAGTCCCTTTAGTTGAATGTGAGACAAATATTTCTATGTCTCTTTCACTGACATCATCTAAGCAGATCTTGTATGAAACAAGCAGTACATCAGACTAATGCGTAACGCGTGTATAGACAAGACATAACGAACTTAACATTGGTGTAGCCTGTGTAGTAGATATAACCTCACTAAGTTATCAAAGATCTTATACATTGTTCCAAAATACCCAATATATATATTGACATAAAATTTGATACCTCACAGGATTTTTCTATTTTATTACAATTTTATTGTCAAAGAATACATTTTTGGAGATGCCGCGTTCCTTAAGATGAGAAGATTAAAGATTGTTATAAATTTATTAATGATTAATAATGATATCTACTATTGGGGTATTAAGTGTGAGATCGGAGATAACAGGATTGATTATTGTGGTACAGATTTTTGTTTTTAAATTAAAGAAGTATATATTTAACTCTAATAGCTTCGGGTTTATTGACATTGAAAACTAGATGATACAGTGGTTTACGTTTACAGTTATTAAAACCTAGCGTAGGTCTGTGGTCATAATCGCAAGTTGATACGAATAGAAGCTTATATTTATAATTTAATCAGTTAAATTAAGTAACGGTCCAGATCAGTAGTAGAAGTTAAGTAAGTTCTCCAGTTGTACTTATTCCTACGTGCTAAAGGATATTTTTATTAAAATACATTTAATTAATTTGGAACTTTGATAAAGTGTTAAATATTTATCCAAATTCAGCGATATAACATGTTTTACACAAATATAGTGTATGTTCTATAAAATGTATTTTACAAGGAAGTCGGTAAAAACCATAGTCTACAGTGGGCATAGATAACATTTTAAGGATTATTCACACTCCCACGTAACCCGTGTTCCCGCCAAGAACATTATATTCACGTTTTAAATTCCCATAAACCTGATGCAATGACACCATATCGGATCGTAAACTTTTATCTCTTCATTTCCTTTTATTTTACACCTTTTGTTCTAACACGTTATTATAAAAAATATTCTGGTCCCTTCAATATCAATAGCACTACTTGACCGACGTATAACGTTAAAGATAATGCGGTCGTAAACTTTTTACAATCTGTGAAATCAGAAAATATTTGATCTGTGACATTTTTTGTCTATGTCTAGAGATATTTATTTACAGCACACTTTATTTCCCGCCATTTCTACTTTCGAAACGGCTGTTTTCATATTTTATTTAAAGTTATTAAAAATATTTTATACATAACATTACCCTCAAAGTCAATTTTTTAGACTTACAAGATATTTATGAAATTCAGTGTAAAGATGCTTGATTTTCAATGTGAGCGTTATATTTGCACATTGTTCTTCTGAGGAACAAAATACACATCGAATCGTAAACCTCCTCCTTTTTTTAATGTGGGTTAAACATAAGAATTTAGTTTAAAGTGCTTGATCTTTTCTGACATCTTTAAACAGCTATACTAATAATTAAGTTATTAACCAATTTGCGTAGAACTGTTTAGTATGAAAAGGTCAATGCTGGTTTATTTATTCGCAAACGGGAACTGTGTCATATTAATTATAAATTTTATTAGAACTTATTTTGTACAAACTTAAACTATTCCTCATTTTTAAAGTAATTATTTTAAATAACATATCATATCAGTAGAGCTATATTAGTATTATCAAAGTTACCTTTGAATGTTTTTATTCAGATAGAAATACTTTCCATTTTACAAAGTCTGAAACGGGACATATAATATAAAAGCTAAGATTTATTTTATAAATAATTAGACTAAAGAAGGCTGTTTAAATATTTTAATTATAAATCGAACATAATATTAGATGCATAATGATCTATCCTATCCTATACCTATCGATTTCATATTTAAATCAGTAGGATTCGAAGATGAAACTTAAGATTTGATAAATCACTCGTTTTGCAATTCAAAGCGAATGAATAATTCAGGGTTCCAAGTTAGACCTCCTTGAGACGAACAAAAAATTAAACCTATCATTAAAATTTAAAACATGATTATTGGTTAAGTAAATTAGTATTATTACGTGCACTAGGCATATATTACCTAGGTCTCGTAATTACTAGGTTTTATTTTTGCTAGTTTATGATGTTATCAAGGGTGATTTATTATTTGTATTTTTAATAAATTATATGATACATTGCCGTTTGCAAAAAGTATATGTTATGGCATCTTCTTTTTATATTGGTGTAGGTATTAAGGAGGTTTTTTGCTATATCGAAACATTTTTATATTATAATATATTTTTGTACCGTTAAGCTGAGTTCTGAGATCTTCAAGATCCATGGAAGTTTTGGAAGACAAGTCAGAAAGACTCGACCTATAGTCATGACTCCCAAGTGTCACTGGCAATATTCCTAGTAAGCTTGTTATGTATATCTGGAAACACAAATATATAACGATGGCTGGAATTGGTACGGCTAAAGATTTTTAGGCGACACGTTGAGGCAACATTTGGAAACAAAGAAGAATTGGCATCAAAACCAAAATCAAATTGATACGGACTCTACGTATTCCCTGTCTCCCTGTATGAAGTAGAAACTATCTTGGCTCGAGAAAGGCAAAGGATTGATACTATTGAGATGTGGTGCCCACAGATTCATTAACCTTGGCCGAACTTCCCATAAATACTCGCGTTTCTTCTTCCATCTACTCCTATATAATGCGCAAGGCGATGAGAAACTGTGAGAAGTGGTTACAATCGCACCGCCGTTCACCAACCAGGTGGCCCGATCAAGTGAAAGACTCATCGCCCTCAAAACTACACCGCAATAAGAGAGGCGCTGAAAAGAAACCGACGGAGACTGATAATTTGCTCTTGGCTACCGTGCCCAATATGACAGAAATCAAATATTGCTCAATATATTAGTTTTACGTTTTACTAAGTTTTTCAAGGCAACAAAATTGAAAATGAATATTTATAATAAATAATTCTAAACAAGCTCTATATTGCACACTTTCTTCGTTCTAGAAACTACAAATTAATTTGTTCATAATAATTACAAGTAGACAGACATGTGGGGCAGTATTTTTACGCGTAACACCGAGGCGTAAATCTGTCTCAACTAGAGAAGCGTAATTGACGTATTTATTACGGGATAAATAACTCCCGATGCGGTTAAATTAGTGCGCTTGGTTTAAGTAAAATTCACTTGACATGAACTATGGCTTTATATAGCTTTTGTGACTATATTAGCTGTTCGCTGCGTATTAACAGAACATTCATGTTCTAACCATTACGATTCATATATAATGTATGCAGTAATTTCTAAAGATAGTTTTCTTTATATTAATTTATAAACGGAATTTTATGAGTATCATGAGCCTCATGACTCATCATCGATGATATTTATATTCTGATAATGTTCCTTAACGTTATTCATGTTCCTTTACTTTATAATATATAAAAATATATTTTTTATACTTCGTTACATTAAAATTAAAATAAATAATTTAAATTATAAGGCATGCAACGAGCGGGATAGCTTCTCTCCTCCTCGTCTATCTCTTCCAGGCAACACAGTAAGGTAAAAACTTTAAAAAAAAAAAAAAATCCTCTTGCTTAATTCGTTTTTTTTATTCTCTTATAACACGACTAGTCTAGAAGACGTTACAAGCGATAAGTCCGCTTTTCGCTCTTAGCCTATATAACAATCTCTGTAAACGTTAAAGTTAAACTTAACAAATTCTCTACAAAAAAAATCGACAGACAGAGAAACTGACAAGTTACGTAAAAAATTAAAATAGCGCGCTAACCCTTACAGTGTGACCCAAAAATTCATTTCTTGGAAACGGCGGAAACAAAGATGGATGGTCTCTAATTTCCAGGTAAACACTTTTGTCGACAAGGTCACTCTTATTTCCTACATATTTGCAAGTTCAGTCTGTCGTCTGTGAATCTAGTGTTAATTTATTACTTGCCGGAACTTTAGCTAGGGCTGTGCCAAAGGCATAGCTTTGGCAAAGTGCTATATATATGATACCGGTGTCAGTTTTGTGCTAATTTATTTTGTCTGAAATTGATTAGAATCTGTTTGACTTTGTCATTTCAATTATAAAAAATAGGGGTTGATCGTAGAGAGGTGAAAATTAAGGGTTGTATGTATTTTTGTATGTTGTATCATAAAAAAATAAAAACAAAAAACATTGTGTAAAAATTAAATATTTTTTTTTAAGGACACCCCTTATCACTTAAGGGTGTGAAAGATAGATAGTAGCCGATTCTCAGACTTACTGAATATGTATAAAAATTTCATAAGAATCGGTTAAGCCGTTTCGGAGGAGTATGGGAACAAACATAGTGACACGAGAATATTATATATATAAGATTATATAATATATTATATTAAGGAGGACTTCGTATTAATTTTCGATGTAACCCTTTTAGAGTGTGCAATAGATGTCAAGGAAATTATTATTATTAACTGTTTTATTTAATTCTATTAACAAAGTTCCAAAATGATTATTTAGTATAATAATACTAACCGTTGCGTGACATTGGTACGTCACACCTTGAAAACAATTTTTTAATGATTTTTGACAGCCCTCAGAGCCTCCGAAGTGATAAAAAATGTATTAGGTTTTTATAGGTTTGAGACTTCTAAGATCATTATCGTTTTCTAGATTTATAAGTTTTCTCACGAGAATTCGTCTGACCTTTGCTAATTTTATCCTGCTTTGTTTTTGGTTAACATTTAATTTTTAGATTTAAAAAATATAATTTTTTTTAAAACCGGTAGGAACACGTTCCATACAGTTATGTAAATCTCTATAATAATCATAAAAATACATTCGGCTTAACCTTAAAATCTTCATAACGTTAATATTTTATTGCCATTATAAAACCATACGTGATTGTGGTCTAAAGAAAACTACTTTTATATACAAAATACTGTATTATTTTAGTTTCGTTTAAGCCTTTAAAGCGTATTCGTTTAATTTGTCAAACGTATAGTAAGGTTATAGTGACGTCTCTATGTATCGTGTAATAAATTTAAGAAAGGAGATCTAAAACCAAAAAGTTTTTAATGAATATTGACCCGACAAAGGAATATATGAATACATGAATTTACCCGATAGATATTTTATAACTAGAGTATATAAAGTCCCCTACGGTCGAGGACTAGTTAAATTTTACGATCGTCCTTTTGACACATGACAAGATTGGCCGTGTACACAAAGTAGACTCCTAATTTGAAATCCTCTTCGATTCGTTCGCAGTCGTCAATCGATGTCATAGATAGCCCGATGTAGTGATGCCCTATTGTCCTTTTATCGATAATCGCAAACGCTTGACCCGAAGGTTGTCGGGATTTATCGTTTATAAAATGAATGTAAACAGGAACGAGGAGCATTTGCATATTAGAATATGTCTGAAAATATATGTAACTTGCTGGAATTGTGGGAATTTGAATTACGTAGACGGTCGTTGGTCTCCGCTCGTAACTGTGAAAGTGCATGCATATTTTATGACATAGCTCATTTGGTCCTTTATGTAAATATTATACTAAAGTTACGTACATACTTATATCAAATTGGTAATAATTTAATGAAAGTCATTTCTAATTTATAATTTAGTAGAAAATGTTTGTTTATCCGGAAAACCTTTTTAATATTAAAAATCAAAGATAATCTTATCTGCCTCTTGCTTCACATAGTCGTTCTTTCACAGTCATCCGTTCATTGCACCACGTAATTAGAATACCTTATCTCATATTTGTAATTAACTGCAAAATAAACTTTGTAGTCCAATTAGTTTATCGATAATCGATATCTAATCGGCGCATCACTATTATTCACACCGTTCATTTTATTAACTAATTTTCCAAAGTCCAAGCTATTATACAAAGTGCATTATAATAGTTCAGTGATAACGGGTATTTTAGACCCGAGTTCAGAGACGTTTAAACGCTCCATTTTACTCTCTCGCTAGCGAAACTGGGTTTAAAAGTCGGTGGACATATGTCTTGAAGTGATCATTTAAAGAAGCCGCATATGTATGGCTAATTACTTAATTAGCCCGGTATTTAAACGACTTTCTGTTATGTTTCTATTAAATTAGCTGCGCCAGTATGTGCTTCTGGATGAATGATCAATTACAACAAAGAAATAGTGTACTTCTTCTGTTATAATTTACTGAGGAATTCTCGTTACACTTACTTAGTTTCTTTTAAATCTTTTTCACATAATTTCAATACTAATACCTTTATTTTCACAGATTTAAAAATCAGTCATTAATTTGCAATGCTTAGATTGTCTTTGCTTTCATTTTGTGTTTGTTGCGCATCTGTTACAAAACTACTTTTACTAAATCATTTAGCCAAAATGCGCCAAATCCTCAAAGACATTGGTAATTTTGGGATCGGGATCTAGTCATTCCCAAATTACAAATATATTACCATTAATTGTATAATATATATAAAATGTAGGTAAATTAGAATTTGATTAAAACTTAATTATTGCTTAACAAATTCAATCAAAATAATTATACATCAAATTATCACTTCCTCCAACAATCGGTTTCATAAGTATTTTCTCGTATTAAAACGTGATCATTTTACGTACCGCCTTGTCTTCACAGGTTATAAATATAGTCTGTGTTATAAATTGAGTCTGTATAAGGATTAAGCTGACCTCTAGTGTGGCAAAACTATTGCTAATTTGCCCGGCGGGAACACTACAGGAGGTCTGCATTTTCTACAGATGCTTTGAACATGAAATCTGTTATAACAAGTAACTGGTTCAACCAGACATTTAGAAAGATAGATATTTGGTTCGTGATTCAAAATATTGTTTCCTTTAAGCATTCCGTCATTTGCCTTATCCATTATTATAATCTTTTCAGTTCCCTTTTAAGGTGTTGCTAGTAATTCAAAAGACTTCCTATAAACAAATTGCCAATACAATAAATCAGTGCAGTAATATTAAACCGGCGACCGATAGTAATATATCATGGAATATTGAATACAACGCATTTGAAACTAATGCGGACTTGTGGCACAATTTAAGATACATTAGTAGAGCTTGCGGCGATTCTCTTATACATATTTATGAATTTATATAGACGCACGTTACTTCGTGTACCATTCCATTTATTACTTAGCGAAGGTGAAGTTCAACTACGAATAATCTTTGACACCATTGAACAGGTGAAAATCATTTAACCTTCACTTCATGATCATGTAAATAATAAATACAAAATTTATGTTGAAAATCCTACAATAATAGTAACCTATTTTCCTATTAAACAGTGTATCTTGCGCCGTTAGAAGGATGCTCACATGGACCAATTTCCAGACATCTGTTGAGAATACGCCACAATATGTGTATGCCAACTAGTCAACAGCTTTATAGATCTAAGTTTAGCTAGAGATAATAGGAACTCTTTGATCATTCTGCCCTAATAGCTGGTAGCTTTCGCTCGTTATAAATTTTAAACCGAACGCTAACATAATTGGCGTCGTTAACATGTGATTAGATTTTATTGTATTTGTTTCATTGCTTGTAATTGGAATAGCGGATGAGCTTATTACATTCGTATGCGATCCGTTTATTGATAAATCGCCTCCATTAAGCTAGGGATTTGCTGCCTTTAACCATATAGATTCAGGTGGTGCGCCATAGCGTTACTTATGTATATTTAATATTTGAACCATTTTTGAAGTTTTACTTCTTTAGGCGCGTTATGAAAAATTTATGAGACTGAAATTTTACGATGCGCGCGCACCGTGACACAAAGTTATCAGTATGGGCGCCGAGCGTGCGCGAGCGAGATGGGAATTTGACAATCTACAAGTAAAAAGAAATAGAATATGCGTGACGTTAGCAGCTATGCCAAGAATTTTGAATGACCATTATGACATTTGTAGTCTTTTAAACAAATAAATGAGTTTAAATTATTTTTTTAAAGAAATTTAGCAATGCTTTTTCACAAAGACCTATTGTTACTTAGTTAAAAGGTTATGAAACATACCTAGTTATTAAATTGAATTCATAATATAATAAAATAATAAATATTAATTATTATTAATATTAATTAATAATTGAATAAAATACTAAATATTAAATATTGTTAAATTATATTAACGCTAAATATTTATTATTAATTATTTAATATTTAAAAAAAATAAAGAAAGCCAAAGAAGTATAACTTCTTACTCGCGTACATAAGTACACGCACCATTTTTTAAAATTACGTTTTCAGTGGTATTATAAAAAGAAAAATATAATATAACTATATATGAAAAAATACGTCTTAATTAGATATTAATACTTTATCTCTTTTGTTTCAGAAGGATCTCTCGGACGATTGCGTGTTCGAGGAACATATAGAGGAGAATAACTACAACACGTATTCGCGGATACGTGCCGGTAAGAAGACGTTCCTGGCGCTAGACAACCGGGGGAAGGCGCGCCGAACGCAGATACCAGTGAGCAGACCTCTGGGCAACCTCTCCGGATATGCCCTCACGCTCACTAAGCGCTGGGAGGGACCCAAACACTCCCAGTGCCCTCCCCGACGGCACCGCGGCAAACTGAAACGGCCGCCGCCTTTTCACAGGAACTGCCAGCGCCGCGTCGCGAAACAAAACATGCGGAAACGGAAGCACAAAAAAGCGAACGACCCGAAAAAAAAACGGCATCCGAAAGCGCGGAGAAAACACGACAGCACGACGAGCACGACGGAGATGAGCTGGGACGAATCGACGATGTCCACTATGTCGACGACTGATGAGTTTTTTCGGTCGGCGACCGGTCGCGCGTGAGCCGGTCGCTGGTCGCCGTGGGAGCCGCCGTGGCGCTCGCACACTAGCACCGTTCCACTTACGCTAGAATCTCTAACCATCGCCGGTTAGGCAGGTGCTCTGAACTCGTAATGAATGTCACCTTTAGTTAAGCGTGTCCATTCGGTAGGTCCTTTGCACCTGCTGCGCTATTTAATTGTCCTTGTAAGCTCCTATAAACTGCTGTGAAAGTTTTTTCGTGTTCAAATTATAAATTAGAAATATATGAATATCTAACAAAGGTGTATACTTATTAGCCAATTTTTCGTTGAACTTCTGTAACCGTGCCACGCTCTTATCATTCCCATTCAAAGCCGTTCTTAAGGAATGGCACTTGAAAAATTCGGCGCAAACGATCGTGGCAAAACTCATTATTATCTTGCTAAGCAAGTGGATCACGATTATTAAATTCAGCCTTTCCCAGATCAAAATTAATTTAAAAACATCTTATTCACTTAATAAATCACGTAAGTAATAAAATATTCATAATCAAATTAAATTTGTAAGATACAGATAATCATCACACAGCTTTTCATTGGATTTTATTTATAAAGTTACATATATCCGTTAATAGTTTATATTTGTTCTTTTCAAAATACTCAATTATCGACGTAATGTCTAATGATATTATTCTACCAAAGCTACTGAAATTATCTATCTCAATTATATTCCTAGTACGCTTTAAAGTAGTTATAACGGATTCCAATTGTCTTAGTTATCATGAAATTAACTTAGTCGATAACTTATGATTAATATTGAATGTAAATGAGCCGAGATTTGTTTGTGGAACTGTGCTAGTTGGAGGGAAGATCCTTATTCGCTGCAAATGACTCGCCACAGACTACATCAGTAAGGACAGTCTTAAATAACGAGCCAAAAAGACTTGTAACACGTCTGTGCTGTAATTATAGCAACGCGTTCATTCGGAGTGTCCATACTGTTAGTAGATCAACAACATCCGCACCCCCACAGATCTATTTTAACCTTTGGACCGAATCACGCGTCTGTTTATTATTCGTATATCAACCGAGTCGATTTCCTATTTAATTAACTCTTAGTGATCCGTTAATGGATGCAATGCGGCCCATTGCATTCCGTTATACAAACTTATCACTTCCCAAAAACATGTTCCGCATCTCGAATATTTTCACGTTTATTAATAAATAAATTTAGTCTATTTGTAGCGAATATGGATCGGTAAAGGTTTATTGTACTTAGACGGATATGTTTGGTGTATTTTCATAAGGAATTGACTGAAAATATATGACTGAGTAATGTAGGAACCGTCGATATTGGTATAGGCTATGATAGTGTAAAGTGCGGCGGCGGCGGCCTGCTTCTGTTATTTGTAAGTTAGGACTTGATACGAGCGATTTTGCATAAGTGTTGCCAGTAAAAGATACATCACATCCCTTAGTATGTTTATTGCTTAGTCTATGAATTTAAAATTGCATTTCGCGCGCAAATTCGTTCGAATCAATCAACCGAATAAGTAGTGATAAAATTTAACGGCGATGAAGTGACTATTAGTAGTTAGGTATGTCGTGTATGTAATTTGTAAATTATTTATTTTATTTTCCATAGAGAAAGTCGTATTTTGTTAACGTTTTAGTTGATGTTTTAATTCTTGACCCGTTAGTACCATCCGGTGTAGACATTAGGATGACATACGCTTGTAAAGTTAGTGAGCCATTATGTGTATTATATTTATATTCTGTAGCAATTTAATTTTTATTGTTTGTATGAATGAATATTGTAAATGAATAAATATTACACGAATACATTCTGTATAAATCCCTCGCAATCGGTGTATGAATTGTGCTTAGAATAAAGAAATCTTAATATTCGTTAGCGGACAAAAAATTAGATATAGGTAAGCTCTAAAGTAATAATTTATTAATGTATACAGCATCTCACTCTTTCGGTCAAAATGATAATTAATTACCTCGTTGCAAACAGGAACCATTTGCAATAACATTCAACATGTAATCAATATTCATAACAAAACAAAAGCAATAATAAGAAATGATTAGTATCAAGCATTTTATGTAAAACAATTGTTGCGAACAAATATTAATAGTCCGCTAATGAAATATTCAAGAGTTATGAATATTCATTGTAAAGCTTTATGATTGTACCTACGTATGCGAGATGAATCAAGTTATTTATTATGTCCGTTGTTATGTCAATGAAAACGACGTATTGTACTATGTAAATAAAGCATTTAACCGTATTTTGTTAGAGCCTGTAATTTTTCAGGATTTACATAAAACCTCTTTTGACACATAGACAATTCGGGGTTTATATTTATGTCTGCGACAATTATAAAATTTAAAATTGGAATACTGTGTAATATTAAAGGCTCTAATATTTTCACTTGATTTTAATGAATTTGCTTTTGTAAATATTATAAATTTATTATCCTAGAATCAGTATTGGAGCATAGTGAAAATATGGTTATGCATTTCATTATCTAGATTTTAGTATAAATAACAATTTTTTTCTTTGTTTTTCAAATCATTTAATTATTCTAAAGCCTACCTCTGATATGATACACACTTTTTCGATGAACAATGAGGTTTATAGACAAAAGCTCGATATTATAAACAACAATAAACTACATAAAATAAAGCTTCAAGTAAATTTTTCATGTTCTAGTGCACATTATACAACATGATTATCGAAGAATTTGAGACTTGTATTTGCTGTACTTTATAAAATTAATGGTAATGCTTAGGCAAAATGTAATACCAACGTTAGAGGAGCCTTTAGACTGTGGTCGAAACTGTTTTAAAATTGTGTAGTCATGCGGCCCATGCATCTTTATGTATGCATTCCGTGTATAAACATTCTCGGGGGATAAGTTGGCCTTAATTATTTTAAAGAAGTTTTATAGAATTTTGCTAAACCACCTCGCAATATCTGACCAAGTTATGTATACCTATATATAGCTATGAAGTTTTATCGTACACGTTCATTTTATCACTGTAAAATACATTTTTTTATTTTATTAATTACACTCATGTGCCATATCCTACTTTTAATAGAATTACCTGTCAAAATACTTAGTAATACATATTTGACTGTAACTTAGCTACTTCGATGTAAAGGATTTAAGAAATGAATGGAGTTATTAGAAAAACTGAAACTTATTTGGAATGTAAAATATTAAAATAATCTCAATATTTAGGAGTCGTAACTCACATAAATAGATTAAAATACTAACCATTTATTACTTTGGAAACTTTTCTACGTATCAATGAATTTTTAAGGATACGTACCAAAAGAACAATATTCATATTAGACATCGTAGTTTTTATTACCCTTCTTTTAACAAATCTATAAGAATATATCATTGTATCGAAAACTAAGCTGTACCCACCAAATTAATGGCTCCTGAATCTTTTTGTCTTATTATGAGACAAAATGGAATACTTGGGTCAAACAGTATTACTTCTACCTTTACATTTCTACAATATAGCTGTATTCGTGATAATACATGTACAAATCGAATAAAACAATTATGCGTCCCTTCTTGACGTGATTGTGTACAGTAAAAGAAATTTTGTTTTATCGAAATAAGACGGTTATAAAATGTGTAGCTTAAGATTCAAAACGAACTAAGGCCGATGGTGTGACATAATGGATTCGGATTAAAGTTGTAAATTAATCACAATATAGCGTAGATTTACCAAAAGGATAAACGAAACTTTTAGACAATAACTTTTACAGCCTCTTATACCGAAATATAAAATAAAATGATTCTTTGAATATAACTGTTTGGTGTTTTATTTTATCCTATAGTTAGTTACACTTATTTAATATTATTTACCTAAAGACAGCACTCGGCAGATATTTTATACGCCATCGCTATATGTATTTAAAATATTTATATTTATTTAAAAAAAATACCTGTGTGAGGGTTACAGGTGTAGGTATTTTTTTTACTTAAAAGAGTTCCCAAATGTGTAATGCATACCTACTTATAACGAATAAACACATTTTTTTTAATTTATTCTATTCGCAATATATTTTATGAAAAATAAAGTATTCTTGAAAGGAATCTTGACTTTAAAAAGAGTTATAGAGTAAAATAACTAATATACCTACTTACTATTAATTTAACAAAATGTGCTTTATAGACCAGTGCCGATAATTTTTGAAACCTAAAAAAATAATAGTAGGATGAAACCTATTGGAAAAGGAGGAGAATATTATAAAAATTAAAGGAAAAAATAAATTACGGGCGATCTGAGGTCGGGATGGGGAAGGGTGGGGGGTTAGTTTTAAGGGTAAATATTTATTTGTTCACCTTATTTTGAATTAATATCGAAAAACACCCTAATTTTCAATCGAAAATTCTGACGTCAAAATTTCAGTTTTTTTTCAAAAATTTGGTGTGCTTTCAGTTTTTCAAGGAACCCCTTCCTAACTAAAATATATAGCTTGGCAAAAAAATCTTATTTTGAAACATACTGTATGTGAAATTGCATTAGTGTGAGTACTGTGAACCCGCCAGCTTTCGATAACCGACCTATAGTAGGTACATGGCATGAAAACTAAGTAGGTACCATTTAATGTCTGCGTGTTGTTACAGGAGGCAAACGAGCAGGAGGCTCACCTGATGTTAAGTGATACGGCCGCCCATGGACACTCACACTGCCAGAAGGCTTGAAAGCGAGCTGCCAAAGATTTAGCAACCCGAAAAATGAAAATATAGCTTTGCATATTTGTAGATACCATTTACAAATATACAAAAAAGAGAGCCTACTCCTCCCTCAAAGGCCGGCAACGCACCCACTAAAAATGGGTGTCTATGGGCTGCGTAGACTGCCCTTTTTGGTCGTCCCGCAGCTCGTTTGCCCCCCTATTTTATAAAAACAAAAAAAAAACAAAGCTATAGCCATGGACCATATTCGATTATATAGACAACTAGAGTTCAGCTTGCCAGCCGCTGGACAGTCAACTCTGTCGTTGGGAAACTGCACTGCAGCCATTTAGTGATACATCATACAAGATTCAAGAGAGGGTGATTACTTAATAACACTTAAATAGTATCCCTAACTTTCATACTAACTAAACTAATTGAAATTATCGTGATTCATTATTTACATATTATGTTATAATTGCTTTGTTTTATTCCATTCTTCTTGAGTTCACCTTATTCAATTTTTTCCTTATCTAATGGGCCGGCTTACCACGATAATTGTAGCCTTGACGAAGTCTCACTACTTTGTGGGAATACAAGTGAACAAAACAAAGCATCATATGAATATATCACTGCTTGAAAGGGCACAAAGTAAAATTCATGCTCAAACACTAACTATGACTGTAACTGATATTATAAAGAAAAAAGTATAGAAGGAAGTTTTATCATAATAGCACACTATTTTTCAAATCATAAACAAAATACTGGCAACTTTTGCCTTATTCAGACAAAATATGTAACTGTCATGTGCCGATACTCATATAAAAAACGTCACTAGTTGACGTTGACGTTCATGAAGTTATCTGAATCTCGGTTTGTTCATTCGATCGCCGCCATCTTGTAAACTATTGTCATTCGTACGGCTTGTATCGATTCGATACGCAACACGATAATCGGAATCTCCCTAATTCCTTAGGCAGCGAATTGAATGATAATCGGGAATCGAAATTAGAAAATGAGAACACCGTCCGTTGTGTGGCGATTCTTCGATCGTATTGAACAAGATGGACGAGTTGTTGCCATTGTGTGTAAATTATGTGACGCTCGATATAAATATTTCGGTAATACGACTAACTTGCGATGTCATTTGGTAAATAAGCATCCAATTCAATGGGAGCTGGGGCAGAATGTAACTCTGGAGCAAGGATTTCGTGTAGCTGCTGCTACAGATGACGAAACGAATCAATCTACACCCCGACCGCGGCAAAAGAGATATAGGAAATCGGAAAGTAAAGATAACGTACGTTATTCAATTTCAGTAAATAATGATCCCAGTATTCTGGAAGGGAACATGCCCATAATAAAAGTACGCTCACTTTGTTTTAATATAGATTATACTTTTGTTATTGTTTACATGTTGTACTTTGATCTATAAATAGTCTTAATAGTTCAAATACTTGATTCTATATAAAATAAGTCTTTAAGATAAGCAGGCTCATGTGTACATATAGCATAAATTTACTCATAAATAATTTAATTTGCAGGTAGATGTGTTAGAATCAGAGACAGATATTGCACATGATGATGATACTCAAGCAACTATAAATCTAGTTAAACAGTTGCATAGGGGTTCTGATGAAGAATGGCTTAATGATCATGCTTTTGATTCAGTCACTGAGACCTATACAAAACCACAAAAAAAGAGAAAGATATATAGAAAAATTAAACAAGAAGTTATTTCTCCCCAACCTACCACATTTGAACCTAAAAAACAAATTATTATACAGAATAATAGAAGAGATGAGTATCACGCTTTTGGTGAATATGTTAGTAATAAATTAAGGAAATTCGATAATAATCAGACAAGATCTAACATTCAACAACTAATAACAACAATATTATGGCAAGCGGAATATGGAGTATATGATAATATGGACACAGTTAAAAGGATTTTATTACATTCAATGCAAGATATGGGGTCTCCAATTCAAGAGGGGGAGACTCTACATATTAGTAATCAAGAGCTTGAGAACATGAATGAAAATGTTGCTGTAGACCCAGTTACAGAGTAACGCAAAGACCCAAAGACACTAGACTATAATGTTACATTAGTTTTAAAGGCAAATGAATTGTAAAAATAAAATTATGTTATTAAAAAGTTTATTAATTTCTCTATAAAAAATTTAAGGACCCTAAGCCTGACTTCCGAGAATGGATCTTGAGTAACTTAACTAGGTACCTACTTAAGGTGAAGTTAGTGAACACTAATTCCCCCCAGTATGGCCATGAACTTGATTGTTTCACTAATCCTTGATTAGTAAATCTTTTAAGTAGAATGCCATTATGTTCATAAATCCAACCAAGCTACTTTTGCCAATATGCTATGCTATCTACTTCGACAGCAAATTTAGCTTTGGCTAAATCCTGGATTATTTTATTGCAGATCTTAGATTGTAAAAATTTCATAACTGTCAAAACTCATATGTCAATGTCATTAAACAAATTTAAAATCTAATCATGGCGAGTTTTTCTCGTATATCGCGAAAATTACTTAAAAGCACAAATTTCTCAACATTTCTTACTCGTAATAATAGTTTTGTGAAACAGAATAATTACAAAAATGTGTGGACCGCGTGTGCTTGTGTTATCAGTGGTGGTGTTCTGTTATATGCTGCTAAAAATAGGAATTTACGACACACAGTTTACGCGCTCAAAGCTAAGGTATAATATTTTGTTTTAATTTTTATGTGCTAGCCTTTCATTTATGCATAAAATTAACGGAAGGTTACGTTTACTTACGTTAACACGGAATTTCTGTAAAAACTGTTTAATTATCAATACAATCTTAGCATTAATAATCTAAATTTTAGTGACTTGTAAGGCAGAATATATATTTAAAACATTTTGAAAAATAAAATAAATTTAGTTTTGGGTACTTTCTATACCATCTTTATTAAATAAAATTTTATTGAACTTCTTAAATGAGACATCTGTGTAAGAAAACGAATTAAAATTAAAATTATTTCTCCATTCTTAAAGTATAAACTTAAAATACCTGATGACAATAATGTTTAATTTATAATAATATAAGAAAATGTTTATATTGGAAAATTAAAGTAAACTTACATAATTAGGTAATGTATATATATTTATTAAATATATATTATTTACTATTTATTTTTATAATTTTGGTTCTATGTAAGTAGCAAGAAGAATGTAAAAACTAGTGAAACTTAACCTTAAACCATCCTTCTGATATAAATGGTCCTGCCCCAGAGGGGCATGCATTATTTATCCTAGAATACTATAAAGCAAATGATAGATTTTAAAATGAAATTGCTTATCAATATTGCTTGTAATATTGTTACCGAATATTATGTCAATAATATAAAAGCAATATATTGATGCCGTTATATAATTTGTTCAGTTATATTTAGGTTAAAATTACCTAAGACATGTATTTGATGTTAAGAAAACGATATAAGAGAATTATTAGCATTGATAACATGTAGAGCCCTAACAAGTACTATGGTGCATATTACACTAATATGGTTAATTGTAAGATTGTATTTGTAAACCATTTTCTTTTTCTTGACCTTGCTTATAAATTAAGACTCTTTCAATATTTTAATATTGATTTTGGCTAGATGTGGCATGTCTAAGGTAAGCAGTTATTATCTTTGGCAATTGAATATTAAGGTAAAGAATATTAGTTGTTATATTACTCTTAGGTCATTATTATAGAGATTCATTACCTCTGCAGCTTAGTGTAAATTCCACATTAAATATTAATATATCCATAAATATCAATTAAATATTCGCTATTGGTTAAATTTTGGTTTTCTGCAAAACAATTTGGTAATGATAACACAGCAGACTACATTAAATAAAGTATCTGCGGCCCTCACCCTGCGAATTATAAAGGTTGCGAGGTATATAAAGAAATTCTAGCCAGAAAAACACAGCGCTCGTCTCTAAGGGCAAGAAAAGCTCCTACGTCAAGCTGTCCCAATAGTGGTATAAGCCCAAACCCCCAACCTACAAACCAACCCCCGAACCCACCCACAATAAATACGCCTAAGGGATATAATGAAGTGGCTAAAAGTAATCATTTAGTCCAAGGTACAAACCAACAATCTGTACCAGAAGCCAGTCAACCATCACTGAATAATAGAATTGAGGAGATATTTATAAAACAATCACAAAAAATTGATACAATCCTACAACAAATGAGCACCATTCTGGGGCTCTTGACTACACTAGTTAACAAATTACCATAAAAATGAATAAACTCAAAATTGCTACATGGAACATAGATGGTCTATCGCCTAAGAAAAATGAAGCTGAAATCCTGCTAAAAATGCATAATCTGGATGCCTTGCTTAGTTCTGAGGCGCACCTTACATCCAACAGCCAAATACATGTACAAAACTACAATGTGTACACAACAAATCATCCCGATGGCACTGCACATGGAGGCACAGCTATTATAATTAGATCCTCCATTGAACACTATGAACTTCCACAATTTCGATCGGAATCCATTCAAGCCACCTCAATAAATATCCAGGATGAAAATGGGAATTTATGTATCTCCTCGGTTTATTGTCCTCCAAAGCACGTTATAACTGAGGAACACTTCACCACATATATTAACAGTCTGGGTCCACGCTTCATAGCAGGTGGAGATTGGAATTCAAAGCATCTGCAGTGGGGGTCGAGATTGATTACCACGCGTGGTAGAGAACTTAAAAAATGCGTTGATAAAAACCACTTAACAACAATCTCCACCCCCGAGCCAACTCACTGGCCAAGCGACCCTGGAAGATTGCCTGATGTCCTGGACTTCTTTTTAATGAAGGGTCTCTCACGACTGTTTTATCACATTGATGGCTTTCTCGATGGTTCTTCAGCTCACATCCCGGTGATATTAACGATTAGTACCAATATTCTGGAGTGCCAACGGAAACCAAAGCTGTATAACAGGAGAACAAATTGGCAAATGTTTCGTGACCTCGTAGAGGACGCCCTACAATTACGGATTTCACTAAAGAGTAAGGAGGAAATAGATAGTGCAGTCTTGGCATTTACGAGAGTGGTGCAGGACGCATGCTGGAGGAATTCTGAGGGAATGGCTCAGAAAAAGACCAGACAGCTTTCTGTACCCCACGAAATTCATGACATGATCCTGGAGAAGAGAAGATTACGTAGAGTGTGGCATAATAGTCGTCATCCCGATGATAAAACAGCACTAAACAACTACGCTAAACACCTTAAACAGGCTATAAAAGAAAATCTAGATGCTACTATTGAGGAAAACCTGATGTCGTTAACAGCTACAACAGACACCGACTACTCTCTCTGGAAGGCATGCAAAAATCTGAATCAACCCACAAACCCTAAACCACCTATAAGACTAGATAGAAACAAGTGGGCTAGATCTAAACTAGAAAAAGCAAATGCTTTTGCTGACCATCTGGCTAAAGTATTTGTTCCAAATGAAGCCACTCCTGGGTCGGATGAGGCAGAAATAGATGACATTCTCCAGCAGGATTTCCAATTGCATTTGCCCTTGAAGATAGTAACACCAAGGGAGGTACAAAGAACCATACAACAAATGGAGAATAGGAAGGCACCAGGTTTTGACCTCATTGACAAAAAGGTTCTCTCCGAATTACCTCGTAAGGCTATAACTTACTTGACGACCCTATTCAACCGGATTATAAGTGTTGGATACTTTCCAGCACTATGGAAGATCTCTCAGGTTATTATGGTCCATAAGCCCGGAAAATCGCCACATGACGTCTCATCTTACCGACCTATAAGTCTTCTCCCGATCGTCTCTAAAGTACTGGAGAAGGTACTACTACGACGGCTCTCGCAAGCTATTCATGAAAATTCTTTAATTCCAGATCACCAATTCGGGTTTAGAGCACAACACGGCACTATCGAACAAACTCACAGGGTGTGTAAATTCATAAGCAATAGCCTTGAGCTGAAAGAGTACTGCTCCTCAGCTTTTCTGGACGTTCAACAAGCATTCGATCGCGTATGGCACAAGGGGCTCTTATGCAAGATCAAGTCACTTCTGCCTCATACTTTCTATGGAATCCTAGAGTCTTATATCACCGATAGAATATTCCAAGTGAAAGAGATGGATTGTACATCAGGTTTTCATGATATACTTGCAGGGGTACCTCAAGGCTCTGTACTTGGCCCAGTGCTGTACACCATATATACCTCAGATCTACCGCGTACCTCTGAAGTGAACATTGCAACCTATGCAGACGATACGGCAATCCTAGCTTCAAGTAAACAACCCGAAGAAGCCACGTTAAAGCTGCAGCGAAGCCTAGATGAAATAAGCAACTGGTTCGATAGGTGGAGAATTAGGGTGAACACTAGCAAATCAGTACAGGTGACATTCACACTGCGAAGAAAGACATGCCCCCCTGTAAACCTAGGAGGAAAGGAACTGCCTCAGAGTGACACAGTTAAATATCTTGGACTGCACTTGGACCGTAGATTGACATGGCAAAAACACATCGAAACAAAACAGCGTGAGATCAACATTAAATATAAGAGGCTGTACTGGTTACTGGGTAGAAACTCGAAATTATCCATCGACAACAAACTCCTTATCTACAATTCTGTTATAAAACCGGTGTGGACCTACGGGATACAATTGTGGGGAGCTACATGTGACTCTAACAAAACTAAAATTCAAAGAACACAAAATTACATCCTTAAACAAATAAGCAACTCGCCTTGGTTCATAAGAAACGCTGAAGTACACGAACACCTAGGCATACCTACAGTCAAGGAGGAAATAAAAGTATATGCTCAGAAGTACAAGACTAGGCTGGAATATCATCCTAACCACCTAGCTGTTCAACTCACCCTACCGGAGTATATAAACCGTCTCAAAAGACGAAGAACCTTGGAGCTCAGCAGCATTGACTGAGCTAATATTATTATGGTAGATATTCCTAATGAGGAATATCTCCACCCGCAAACCATCCTACAACTCATCTGCTCATAGTCAGAAGACTGATTGCACGATGCGCTCCATTAAAAAAAAAAAAAAAAAAGTATCTGGTCTTTAAGTTATTAAACGGTAAGGGTATATATGAAAAGGGGTACTTATTAGTCACTCAAATCTTAGCTTAGCTTAATTGAAGAATAAATGTTGATGGATAGTGGGTATTAGATTATATTACTGAGAACTCTAGAATATCAAAGATTTGTCCGCCCTACCATATTGTACAGGTTGTTTACGGAGCATAGAAGTGATAAGTATTCATATCACTTAAGGCTCTGTAACTTGCATTGTTTAAAAAAACTTCCCACATTTTTAATTTTAATGCACCAAATATTCCTTTTTTAAAGTCATGTGGCATAGCCAACCACCCGCGTCGTTACGTAGTGTCGACTCCTATGATAAAAATTCACCGACGTAAGAACTAATGTATAACGATTAATTTCAACAGGACATCGATGTGAATCGTATCAGGGACACAGATTGTTACGAGCAGTTGGGCAAACGTAATTTATTTTATATTTCAGTAAATATTATTCCAGTATTCCACATAGTGTATGTGCGACGAAAATTTCGTTTAGCCATTATTTTACATTATATGATTAGAACAATGCTATTGAATCGTTGAAATAGTTCTAATTGAGCCAAAACTTATGACTATATAGCAAATCTCTGTGTACAGTCATGTCATACTGGTTTTATGCTGTACAGTAATTTACTGGCGTTTATTTTGGATCCTACTGTTTCGTTAAATCAGGGGCATTTTAATCTTTTTCTACACGTGTTAAATGGGTAATGAGTCTCCCGCGTGAATAGTAATGGGACACTGGAGTAATTGCTTTCGGTTTTTTCGGTTTCACTTTTAAAGTCGGATTATGTGGTAAGACGGTCATTTATTTTAATCGGTGGTAGGTTGGTGGTTGATTTTTTTTACTATTTAACGCTTGCCATTGATTTTTAAATTAAAAAATTAATGGCAAGCATTCAAATTGAAATAATTAAGAATTATTGAAGAATTCGGGGGAATGAAAATGAAAATTCATATTTTTTTTAGTGTACTTACTTCAATAATATGTAATTCGCTTATTAAAAATATATTAAATTAGGGTTAAATAATTAAGCAGCATTGGTACAAAATAAAGAAAATGTTTATTATCACAAAAGCACAAAGTTAGTGATACATTGGCGAGAGCACACAATAACAGCACAGAACAAACTCAAACTCTCCTCTTGACAAGACAGTGTTGCCTTACAAAAAAATACAATCAATTATTGTAGAATTGAACATTAACACCCACTCCCAATTCTACAAACCATATACAAAATTAAACATTTGTTAGGTTCAATTTATTACAAAAATAAACAAGCTTATTTAAAGACAATGCCTTAGTCATTAAGTCTCCCAACTGTTCACAAGACTCTATATAGATTAATTTTATTCTACCCTTAGAAATTAAATCTTTAACAAAATGAAATCTAACATCAAAATGTTTAGATCTTTTAGTTTCCATAGTTTGGGCAATCTTTATGGTTCCTTGATTGTCTTCAAAAACTGTAATAGAATTTCTAATATTAAACAATTCAAATATCAACTCTTCCAGAAAAATAGATTCCAATAAACTGAAAGCAAGAGCATAATATTCTGCTTCACAAGAACTAAGAGCAACCAAGGATTGCTTCTTAGAACACCAACAAATTGCATTATCATTAATTTTAATTACATAACCTGAAGTGCTTTTCCTATCGTTAACATCAAATGCATAATCAGCATCTACAAAAACATAAATATCAAAAGTGTTATTCTCAGATTTTTTAAAATTTAAACCTATACATAAAGTATATTTCAAGTATCTAATTATATGTTTCAAATGCTTCCAATGGCTTACATCATAACAGTTTTGGAATCTTCCAAAATAAGAAACACAAAAACATAAATCAGGGCGGGTGCATAACATAAGATACATCAAACTACCAACTAATTCTTTATAAGGGACTTTAAAATTTACATCAATGTTATTAGATTTGATCAAATTGAGTTTAGGTTGAATTGGTATCTTACTAGGCTTACAGTCGGTCATATTAAATCTTGTAATAATTTTCTGAATAAGAGCGGTTTGACTAAGCATAATACTTCCATTTTCATTCCTAAGAATTTTTATACCCAAGAATTGCAATTCTTCCGATGAAGTTAGATCCCTAACATCAATAATAGCAATTAAATGAGATTTAATACTTTGAAGATCATTTAATGACTCAGATACTAAAAGGAAATCATCAACCCATACTAAAATAAATGTTGATCCCTTAACATATAAACAAGGATCTTTTTGAGATCTAGAAAACCCGATTTTTATAAATATATCATTGACAAAATCATTCCATGCTCCATCGACGATCTTTGTAGTGAAAACCCACCGACTGTCGATTACTGTGGCATCTCTGGGACAATCCACCACCTCCCAAGTACCGTTGTCTTCCAATGACTTTAATTCTTCATCAATTGCTTGTCTCCAACCCGCATCCTGAACTGCATCAGTATAATTATTGGGAACATCTAGATCTGATGATGCAGATAGAGCTAATGCATCAAAGGCAAAATTGGTTACAAAATCTTCCAAATACTTTGGAGGCTTTCTAATTCTTGAGGTCTTCTTAACAGTGTCAATATTCTTGTCTGATTGAAAATCTTCATCCTCTAAAATAGGCAAATCTTCATCCTCCAACATAGGCTGCAAAACTTGCTCAACATCTGAAGACTGAAAGACTTCAGATTTGGTCTCGTGGTCAACGCAAGGAATTTGGACAGTATCGGGATTAGTAAATTGGCCTTCATTTGTCAAATCGGTTGTCCTAGATTCATCGAATATTACATTCCTAGCAAATTCAATTTTCCTCTTATTTGGATTCCATAATCGGTAACCATTGTCACAGTACCCTGCCATAAATAGTCTCTTAGAACGCTCACACAATTTTCCATTCCTATCCTCTTCATGAATCAATGAATAAACGGGACAACCAAATATTTTAATTTTACCTAAATCAGGTTTAAAGCCATACCATCTTTCTGCAGGCGTTACACCATTTGGTAGTGTAGAAGTAGGTAATCTGTTGATTAAGTAGATAGCTGTCATAATTGACTCACCCCACATATCCTTCTTAAAATCACTGTCAAATAAAAGACATCTCGCCTTTTCCAATATGGTTCTATTCATCCGTTCTGCTTTTCCGTTTTGTGAAGGATTCCTGGGCATGGTGTAGCTTATTCTAATACCCTCTGAATCACAAAAACACACAAACTCATTAGACACATATTCACCACCTCTGTCACAACGTAGGTTTTCAATTGACAGTCCAAATTTAACTTCTGCCATAGCCTTGAATGATTTGAATTTTTGAAAAACTTCAGATTTATTCCTTAACAGATATGTACAACAAAAATTGCTATAATGATCAATAAACGTGACAAAGTAATTATAGCCATCATACGTTTGGGGTGATATTTTACCACATACATCCGATGAAACAATTTGGAGAGGTCTAGAAGGCTTTCTTTCTTCTGGTGTATTACAATAAGGAAGCTTGGTCTGTTTCCCTTTAATGCATATGTCACACATAGTAACTGGATACTTAGAAGAATGCCCCATTCTCCGGTGCATCAATTCATTATTCATAGTTGAAACATTGGCATTTTCTAATAATAATTTGAGCTTAATAACATATAAACTTCCAAATACTTGACCTTTCAAAATTTTGTTTCTAAAAATAATTTTTACACTTGACTCCTCGAAAATGATCTTACATCCTTTTTCTTCTAATTTTCGAACTGATAATAGATTAAACGAAAGATTATTACATACCAAAACATCATTAATCCGTATGGTGTCACCAAAGTCAGATAAGCACGAAATAGTACCCTTGTTTACAGCTTTTATAGTTTCCCCTGCCTTGGCTACACTAATTTCCATGTCCAAATCAATTAAGTTAGTAACAAATTTTTTAAAACAATTTTGTATAAGATGGCAGCTAGCCCCACTATCAATAACAAAAACAATGTCCGTCAACTGTTCAGAACACAGCGACATTTCTCTGTTTACTTTGGAATTTTCAGAAGTAAAAAATGAAAAATCTTCCTCTACAGCAGCTGCCTTCTCTTTGTTTCGATTCATTAACTTGGGGCAATATTTTTTCGTATGACCCTGAGCCTTGCAATAATAACATATGAAAACGTTTTTTGAATTTGAGAATGGATTACCTTGGTTTCTATTAGAAGAAAATGCGTTGTGAGGCTGAGACCCTTCCTTTTTCAATATTCTCTCTTCTTCAGCTAAAAGAGTATTTCTTACGTAATCCAAAGTTATCTCAGTCTGCTTACTGCCACATAAAATATCAAGAGCGGAAACCACTGAATCAAATTCGGGTGGCATGGCGCCCAATAACTGATGTATGACATCTTCATTTTCTAATTTACCACCAGCCATCCTTAGTTCAGCTGCCCTAGTCTCGAATTCTTGAAGAAATTCCTGAAGAGGTTTCTCGAGCTTATATTCCATTTTTCTCCATGATTTCTGTGCCATCACAACACTTTTCATTCCGGTTTTCTCGTAAGTTTTTGTCAGAGTGTCCACGATTTCTTTTGCTGAAGTTTTATCTTTTATTAAAATCAGGATGTTATCAGACATGCAACCAATCAAAATAGACCTTGCCTTAACATCAGCGGTTTTGAAAGTTTTTAACTCTTTGGTATCTGCAGGAGGGTCCTCTGTAATTACATAAAGTACTTCGTTCTGTTCCAACACCAATTTTATCCGAAAAAACCAATTTGCAAAATTTTGTCCATCAAATGGTTTAACACCAAACACACCGACCGGTAAAACATTTGAAGCTGGTGTAGTCATATTTAGTTTACAATAGTCCAAACCAAACTCATAAACACGTGTGCTCTCTAACCACAACCAGAATCACATCCCGAAACTTTCACAACGAAAGAATAAACATTTCACTGCTGGGCCCATAACCTATTAAATTAGGGTTAAATAATTAAGCAGCATTGGTACAAAATAAAGAAAATGTTTATTATCACAAAAGCACAAAGTTAGTGATACATTGGCGAGAGCACACAATAACAGCACAGAACAAACTCAAACTCTCCTCTTGACAAGACAGTGTTGCCTTACAAAAAAATACAATCAATTATTGTAGAATTGAACATTAACAAAATATATAGTACAAAACTTAAGTTGAATTGTATTCAAATTCGACTCTACAAATCGAAAAATACACATAGAAATTTCAGCATTTAAATCATATATGTACATCGCGAAGTCCTTGTTAAGTTGAAAACTCGTTAACTCGATTTTTTTGCATTTCCCTTGACATTCGTGTTAAAGAGATTCCACTGTACATATTCAACAATGTTGTCAATTAGTCTGTCTTTATGGATAACGCATGAATTGTAAAAGAACAACTTAATTGATCAATTAATTGGTGTTTTGTAAATCGATTTTAAATTGTTCATATTATCTATATTAATAATGTAAATATATTGTTGTTTATGCAAAGTAAACTATAGTAAATATGAAAAACATTTAATGGAATTAAATACCTTAAGTAAGCCATCTCCATTATTATTGAAATCTTAACTATGTGTTCAAGATTAAGCTAGTTAGATTTCACTCTTGAATTAATTACAAGGACTAGACAATTCACGTGAAATCAAAATAGTAATAAATATATATATATCTATATATATTTTTAGGATTTTATATGTTCTTACGAGTAGGCTTAGGGTATGCAGTTAAGCTGTAATCTTAACAGGTTTTGTGTTGGGTATTCATTACAATATATCGATAATGTCGATATTCATCACGATTGGTCAATGATTTTGTTTATTTTCTACATTGGCGCCTGCAGGTCGGCTTTTACTGAACTGCTAAGTATATAAATAGTATACAGGTAATCTTTTCTTCTTGATATTTAACATCTAAATGTATTTAATACCAGTTATGTTTTATTTGAGAGTTTTTGTTGTTTAGAGGAGTCATAAAAAATAAGAAAACGAGCATGGTAATCAAAATGAAAGCTTTGAATCCTACCTGTGGATATCTACTAACATATGGGTCTTAACTGGCCCGCAGCATACAAATTATTGGTGTATCAAAGATGGGTGGAACAATGTATGATAGGGAAGAGAAGAATAGATAAAATAAAGAATACATTATTACGAATAATAACCAAGGTTTCAGATGTCATAATGAAAATACATAATGTGGAAATGGGCGGGGCACATGGCAAGAACAGAAAAGTGGAGCAACAAAGTAAACTGCATCAAAACTGCTGCCCAAGGTACAATAAACGCGAAAGTGGAATACAATGTAGAAGGTAGATAGATCAGATTAACGAAATTTGGAGGAGGTCTTTGCTAAAGAATTATACACATACCTATAGGAGGAATAAATAATATAAAAACGCGTTTATATAAGTTAGGTTTGGGAACCCTTTTAAGTTAAAAAAATCCTGTATCAGGGTTCCCAGGTCTGCAACAATAACATAATCATAACAAACTTAATAGTTAATTCTATAACAATTTTTTTTAAGTGTTTACAATATCTCCCAAATTAAATTTAAACTGAATGACATCAAATATAAGTCTCGTGTCACGGTGTTTGTAATTAAATTCCTTCGAAATGGCTAGACCGATGTTCATGAAATTTTGTGTGCATATCAGTTAGGTCTGCGAATCGAAAACATCTACTTTTCATCCCTCTAAATTTTATTTTTAATTTTTTAGGCAACAATTTTTGTTTTTATTTTTTTTATGATACAGCATATAAAAATACATACAACCCTTTATTTTCCCTCTACGATCAACTTCATTTTTTTATGATAGTAAAAAGTTATTTTTATTGAACAAAAAAAATGTTTCCTAGAAATAATATACATTGCAAAACAACTTTTGTCGGGTCAGCTAGTTATTATATATTATTGCAGCACCTGAAGCAGAGTGCAAGAGTTAGTGGTAAATTCAATTTTAAGCCTTCAAGTACACAATATATATATGTATTGGCCGTAATCGGAAATACAAATTTTCCCCAACAAAGACGTGACAAATTTCACGCTCCCTTTCGTTAGAGCGTTATTACTCATTCAGTGAATCACAATTACTTCACACTATCCTAGACGACGAATGAATTATTCAAAAACCTATCAATACAATTATCAAAAAGGATACGGTTTTACCCAGAGTTTTCCTTAATAAGTTTTATGACGATCATACAACTTGGTGGTCTGGATTGATTTATATGTATTCATGATTATTAGAATAGTGTGTTCGTGATTTGGTTCGAAATGGGCTTGTCTATGAGTAAGATCGCTTACGCATGTCTAGGTGGTAGCGAAAATAATATATTCGTAAACGTATGCGAAATTACTTTATTTACATAACCTATTGATACTATAATAAATTCAATGGACTTTTTATGAGCGCTTTTAACACTTGCTCGTATGGTGAAGAAAAACATCGTCAGAAAACCGGCACGGCTTAGACTCAAACAGTCGACGGTGTGTGTCAGGCACAGAAGACTGATCCCGTACACGCCTTTTAGAAAAAAAAACGAATGATGAGGAAACAGGCACAGATCTAAAATGTAGCGCCATTGGTTGTTTACCGCGGAATTCTTGGTTCAGTCATCCATACTTTACATAGCTTGAAGATAATCAAAAAGATTTTCACTAGCGTGTAAATGTAGCGCATGGCTTTGATTAGTTTTTTTACTATTTTATTTGATTGTACTACAAATACTTAAAATATCACGTTTCTAAAAGTCGCACTGCCTGTTAACAAGACTTTCCGATGCTTGGTCGTTTCAGATTATTTTCCTAAGCAAGTATTGTGTGTGAAAGTTTTTTGTTTTTTGTGGTTGTCGTTTCTTTTGAGTTTAGGCGACATGGAGGTTAAAATATTTAGGTTGGGTACGTATATCAACTTTTCAATGAAACCACGTGATCTTAAAGGTATATTTATTTTTCGTTGATATTTGTGAAAATAAAAATGTGTTTATACTTTATTCATTATAAAAATGCATTACGTGTAAGATTTGGAAACCCCTTTAAGTAAAAAATACCTGTGTCAGGGTTCGCAGCTCTTCATTAACAAATTTTAATTCCATAACAATGGGGATAATTTTTTTTGAAGAGAAATAGTTTATTCTATTAGCATAAGATCTAAATTAAACCAAGCAACTTTCAAAACTTGTTTTGTATTTTTTCATGATATGAATCATTTCTTTTTCTTTTCTATCTAATTAGTGTTAAGCTGTAATGGTAGAAAATTAAAAAATAATATTTCATGCAATATTCGTGATCCTGTTAATACGTAATGTAGAATTATTAAAACTGTCTGCGTCTGGTAACAAAAAAAATGGTGTATTCTTTTTTTGGTGCAATAACTTTCATTGATTCTTGCTACAACGACGGACACACTCCGAACGAAAAAAGCATCGCGGTGTCGTATTCGTAACAAAACACCGATCGTTGATAATATCTCTCTCACGATTAAAACTAAATCACTCCAATATTCACGCTACATTCAGCCCCTAAATCGCACAACCCCTTAACATTTCGAAGAATCGACCACCAACGATGCCCTTATTAAAGGTCATTGGGACATTTTTTTGTGTCAGGATTATGTGACGCACATTGTCTAGGCAAGTGATATAATGTTATAATTTGTTCTCGATTTTATGTCGCCTTATTGTGTTTAGGGTATAAATAATATGCGCATTCCATTTGATATGGACTTTTGATTGTACAACTAAGATTTATAAGATAAGTACGTTTAGCAATCGATAAAATAGCTACATACAAGATGAAACGTGGTACTTTTTGCATTCGATCAAGATCTTATTTGAAAATATTTTAAGGATAAAACTATTATTATTAACAGATTTTGTATTTCTATGTATCTATGATATGCTATCTTCAAATATATTAAAAAATGAATCGCAATACAAACCTTGAAGACGGCTGGACCAAATCGATTTTTTTAAATTTATTCTTTAAGCTGTGAGGAAGGTTTTTATAAAGAGAGAAAAGTTGGAAAATATAAAAAAAATAAAAATTTTGTTTTATTTAGTACTTGGGTTTTTCTTCCGGAAAAGCGAATAGTATCTATACACTAGTATTGCCAAATGTTCTATATATATTGGTATGTATCTACTAAAACTTAGCCTACGTTAAAAAATAATATTAAGGCGAAACGAAGTTTGCGGGGGCTGCAAGTTGATTTATAATTATTAGCCTATAGTGACCTCCGCTGAATGCTTATTCGAACTAATATCGCCAGGCAATCCAGGTCGGAACTTTCTAGGTTATCGCGATTATGTGACACAGGCGTTACCATAAAATACTATTTTACACTATCTCGTATTTGACACTAGTACTTTCGTATATCATGCTATTGTTCGCAATACTTGTCTAGAATAAGTTGTTTTACTCTTGGGAAATGTTATTTATGGGTCGAGAATTGATTTGGGTTGGTCGTTTAATAAATATGCCTAGATCTTTCCGACCATTTTATTCTCAAATTTCGACGTTTCCATTTCAGTGTAATGTATGTATAATTAAAAGGTCTTATGTTGACTTCTAAAGAAACAAAATGTTACCTTATTAATCTACTTATAATAATTATAGAAAATATCGATATTTAATCGTATTTCTAAAAATTTAAGTCCCCTAATATTATCTACTACCCTCTTTACCCTTAAATTCCTTCCCTTATTCGATTTGTTTCCGTCAAACATCTTAATTTATTTTTGCACTTGATTAGAGGGATATGCGGGGTAATTGATTACGACTGGCGTCTGCTTAGGGTCTTAAGTGAATAAGTGGCTTAGACGAGAATCGTTTGATTTGTTCGCTTATACTGATATTTAATCTAATAAATATATATATATGTAGCGTAAACTGGAATTCCACAAAATGTCTATGCTTAAAAAATATGTTTATACGTAACTTATATTCTATTTATTGTAAATAAGCTATGTACTACGGAAGCTGTCATCTATTTACCCACACACTCAGTTCCCTAGTGGGGACTAGCGTCAGGTCAATTTTGTCACCACCATATTTTGTTATGAATAAAGTTTATTGTTTTATAATTGTATATGGCGGGTTTATAAACCTGCGTAGCCTGTGTTCGAGGCTCAGCAAAACAAAAGGATATTTCAAAAGCAATCTACGTAGGTATTAAATAAAAGTGATCTTTAAAACAGACTCTTTGTGTGACGGGCTTAAAATAAGTCAGAACCTACTGACTTACACCACTAAGACTAGTTATTTGTAAATGGATTTGAAGTGTGCATCTGAGACAAAAGGATTTGAAAAGTAAAAACACACCCAAACGGATCAACCTTCGAATTCCGGTCGTCAATTCGTTCAGTCATCAATAGTTCAAAAGAACACGTATCCCTGCGCCAGCGCAGCCACACGCATTGTTTACCGATAAACATCTTGTTCGTCAATCACTACCAGGACCTACCCCTATAAACATATAAAAAACATTATACAATTTGAATATTTAAGCCTTAGGAATAGAGCTCAAAATGGAAGGTAGTGTTATATTAATTTATGACGATTAATGGAAAAATAGAGCATTAGGTGGCAATGTGTTTGAACCTTAACATGATTTCTGAATTGCAGGGCGTTATCTCTGAGCTGATCCAATTAACATTGTTTGTTTTATTTGAATATGACATTAAAGAATTTAGGAAAAATTTGGAAGATCTCAATTAGACTTTATTAAACTTGTCTTAGGATTTGCTCAAGAGTAGCTAAGATCTGAGACAAGTTGGCAAGACTTGAATCGTTTAGAGGTCGTGGGCGTTCATTATCATATGTATTTAATTTTGTGGTAATTTTCAGAAGAAAACAGTGTAAAAAAATAATTTATATTAATTAAAATGTCAAGTGGAAGGTGATTCGATTTTTAAAGGCACGGTGTTTTCTATAATATGAGGAAATTTTTAGATTATACGTTTTTGACTAACATGGATAAGGACATAATACATAATTTTATTACTTTTAATTATAATTGGATGCTAGTATAACATAGGTGACGGTGTGTATGAGACAAGAACTTAGTTAAAAGCTAAGTTAAGTTTGCTAAGATTCAATATTTAAATATCTGTTAAAGAAATTCGTTGTTTTTTAACATATACACATCAATACATACTATTATGTGTTAATGTTGTATCAAAAAAGGGTCCTTGAAGATTTCGGTATTATGAGACAAAGAAGTATTTTTTCATGTTTGTCTATGGCCCTCGTTAGCCAATTTATGTCGAAACCTGATTGATCGATGATCCACACGAACGCAAATAGACGACTCCATTATGGAGTTCGTGACTTCCATTTGTTCATTAACTTATTAGTTAACCAGTTAGTCTAAATAAACTAGGTTATGTTTTGGCTATTCGTTACAAAATCGCGTCAGATAAGTATAAAATTTATATTAACATAAGCACGAAAGAGTAACAAACAACTTTGGTGTTTTGAAATACAAAATAATTGCAGTTTTCTTGCCACATCTACTTATTAAAAGAATCTGATCCAAAAAGTGTAAAATCATCGAAAGTACAGCGTTTTTTGCTGACGCCAAAAGTCTTAAAAGGAGACTATCCGACCAAGTGTAAACGAAATGAATAGACTCCTATGATAGAACCTTTTAACGGCATTTCAAATGCAATTACATTTAAAAACGAATTTACCAATTTGTCAGATAAATTACAGAAAATATATGTGTGTACGATAATACGCAGATAATACCCAAAACACATTACTGGCTAGTGATTTATTCCCGAAATATCGATCCCATCGTCTCATACATCATTGTTGAGCTATATTCCCATTGTCAAACCTCACCCGTCTATCTTATCTGTGTCCGGAAAATAATTGTCTATTGCATTTCTTTTGTTAGGTCTACGTCCTTTAAACGAGTTAAATTCTTCTCTACAAAGGCATATTTTCTCACTGGAATGCTTTTATACTTGATAAGAGGCGTGAAGGGAGTTCCATTCTATACAGGGATTTTCCTAAGGCGAAGGGTATGTTATACTTGGGTTAGTAATGTATGAAGCTTTGTGAAATCTAGTTTTAGTTGTTTGCCATTTAAGAACGGAATATATTCAAGAAATTTACTGTTACAATCCGTTGTTACTTCAAACTAAAATGACTTTTGTATATAAACACAAAGAATATATAATTTAATACTGCGAAAATCTAGAACCTAATTCTTCGGCGCCGACAGAGGACCAGCCAATCATATCGTATCTTCCATCTTGATTGAGATTTATTAGACTCACGGCTAAGGCGGCTCGCGCTATATAAATCAGACTTCTGAGCTTTAACAGAACTTTCAACTGACATTGAATTAACATTTTTATTATTGACTAAGTAGAGTTTAAAATTTAATACAGTTTCGGTTTTAATTCTCGTTGACCGAACGAGCTACATATCATTATCACTTGTAACACTAATATTAATTTGAATACAGTTTCAACCTACGAATTACTATATAGAAATCAGCATTATACACGCTTCTTATATCGCAAAAGTATTTCGAATTAATATTCTTGCTTGTGTTACACGTGCTCAACTAGAATCTACTATCGGCCTTCAATATAAAAAAAGAGAAAATATTTATAACTTTGTGAAATTTCAGAGTTAAAATAGTACACTATAAATAACTAACTTTACACGCTCATCAAACCCTCAGTAATCAATTTTATAGCTACAGCTATATATTACTGATATGATGCCACCCTGTACATACAACATGTATATACAGGATACATGTTTTGTATGTACACTATTAGCATTGAGATTAGTCTTGATTGGGTCCATGTCTCGTCAGGAGAAATTTCTTGCCTTGAGAAAGTATTAGGTAGATAAAGTATTGATTAAATTGTTAATTTTCACTATTTGTATAGGTCTAGTGTGGCTAAATGTCTGTGCCGCATTCCAATCCTGCGCATACAATGTATTAATAGTTATGTCCAGTAAGAAGATTATAAAAGATTATTTTCGTCTGCCCACTATGGTACTACCGCATTAACAGTTAAAAATAAAATGTGAAAATAGTTTGACAAAATGTGTGACTACGTTCAATTTATTTAAATTTTTTTCAGTAGGTACTTTTTTTAGCTCAAATATATTTTTATTCAATTAAAAATTATGCAATCAGAATTATTTCTCAGTATAATTCAATTATACGTTCCGATCAACGTCGGGCAAAAATAAAAACGTACGTGTTTCATAATTTAAAACGGACCTCAAAAGAAAATAACAATTACAATGAATATTCAATTAGCAGTCATCGTACTTGATGATATAATTGCAAAAGTGCCATCACAAAAGTATTAATAGTAAGAGTCGTGACTAGAGATACACGCTTTATCATTCAAGAATTGTTGACATGACCACCGCTCCACAAGAACGCTAAAACAATTCCATCTGCAATCTACTTTTTTACGCCATTAACTACGTGTGTAAATGCTAATATAGAACCTACTTTATTTGGCATACATAAAATGTATTGAATAAGTGTAGGATATACATTATATTTAAGGTTACTATTTGCGGAATCATACCCAACAATGTGAAAATAATTTAGGTAATTTGTATTGTTTGCAGTTCATTACTGATATAAATAACTAGAAGTCAAAGCAGTTCGTTATAAAGATGTAAAAAATTTCGCCAACAATGGACTTAGTTTGTTCCATGGCTACAAATCACGATGGGATGACGTTAGATTTGACGGGCATGTGTAAACCTGTTCGATGGACTGGTCGTGATCCAGTTTGATATTCCCTCGTTTGGATCAATAGATCTACCGACTGTAGCGTCATGTCAATTTTGCATAAGATTAAACGCCGCGTTCTGACCGATTCATGTTTTACCTTGAGTCCTTCGACAATTACAGGCGGCACGTCCAATTAACTGAACCAACAAAAAGGTTTCAAGAATCGCACTTATTACGCGGTTTTCTTACATGAACATTGGCGAGAAACACGTGCTCCCAGATTCCGTACATCAATTGACAGCTTGCGGTCTCCGAATTTGGCAGATGTAGTGCCTCAGAAATCCTCCATCATTGGGTATGACATGCCGACATTGATTGATGCCATGTCAGTGCCAGGACAAAATGTTTTGCGGTGGACTTTTGGGACTATACGGGTCCATTAAATACATTGACATGAACTGACATATTGACTCGGTTTACGACGTTTTGAATGAGTGTTTAGAAATGTTGTTATCCTTAAAATTATTGGCAGTCTTGATCGATGGTGCACTTTTGGGACCATACCGAAAGGGTATCATTTTTGTTCAATTAGGCAACAAAAGGGCTCATTTGATACCATTTGACAGTCCGAGAAAAACGATATCATCTATTTCAAAGAGCCGTAAACAGTATATATATTAGCTTAGTGCTTGGTGTATATGTCACCGTAAAATTGTAAACACCGTTAGATTGTAATCTATCTCGCGAGATTGTAAACTGTCGAAAGATTGTGAACCGTATCGAACTGCTTACAATTTAACGTATTATTATTCGGTAGATTGTAATTTTACGTTAACATATATAATAAATATGTTAGGGTAAATGATAAATGCTCAATTGCCAAAACATTAAAAACTTACTGTAATTTATTTCATCAATGTCGATGAAGTGTAATCAGGGATCAGAAAATAGCTTTTTTATTTGCTTTTGACTGAACTTAGTGCAATTCTTAGTACACCTTGCATCAGGTTACAGAATGTACCAGTCGGAGGTCATATCAATATCAGCAAGTAATTTTGGGGACGTTGACAGCAATTTAGTGAAGCGATAAAACAATTTGGTTGACAGCTCTCCACTACAAAGTGCGCCGGCGTATTAGGTCATTAGAGTCCCCCAGACACCTGTTTTGATGCTCATTTTGCCGGTTACGCAATACGCTATTGAGAGCATTAACGGGCGATAAGAATTATTTGAAGACAAGCAAACAAAATCTCTTTCGTTTTCTTTGTTTATAAGAGTGTTAATATAAGTCAAGTTAAGTTCGTAGTACTTCCTTCGTAAGTCATACAAGAAAACCTCACTAGATGATAATATGCAAACGTACTCCTGCGCAGATTTCGATTATAACATTTGTTTTATTTAAACGGCGATCTAATTATGTTTCTGAGTATTACGCAAAAAATGCTTAAATAAATCCCTCGTTAGAAGAATGCGTTGTATTAATGTATCGGGTTTAAATTGGAAGGTGCTGAGGTGCATACGATGCAGCGAAGACAAAAACAATTTTAGTGTGCCTCGACGTAATGTGACTTAAATATACAAGATCTAATACCGTTAGAGCGGCAAATAGGATTCTTATAAGAAACGATTATCGTGTCGTAATCGAATGTGAAAATATACGAATTATGACCGGCATATTAATACGGATATACGAATATACGGTTAACGGACTATTTTTATTGTCCGTTGAGTGACTAAAGTTCTACCATCTGTTAGTGCCTATAATAATGAATTAATTCTTTAGCTTGTTTTTCCTAGATTACATTGCGTTCGTTTTTTGTTTCGTGTGTGAATTTTTTATTGGTTATGCATTCTTGTTGATTTTAACAGGATTGTGTTTTTGTAAATAAATAAATGAATCTTTTTATTATGACTATGCTGTGATAATTAACAGGCTTGAATTGGAATTGGAATTCTTATGTAATAAAGAATTCTTTCGGGTGGTGTTTCGTATTCGATAGAAAATAACCTACTGACGTAATACTCTTACACCGTTTCATACAATAATATTGCCTTAAACTGTAAAGAAAAGAGTGTACTAATTTTAAATAATTAATAATTCTTAAAATGCTCTGGCTTTGAGAGTCTCCACGTTATCACTTAACATCCTGCCCGCTTGCCCCCTGTTCTATTAAAAAAAGAATCATGTTATCTGAACTATTTAAAAGAATGATTTACTCACTCTTCTCTCACATTACTTATACATATAACTTAAATATATATTTCCTTCTAAGCATCTTCGTCCTTGTTAAACATCATTTCCTAAAAACATTCCGTCGTATCGTACCATCTGAATGGCTGGACGAGTTGCCGAAATGAATTAGTAAATCGGCGTCGACATTCCCCTGTGCCCCGTCCCACGAGTAAAAAGTATCTCTAATTTATTTATGAGAATCGGGAGCCACAATGACGAGCTGTGCCTGTCTAAACATACTGATAGTGGTTATCTCGTTTGGACAGCTGCTATTGTTGAAGGGATTAAAACCCTTTTTACCTATACGAACCATATATCTAGATATTTTTTTTAATTTTATAGTCAGTGTAGGTATCGGAAATTCTAACTAGAACATTTATATTGACTTAATACGAAAATAATGTATTTTTTTGTACTTAAATAATAACAATGTAGTAGTGCTACAACTCTATATGGGTTTTGGCCTCAGATTGCATCAGTTTTATCGAACATTTTTATTTACAAGACAAGAAGATCAGCCTTCTCTGCCATATGTAATCAATTTTTGGGTTTGAGATGCCGGTTCCCTCACGATGTTTACCTTCACCGTAGTAGCCAGTAGGTACTAATTTCCCAGATGGAGAGAAAATTCCATAGATTCAAACGCACGACCTCAGGGTTGAGGGTAGCGCTTAAGCCAGACCAACATTGCTCTTCACAGTCACATTTGTCGTGTTCACCAAAAATATTTCTTTCAAATCATCCTAATCTGCGTCATGTTACCATATTACATAGAATGTGGAAGCGTTTCGTTAAAAGTAATTTAGTCATAATTATTTTACAAGCATTCTATTAGCGGTTGAATAACACATCTAGTATATATAATCTATATTTTCTGTATTAGACTGTCTAAAGGAAATTTAATTTATCGGAATTTAAAAAAAATATTTTTACGTACCAATTCAGCTTCGACTTAAGTTCTTGTAAAGAAGCGTACCAATTGTTGAAAGGTCAGCACTTGCGAGTCTTCTGGCAATGTCAGTGTCCATGGGTGGCGGTTTCAATTAACATCACGTGAGCATCCTACCCGTTTGCTCCCTGTTATATAAAAAACATAGCAAATATATTTTTTATATACATTAGAATTATTCAGATTTAGATGTGTAGCTTCTAAAGCTATATTTAAGAATAACGAGACAGTAATCAATGTGCCGACGGTTGTACATACATAATTTTATGCATTTTTGTAATAAAGTCATAACAAGATGCCTGTTTATTGCATCAGATTACATAATTACACGTTCAGCCTTGTCTATGGTCCGTAAATAACACCTTCACACATGAACTGCCGCTAAAGTGTTGCCCTCCGATGATACGTGAGTAATTGATCAGCTTGTCATTGGTGTTATTTCTAATATCGATTTTGATAGGGCTGTCAGTGAAGGTTAAAATGTTCCATTGATTTTGTAGCTAGATGTAGTCTTAAAAGATACCTAAGTCTAAGCTATAAAATGGTGGATATCAGGGTGCCTGGCAGATCTCCCGCAAAGGCGCGCAAAAAATTGCCATGAAAACACAAAGTATCTCACAAGTTATACATGTTATTTAAATTAGATTGACTTGGCAATCTTCATGTTAAAAACAAAGGATTTTCAATTGTATGGTAAGATGTTTTTAGGTTAGCTTATTACGTAATAAAATATAGAAGATCCCTTAAGTAGGGACGGAATAAATTAACTGCTTGGTATAACATAGATCTGTGAACTTTTTACGGTAGAAGAACTGTTGCACTTAAGACTTTACAGACATAACTAGGACATAAGCAACTTTTGTGTTTGAAGCAAATCTCCCGATCATTTAAGATGTTATTTCACAAGATAATGTTGCTAGACTAACCTTTATTTAAAAAGAAAAATATTTTGAAGCCTCAAACGGGTTTGAAGGTTCTATATATTAAAAAGTAATAATAATCCTGTTAATAAGTTTGATCGAACCTTATATATAACACGTTATATCATTGACAAGGTGCAGAGTGGCTGCATTAAATTATATATTCAAATCGCTGGGCTGATGGATGTTTAGCAAAATGGGTATGGTGTATGAAGATAGCATATACTCCATATTCTAATATACATAATAGTGACACTCTTCCTGCCTTGGAAAGGATGACTTAGAAGTTACCTATTCTATAGCCGAATAATATTAAAGACTAGTTTAAAGAAAAACACCTTTTTAACGGATTGAAGCTATGTATTATTATAAACTTATAATTATTTTACATAATTTTAAAAATTTTCCCAACGATGAACCACCACCACCACGTGACCACCACCACGTGACCACCACGTCACCAGCGTGACCACGCACGCTGTAAAGCACGCGAAATGATTATTATGTAAAATAATTATAAGTTTATAATATAACATAGCTTCAATCCGTTAAAAAAGTGTTTTCTTTAAATGTGTAAAAGTTATGTTAATAAAAGACTATGTAAAGAATAGTTTCCAAATTGTAAAACTATTGACTTATATATGCCGGAGGTTCTGGAATTCTTCGTTCTGGAATGTTTCATGGATTTTCGGCGAAACAATAGTCGTACCAGGTTATTGTACACATAGAGCACAGACACCAATTAATTAAATAGCTTCAACAGTCTCTAGATAATATATTCCATACAACAGGAAATTTCTACGAACACAAACTAAACCATGTAAATACATAGATAACTTATGATCCACGATTCTACTAATCCTAACATAGAGTGATGTACAATCATGTTAGCATTGAAAACTTAAGTCGTCACATATCATTCTTTTGTACTATTTCGCACAAGTGACATATTCGGGGAAGTGAACACGATGTCAGCGGAGACAGATTTATCTGTTTGTTTGCACGATCGCAACAGTTTAGCCACAGAATGATTATGCAGTAGGAAATAACTATCGCGTCATTAATGTTTATCGATGCGAAATCAAACTAAAGTTTGCAGATCGTTGTACCAAATTTTACATAAGTCCGAGCCTTAAATCAATCTGTGGTGAGCTTTGTAATAACTTGTACCTCTTTTTCATTAGTAATAATAAAACCAGTGAAGTAATGGCCAAGTTGCTTGAGGTTGTGCAAATCACGGCAGTGCACCAATCTTTCTATGTGCGCAATTAACGTACGTTAGACCTAAAAAATCTGCTGTATGTATCAGGAACAGACCTCCTATTAAGAATATAATAATCACAGAAGAGACGTCTGAAGTCAAGACCTAGAGTTTGAAGCCAATGTTTTTGCTTATAATATAATAGAACTAAGATTTCCAGAAGCACTAATAGTCGCATTTTTTATTTCAAACTAGTTTGACTTGTGTGTAATCATGATGTAATTCACATTGGTAATGTATTATTTATTTTATTCATAAATGTAATTAATTAGAAAGGGTTTACATTAAAATATAATGTAATATAGCTTTTGGGTTATGATGAATTAGAAAAAAATGCTGTACCTACTTCTACTACTGATTTTCTTTTGACAGCGTTTTTTCCTCATACTGGAGAATATATCCTGTGTTGATCCGAACTGAATACGATTTAGCACTTATGCAAGACTTATTTATAACTTGAAAATGCACTTGGCCGTCATCGAGATAATTTTACTTTAATTAATTTTGATATAAAGTTTTGAATCTTGTTGCTAAGTCGGGGGAGGAGAAGTTTATGGCAAAGATTACGACCAACTAGTGACATCAGAATTAAATTATCTAAACTAGCCTAAATTCCTGTGCCTCCTCAACGGGGTTTGAGAGGTACTTATTTCTGCGTCATTCGCATTTATCAGAAAGTAGGGTACGCTGGAACTTCGACTAGTTGCAGTTTTCAAATCAAAATCGATTAACCTCAGTGCTTTTAAATTATACGAAATAGTCGTACGTAGGTCTCACTAATATAGTCATAGTGCCCTTTTCTATGGAACAGGGGGCAAACGGGCAGGACGTTCCTTCTGTTCGTGTATTATCTGATAAGTGATACAGCCATATAGACACTCTCAATGCCAGAGGGTTCGTGAGTGCGTTGCCGGCCTTTTAGGAATTAGTACACTTTTTTCTTGATAGACCCTATGTCCAATTGGCCCGTTATTGATACCTAAACTTTCATAATGGTTATCGAAACAAGGATCACATTTGTTTTCAATACAAAATTGTATTATTAAGTGCTTGATTATTATGTATTATGATAATTTAATCATTTTCTAAATAGCCTCGTAGTCGGTGGTCGCAGTTATTATCTTTTTGCTCAGCAAATCACTATTGATTTTGCAAAATGGCGGCTTGGTTATATCATTAATAGTTTTCCTGTTTTTAAGACTAGGTTATCTTAATTTTTCCTTATATGTACAAATACGAATAATTCAACAAGGCCAAATAATACACACTTTTTTACGTACATATTTAATCATTGAAATGAATTACTGACAATACTTGTTCTTGTTCTTGACTTGTTCAAAAAGCGCGACATTTTTAACTTCACAGGCATTAGACGATTTATTTTTTCGTACATTCTCACCGGGCTCAAATAATCTTTTTGATGCGATAGTAGAAGGCTTTAATGAATAATTCTTTTGGGCCAGTTTTTTGATCGAGGTGTGAGATTGGGATGTTTTAGATACATGTCTACTTCATTTGAATTTTTTGATTTTCCTAAAAAACAAATTAAATTCTTGGTACTGTTGCTTTTAGAACAGTTAAAAACACACGAAATAAATGAAACGAACCGGAAAGTATTGAAATTTGTTCTTCCATATCCGCCTTTTTAATTATTTCTGGTTATGCTTGTCTAGAGTCCGGGGTCCAGGTCTTCTAGCTGTCTTATCGGTCTGTCACAAAGGTTCGTTCCAACCGTTTCAACTATATAGTGCGTTCTGATTCACGGTGCACATCCAAACGGTAATTTGGGTTGCGTTCAGTTCAGAATGTTCAGAATGTTAGTCATCCGGCTCGAAGGACCAAAATGTACGGTTCCTAGATCATCAGGGGTTCGAAATAATAGAATAAATTGAACTTACTCTATATTTATCACTCGCGTTATACAATAGAATATGAACGAAATAATAACTATTATGTTAATTGCTATATAATAAGTGCAATCTAACAAACAGAGAGAGTGCCTACGTCTGGCTATGCTCCCGGGGTGAAACTCCAACGATTTAGTTAATTACGAATGACTGCATAGTAACAGTCGAAGAGAGTGCCTGCGTCGGGCTATACTCTCGGGGCGTGACTCCGACGATTTAGGAAATCGTCATGCTTATAAGTGATCAAACTGTACAGCCAGGACACGTACTTACATAAGACAAACATCACGCTTGTAGGTGATTGGAATGTACGAGCCCTGGCACGTACTTACATAGGAAATCATCACGGTTGTAGATGATCGGAATGTACGAGCCCTGTCACGTACTTACATAGGGAATAATTAAGCTTAAACTAAGGAAGCCTGAGCGAGTAAAATGTACAGCCTTGGCTCGTACATACTCCCCCAGACAAAAGAGCAAAATGTACAGCCTTGGCTCGTACACGTTGCATGACTAATGAAAATAATCCAAATGATGATGTGATGATTACACCTACTTATAACGTAACGTAAACGTGTCATACAGTTGCCGAGTTACTTACAAAGATGACTTAACATTGAGTACCACCATATCACTTACAGTTAAATTATTCACTTATTAATAATAAAAAAGTATCGTTAACAAATAAAAACAATAACACGATTCTTAATTCAAATAAAAATCGAACCTTTTATGGTCGGCAAAAACGTTAAGCAAATCCTAATGAAGCAGCCCGCGGCAGTACATGGTAACCGAAATGAGCGCGTGCGCAGCGTAATTAATACGACCGTGAACTTGTAATAAATGGTATAAATACTGGGCATACTAAAACCGCCTTATACGTCGGTTATGTAATATATTTTATGATTAGTGAAATCTTTCAGAACACTGTTGGTACTTTAATAACTCTTTTATTTGACGTTAAGAGTAGATTTATATATAAGGGTTAGTCTTGTTAAACGTTATCTCTGAGGTGGAATATTCGACTCCCGCGCACCAACGAAGTCACGTGTTTTTTAGTTTGAATTAATATTCAATAAATTAAACAGGCTAACTATCTGTCATCGAGAAAATAAACGAATGTAAATAGTCTATTAATAACCAATTAATTGTCTTAACTATCGCTCTGTTTACTATTAACTCGTCCACCTTTAGGCCTACGGCGCGGCGTGGCGGTTTTATAAAGAATCGAATAATCATTATTTCATAATTTGTAGTATATTGATTAATGGTAACACTGGTAATTTTGAAATGGTTACGAATTTATATAAGGGCTACATATAAAATTTATTTAAAACGAAATTCTATAACTAATAAGAAAAAATATTGACCTTTTACTTTGTATTATGGTCAAAGTTTTACGGGATCTCTATCTCAAACATAGTAAGGAGTAGTGCTAATATTAAAAGCTGGAAATTTGCAAGCAATTAATACTTTGTTAACTCTACATAGAACCACTGTTATACTGACAACGTTCAACACAACGTTTGGCAACGCACTCCTGCCCGATCTATAATAAAGAAAAAGTTGTTAAATACATCTTATTTTCGTACAGCCTCCCTAACATCAGTGCATAAACATGATACGGTCCAAGCACAACACGGAAACAATCAAATACAGTGACGACACCCCACATCTCGGGTTCAAACTGGCAAACAAATTGCCTGTCAAAATCGCACTGACAAATGTTGAGCCTTGTCGAAGACAGGAGCAATCGACCATGCTAAGTTGTATATCTAAATGGTTTTTTATACGATACACCTATTATTTTTGATATAGAGTGTAAAGTCTTTATAACGAATGACAAGGGACCGATAATTTAATTCGTTATAGAGAGAAAAGAAATAATGTATGGGTTTTGGGTTAAACCAAACGAATTTTACTCATTATTACCTTATAGAGACTGTCTCATTATAAGGAATGACGTTATAAAGAGTACTACACTGTAGTTTATTTTTGGAGTAACATTAAAATTTCAAATAATTATTGCTTAATAATTGCAAACGTATACACTATACATCTGGGTAAATGAAAAGTTTTAACCAACGCAGCAAAATTATTCAGACAAAACTTTGACGCTTTTCTTGTGATAATCAACAGTTTGAAAAGTCTTTATATATGTGAATGTCTGCTGGTATTTTACTATTTCTTCTACGTAGTCAACGTTTCCCCAATTAAAACATAGCTATTTTAATTGTACGTATTTATTGACAGCGAGCCGTATATCAATAAACGTCACTCCTGTTCTATTTAATGGAAAGCGTGATTGAAATTTATAACTCGTCCAAATTTTATTGCGTTTCAATGAACTGGTGATTGACCGCGAATGCTGAAATCATGTCGTACTTCTTTAAACATTTGAATGGTTATAACAATTGTTTATCGATTAAGCAAAAACTCTTTGTAAGGTAAAAAGTAGTTTGGCGTAATATTCAATAATTGGAAACAAGATTTTTCACCTTTTGTTTACTTATTCAATATTAATTAAACTAAACGACTTAAAATGAAAGTGGGAGCTACATTTTACAAATCGCGTCATAAGTATTGTTACTTACTTACCTAGTCGAAGGCACGTTAAACCTATTATCATCATAAAAGAGTATCTATCTTACAAATACAACTTTTATTATAAGCGTTGCATTATTATTTGAAGTAGTTCTGCTTCTAAGTTCATAAAAAAAATAAAGAATTATATATGTTTTCTATGGAACATAAGATACAGGTATCTTTTATTCCATGTCATTAAATTTGAATCGGTAGACATCCCTACTCATCGGCAAAGAAGACAGGGGGTGTAGACCGAGAGAAAAAGCCAGCGTAAAAAACTCTCGGTACTCTTTTCTCTTTTAAACTCGTACTCGTACTTTGTTCTTAAGTTTAAACTCGTACTCGTCATACTTGCACAGAAAGCAAGACAATGTTATTTATTATAATGTCCTGCTTAAGTCCAAATAATGATTTGTCACCTTCTTAAAATATCATTAATTTCAAATTTATTCTTTGGTGTACCTACCATACATTTGAGAACAGGGCGCACCCAATCGAGCATATAAGGCAACTCAAATGTTCTACCTCATTGAACCGTGCACTGTTAAATACAGGCACTCTGTGTTTTATTATTAAATAAATTTTTCTTATTTCCCCTTAATTCAAAATAATTATCTGTTCCGTAACTATTAGTTTGAGATGAGCAGTTAGTTTTGATTGCGTTAAATACGTTACTTGTGCTAAAATAATCATTAAAATAATGATTATAATACGTATTTTTTGAAGGCTGAATTATACCTAGATAGGAGAAATATCGTTGCTGTATATTTAAAAAAGATTTTTTTTTAAAGATGCAAACAGCATAACACTGTGACCTTAAATATTTGAACGTCTTACAAATCGTGACTTATTATTGCAAATCCTACCCAAAATGTGCATCCAAATTTGAATTTGCCATTCAATTTAATCAACTGCATAAGTAGACATTATATTGTCAGTAATTTTTTATCTGCAGGTACATCTTAAGATAATACGCGTTGTCATCAGTTATGACAAATAAGACAGGTCTTAGGATAATAAGGAGATAATATGTCTGGCTACTTTTTTAATAAAAAAAATTAACAAAATCTGTGACTGGAATTTACGCCGGTAAACTTATTAAGACTTAGTACCCACCTCTTAAAGAAATTGCGTTGAAGATTTAACTAATTTTGACTGTGCTCTAAAACTACAGTCGCAATATATTGTAGCAAAACAACTATAAATAAGGAGTTTAATATCGTTTGCCCCGCGTCCCAAAAAATCTTGTTTTAAATCGTGGTACTGTTTATTCGGACTATATGTCATTTTGATTAGAATCAATAAGGAAAAGGAGAAACCACACATAAAATCTTTACTTTAAATGTCCCGTGTCCTACTTGGAAATCTTTTAATTAGGCGATAGGCATTTCGCAGAAAGGCTAGACAACTAGACGATATTATCGACGTCATGATTTGCTTTATATGCTGTGTGGTCCACACGCCTACCCGTCACGTGAATAATATACGGACGCGAAATAATTAGGAGGTTTCGAGATGGTTTAGGAATCTACTGTAAGAGATGTAAATCTTAAACATTTGCATTTTGGCCTAGTGGCTTCAGCGTGCGACTCTCATACCTGAGGTCGTAGGTTCGATCCCCGGCTGTGCACCAATGGACTTTCTTTCTATGTGCAATTAACATTTAATCGAACGGTGAAGGAACACATCGTGAGGAAACCGACATGTCTTACACCCAAAAAGTCGACGGCGTGTGTCAGGCACTGGAGGCTGAACAACTGCCTGTTAGATTAAAAAATGATCATGAAACAGATTCAGAAATCTGAGGCCAAGACGTAAAGAGGTTGTTGCGCTACTGATTTATTTAAAAAAAAAATTGCATGTAACATTTTATTCATTTATTCATACTAGAGAAGCGGAACGCTTTCTCTTCTATATATAAATGTGAAATTCATAAATAATCAACGAATAATATGTACAACTTTAACTACGCATCTTTCAATAGTAATAGCAATATAATAGAGTTGAAAATACACAAGGAACAAAGAGTGCGACTAGCTAGTGCAAGTAATACAGTATAAGTGCTCTATATGTCGGTGTGACCTTCCTGGTGATAAAATATTCATAGATAAGAAAAGGTTTAATCCACATTGTGATTAATGTTCACCGTTGATATTGAATAATGTGTTCATGAAATAACCTGTGTCTACTGTCTATTTTCAAAATGCAAGGCGTTATTGCCACGATTTTCAAGTTTATCTGCAGAAAATTTCAAAGACTATAGAAAAATCTACGACAAGTAATTTATATATAGGTCTCTATATATAAAAGTATAAAAGAATATATAATAATAGCAAAAGAAATAGGTAGAGTATTTATTCGCTTGTTGGTGTTTATATAATTTTATTTATAAAAGGAAACGACCAAAAGTCTTAAAGCTCAAAACATTACAATCTTGTCATGAACAATTCAGCAGCTTTCGTGTGTTGACTGTTGATCATTGTTAAAGGAAATACCTAAATGTCTAAATTAACAATTAATACTGTTTAGGTAATGAAATAACCTCTGGTAAGAAAAAATATTTTTGTCTCAGGACGAGCGCAGCATGATTGCTAATTACTATGTCAATACGAGTAATGTCCTACCACCGAACATTACTTCTCAACAAGGCATGTTTTTATTAATTGACATAAACCATCACAACTCATTCAACGAGCCGCTAAGCGTAAACAATTTAATAATATTAATTTATCTATACAATACCCGATGTACAGCCCTGTGGTTATATCGTTGTAAACATATAGTGGTGAAAGTTTTCACGGTCAAAATTTGAATGTATTTAATAATCACGGGGCTGTAATGAGCAAAGCCATCGTCATAGATGACTGATAGAACAATACCTTTATGCGAATAGGAAAATACACTTTAAACAAATACTAAATAACGATAATTTAAAGAATAGATTAGTGGTGTGTGGTCTTAAATACACCCTTCGGGTCGAGGCATGAGTGAGCCAAAACATAATTTCAGAAATAATAAACCTAGATTTTTTTAATTTAACTTTAATCTATCCTTATGTGATTCGAATGGGCCGGTCACATTGTCAAAAATACCCTTACTTACATTGGCTCCGTGGGAAGAAACAAGACAGGCGCCAGAAACCTGGAAAAATGAAATAAAAGAGATAGCGGGGAATAATTGGAAAATAGTAGTTAAGATGAGAGACAAATTGAAGAACTTGGGGAGGCTTTCACTCCGTCAGAGGTCGCGTACTAATCTTAAATATTGTAATCCTTTTTACAGTACTCGAATACAGGCTATTTTTATTTTATTTTAAATTAACCTATTTAGTCTTATAAAGTTTTACGTATATTACTCCTATGTTTAAAAGACCTAGATAAACCTTTACAAAACTTAGGGTCGATTCGACCAAACTTCAATTTATACACGAGTAACTATACCAAGAATAATCTATTCCATGATTTTAATCTCGAGTAAATCCATAGTTGTTTGTCCACGTAATCGATAGTATAATTGTGCTAGGAATAACAATACGCGAATAGCAAGAGAATGGTGAACGAAAATAAAACTCGGCAAATAAATGTTGTTCTACAACGGCACAGTGTAAGAGCATACATCATGTCAACTCGATTTTGCCGTATTATAGTGTAGCTTTTAACAGGTGTCAAACGACAACAAAAAGTTTTTATTTCTTGTTTGTTTGAGGTTTTCGTCTAAAAAGGAACTTCTGTTGAGCCCAGTTGAATTTCATTCTAATATTATAGAAAAATAAATAAATAATAAATTGTTTAAACGTTTCATTATACAAGGCTAGACTATTAATTTAGTGCGTTGCGTTGACGTGAAATTAAAACACAGAATACATATTTGTGAAATGACAGAAATCAGCTGATTGGACTGACTGACGCCATTAAATTATTCTAGGAATAGCTGTTATTCCGTGCGAAACGGCGGTGTAGTAGCAATTCCCGAATAAGCCCACTATTCTTAGAATTTGTAGCTGGTAAAACGTAAAATTGATTTACTCTCGATTAACTGACGATTTATTCTAAGATTAAGATTTACTCTTGTTTGGTCGAATCGACCCTTAATAACTTTACAATACACTGTGGCACAATGTTGGGTAGTTTTTTTGCAATACTTGTGACATTAAGATCACCCTGATCTGTAATTAATACGACTTTACATTTGTAAGCGAAGCAAAGAAAATATTTTGATTCACTGTTAATGTGTTCCGATATGTGGTCTTATTAAATTGTCTTTCTTGAGACATGATATTTAATATAGGTATACGAAGTACTAGTTTATGAGTATTTTATGTCGATTATTTTCTCTATTCGGTAACGAAGCAGTGAAGAAAGCATATTTAGGCTAAGCCAATGTACCACAAAGCAAACAAAGTGGAGCAAACTGGCAGGAGGCTCACCTGATACCGCCGCCCATGTACACCCTCAATGCCAGAGAGCTCGCGAGTGAGTTGCCGGCCTTTTATGAATGGGTACCCTCTTTCCTTGAAGAACCCTTAATCAAATTGGTTCGAAAATACTTCAGTGGGCAGCTGGTTCCACATAGTGGGGGTGCGAAAAAAAAGTGGGGGTGCCAAAAATCACCTTCAAAAACGCTCAGCAGTGGAACGAGCTGCGTGGTACTGCAACTGAAAGCCTGCAATTGGTGGCACATGACAACGAGCGCTGGAAGTTTGTCGTTTCGGAGGCCAATACACATTTTGGTTCGGAGAATCAGCGGAGAGTCTATTAATCTAAAAGCTTATTTCCGCATTTATAGCATTTTAGTAATTGTGTAAGATTGTCAGCGACAACGAATTAACTAACATACAATTTTTTTAGTTTTGGGTTAATTATAAAATTACATAAAATTGTCTCCAATGATAACGGTATAAAAGCGAATTTAAATTCTTGCCTGGAATAATGTGATTATTTAAAGACATCGATCTTTTTTATTCACGCCGATACAATAATTGTAATAACCATGATAGCACATAAATTGTTCGCTCCATAATCGATGCGTAGGCGCAGTTTACTCGTATAAAAATATTATGTAACTGCGATCATTTTAAATTAATAGTTTAATTTTCTCAATCGCTTAAGTTTATTATAGAGGTATATTATAAACAGTTGTTTTTTTTGCGCATCTCAAACGTATAAGGATTACTTATTAAATAGCTAGCTGTAGTTGTCTATGGAAATTCATAGCCAATGTTATTTTGGGTTGGTTATATATTACCTGTGAGATTTCGTACCATAATTATTTTCTAGACTAAATTGCATCTTGTCAATGTCAATGTCACTGTGCTTAGTGTGGTTCAAAACATATCTTAGTAGCTTGTTTACATTGAAACGCGGCTTTATCTGATTACAAATAAAGCTATCTAAATATATCCAATCATAACTCATACCTTTTCATTCCCTTTAAAATAAAATAAATAAATCAGTGGCGCTACAATCTCTTTAGGTCTTGGTCTCAGATTTCTGTAGGTGTATCTGTTTCATGATTTTTTTTTCATTCCCTTTATTTCGCTCAGAATCCGTTTTTACTTTTTATTATAATTGTTCTATTATTTCCACGATAATTCGTAAACCTGGACATCGAAACCTTTACAATACATCATCATTGTAATGATTTACGAGACATAAATATCCTTGATAGAGATGTAAGCATTTTAACGATTTTTCATCGAATTATCGTAACGGTGCTTAATGACCGTTTATTATCAGAAATGATATATAGAATTGCGTTTTAATGGACTGTGATTATACATTCATACGTGAAAGTAATGCGTATTGATTGGCAATAATGAAATTAAAAACCAAGAGCCGAAAAACAATTGAACATTTGCAATACAAAATACTTAATTAATAATCATGCTTTTTAGTTTAGCTGGATTTTACAATTACTAATAAACTTTTAAAACTTATAATATAACAAGCAACTCTTGTCAACTCATTCAAATAGGTTTACCTCCACGGTAACCTTATTAAATATAGTAGCAGCGCTAAAACCCTATTTAAAAAAATGTAGCGGCGTTGAGTTGGTGTACGCGCGCGGTTCGTCCAACAGTAGTGACTTCCGCCTCACTACTTGGAACCAGCAAACCCACTCTCTCCAGTATATTCAACATGCACTCGACCCGTAAGAATCCTAAATAGGTACACTGATATAGCAACTCTGTTCTTGAGGCGTAGCTGGTCAAATCCCACCATACCCTCAACAAATACTGGGTACAAAGGATACACTCTATACAGTCTGTTGTAGAGGCAACTAGTGAATGTATTTTGTACTCGCTCTGACAGCTTCATATGGAACCCACACCATGACGGTGCATTCCAAGTGACTTCTGACTTAAGCATTATATACAGTCATGATTGCCCTGATATTCGTCAAGCCATAAGCTTTTGCAATACGTTAAACATCTTAAGTTTACGATATTGTCAATAGGATAGCTAATAGGTTAGATTTGTATATATGGATCAAAACAAAAGAATGATGAATGTTGACATTATGCTGATTATGTGATTACTAGCTGATCCGGCAAACGTCGTTTTGCCATGTATATCATTTATAATAAAAAATAGGGGTTGCTCGTAGAGGGGTGAAAATTAGGGGTTGTATGGATTTCTTAAGCTGTATCATAAATTTTTTTTTTTTAAATTATCTAAAAATCAAAATATTTTTTTTTTAGGTGTAATTAATAATTAGGGATGTGAAAAAATATCCCTCCCTTAATATTTAGGGAGGTGAAAAATAGATGTTGTCCGATTCTCAGACATACCTAATATGCAAACAAAATTTCATGAGAATCGGTCAAGCCGTTTCGGAGGAGTTTAACTACAAACACCGCGACACGAGAATTTTATATATTAGATTACAAAGGTTGGATCGTGTATAACACTTCACATTCTTTTAAGATACAGTTTCCTGTAAACGACAACTATGCTCGGCTTAATGTGTCGTCCTACTATTTGAAAAAGGAAAATTGTAAAGATAAAGGTCCAATCGGATGCGTATTATTGCTTGAATATTTTTTTACCATAAAATTAGGACAAACAAATTGACGTACATACCAAACATGAAAAGCGGTGCCGTTTCTACAACACGCGGACACGACCAGCATATTCATTACTGAATATTCTCAACAATTTAGAATCAACAACATTATTTATAAGATACACATTGATTTCTTCGTAAATAATTACAGAAAACTACTCCAAACCTGCAAACGTTGATTGCAGTGTGTTGGTAGCCAAACATTCCTAACACCTGTATACATATTCATACGATAGCAGCTGAATAATGAGGCGGTATTTTAATACTAAACGAGAGTACTATCTGGTTGCACGGGAGTGCGCCATTCTTTACACTCGGGCAGATAACCCCCACGTATCATTGAGTTCCGGGTGGCATGCGCGAGATTGCTATTAGCTTTGCGGCTTTGCTATCTCTTGTTTACGGTTGCTATGGTAACGAAGTTGGTTTGAAAATATATTCATAATTGAACTTTTACTCATCCTTTTGCTACCTATATTATATTAACCTTTGAGAATGAATGATATGAATGACTGGTTGCTTAAGGACCTGGAAGGAAAAATGTTTTCGTCCTCGCACATTATTTTATAAACTTTATGTACAATTTATTAATACAAACCAAACAATATGACCCTAATTCAAACACAAGTTCTATTACACTACAAAATCAAATGAGTAGGCGTATTAACAATAACTTATATATACATGAGTACTAGGCACTCTGTGTCTAGTGCTTTATGACCTTTAATTTCTTACACTAACATAATAATAGAGTAGAGTAGAGTAGCTTGTTTTTTTCGAGTGGACTCGATAAAAACAATTTAATAGTTTATTTAATTAGACAGAAGTAGTATTAATAGTGTTTCACTAATGTGCAAATCATGAAAAGGTTTCCAGTAAAGATTATATTAAACTATCTACCGATATCCACCCATATCCACCCAAATTTTAAGTTAGATTAATGCGCAACCCTTAATGTGACTGGTGATCCGTTAGTATTTATTTATATCAGTCAAGCCTGTTACTCACATGGGACCACAGACCTCCTCTACACGCCGCGTTAGTTATGGATGCTTTGACCTGCCTTCAAGTATATTCTGCAATCTGAAAGAGGCGTATAAGCAAGACCCCGGCCCTCTCCATCCACACTTGCAATGTTCCGTATTTCCGTCTTGTTAATCTATTCACATTCATTCTTTCTATCAATATACCATTTCGTATCCTTATCAAAAACAACAAAAAAGACAATTCTTCCACGTGGACAGAAGTATGGGAACATAAATTAAAGTATGTAAGTTTTGCTGTCCCTTGGAGAGAAAACAGATATCTTGCGTTAGTATAATTTGCATAGTATATTATAATACAATTGGTGACACTTGGGATAAACCATTTATTCAAATCGATGGTTCCTTTTGATTGATGAAGTATGGTAGACATGTTATTGTTTATTGGTAAAAAAAAATCGGTTGTCTGTAAAGTCGGTTTACTGACGATAGTTGAACGTGACAACGTCATAAAAAAATATTGATGGGATGGTTGCATTTTTCAAAAAAAATAAAAAATTATTTGTTTGATAGGTATTTTGTATGGATATAGAGATGGAGGTAAATGGAAATCACAATTGAATTGATCAAGTTACATTTATTTATACGCATAAATACAATTATGTCAATTTTAAATGGAACGCCTCAGAGCGAGGTAAGCGCCGCGGAGTCATGTTTTTTCGTGCGTGCAGCCGGCTCCATCGAATTATAAGACGTTGTCACGTCAAAAAAGTTCAAGTGATCATTATTACTTCATACTAATTTCATACATTCCTTTTTCAAATGTACACAATTCGTTTCCGTAAATACACTAAATCTATATCCAAGTGAGACGTCATGTCACACGACATGCTGCGCCCACGCACCAAGATATAGGAGTGCAGGACACCTCGCATCGTGTTAACTATCGCATGTGCGTTTGTGATTATTCAATGAACTTGTTTACAGACTAGATACGAACTTGATCTTATAGATTGATGGTGTATCTAGATTTTATATATCATTAAGATGGTAATTACAACTTCCTTGTGAAGGCCCTAGCGTGTGCCCAGTTGAAAGATTATTAATGTTCAAAAAAAAATTGTTTTTAGATATAATTAGAAGTATTGCAGACTTCGACGCGTTCTCCTGAAGTTTCTAGAAAGTTGTCAGTGTAGTCGAATTTACTTTTCATTAGGCCTCCTTATCGTGTTTGTCATTTCCTATAAACAGCTGAATTTTATAGGTAAAATACCAAGAGCGAGACTTAACGGTAAGTACGACTCTCGTCTGTCAAACCCAATATGTTTTTTGACATACGGATGTAAAACTTATTTATTTTTATTAAAATACTATATCTAAACATAACAATAACATACTGAAATGCAAATACAAATTCGGCTGCGCTCGGAATGCGATTCGAATTTAAAAAATTTCAATGTATTCATTTCACTTGATAGCCGTTAGTAGTAATTAATTCAAATAGCATAGCGTACATATTAAGATTAATAGATTAGATAACCACAAATCTAACACAATCTGAGATTACATCACTGACGCTTACGTCATTATTCAATAAATCTTATAGCACTACCACCCACCGGTTTTAAGGTGATATTTAGACACTTTCATTGAACTCTCTGGTTAATGATTCTTAGCTTCGAGTGCTATTTGAAGTTAAGAACACCTCGGTTTGAATGAAATGTTTTCTAAATTAAGTTTGTATTTCAAGTAATTAATTTTCGTCATCTTAATTGTGGCACTTTATACAGTAATTAATCTTTACGTATAATGTTACACAAACGTAGCAGGTCGCAGTAATAAAATACTTTCAGGTAAGGATCATTTCAATAGTTACTTGCCACACTTGTAACTTAATAAACGTGTCAAATGTTGGTCTGGTATACGCAAGTTAGAGCACTGTTGGCCTAGTGGCTTCAGCGTGCGACTCTCATCCCTGAGGTCGTAGGTTCGATCCCCCGGCTGCGCACTATAACTTTCTGTCTTTGTGCGCATTTAACTTTAGCTCGAATGGTGAAGGAAAACATAGTGAGGAAACCGGCTTGCCGTAGACCCGAAGAAGTCTACGGCGTGTGTCAAGAACTTGCCTATTAGGTTTATAAATGATCATGAAACAGATACAGAAATCTGATACCAAGACCTAAAAAGGTTGTAGCGGCACTGATTTTTTTTTATACGCAGGTTATATACAGAAAACTCTAATAGTATGTAAAACTGTACTGATGCTAATAATTATAGCTAATAAATATAAAATAAATTTATATTTATTATATATTGTGGTAATATTTTTGGCACTTTCACATTGTTCTTATATTTTATATAAATTTATTTGTCAAATTATTTCTAATCTTTATTTGTTTTTTCAGGTAGTATAACTCGCGGTAAGGTAGGCTTTCATACCACAATACATATATATAGTATAACTATCACTAGACAAAAGTTTTATCACGAACTAATAAACAGAGCTTAGATCTAAATCATAATCCTCCCGCATTAGGCCAGCTTAGTATCATGCCAAGCTGTCGAGCCTGTGATCCTTATAAAGTATTGTTTAATTACGATTAGACACGGATAGATGGCGCTTGATCATTACATATATCACTCACGCCCGCGCGCGATTGGCGGATGACAGCGTGCGAGTCATGCGTCTGCGTATATTAGAAGCGTATTTACTTTTGTTTATTTGTTAAACAGTTTTAAAATTGCTTGATCTATTTTTTTTATTATTATTTATACGGAACTGAACAGACGTTTGGACACAATCCCCCGTGATGTTTACTGAGACGTGGCCTATTGGAAGGCACGCACACCAGGAGATACCTATTTAACCGCCGCTTAAATTAACCCATATTAAACTGTTTAGGCATAACCCACTCATTTGCTGTTTTTACATAATACATACCTAGGTAACACTTAAAATTTTTAATAAGTGAAAAACGGCATTATATAGAAAGTTGCCAATACTTTTATTGTTTTTCGAAGTAATTTCCGTTCCTCTCTACACATCGTCGCATTCGCATCGAACCACTGAGAAAAGCAGTGGGCCCATTCTTCCTTAGGGGTCTCTTCTATGGCTTTTAAACCGCATCTTCAAGACTCGTAAAACCTAGAATTTTATCTTTAGTTTTGGGTTCGTAGCATATCCACCTATATCCAGCATTCAAAAGAGATTTATCCAGCTTTCAAATTAGATGTAAAATACAGCATTTGAGTCACTGCCGTTGAACTTATCTAACATTTGGCGACACCAGTCCATGCGAAGGTGTTTCTGGTCGTCGGTTAAAGTATGGGGAATCCATCTGGTACAAAGCTTCCTGTCGCCTAAATGTTCTTGTAATATTTTTTGAACTTGACTCATAGCAATGCTTAGGCTTGCCCGTATCTGCTGATAGGTCACTCTCTTATCTTCCTCTATCATGCGTCGCACACCACTGTTGATATCTTCAGTAGTCTCTGTTAAAGGACTACTGAAGACTACATCCTAGCTTTGTTGTTGAATAAGCCCACAACGAAAGTCATAATAAATCATTGACCGAAAATTTTCTCGCGTTAGGTTCATTTTCACGTGTAACAAGAGTTTTAGATTTGCCACCAATTCACAAAAACAAATGACAAATGAATGCATTATACTACATTAGATTACCAAAGAGTTCTAAAATTGAAATTAAAAAAAATTCATAAGCAATGTTTCTAACTGGCCAATTTTAAACATTTTCAGTGTTACCCACGTAGAAGTCAATTATATTGAATTTTAGGTCAGTACAGTACAAAGCCCGGAGTTTGACAGTTTTGAAATTTATAAGACATTTCTAAGATTCATTTTAATTGTGAAACACGGCAATGAACAATTAAATAATTATTTAAACCTGTATTCCATAGAGCAGCTATATCTCATAAAATTGTGACGTTAAGTTGATAGTTAAAGTTATTAAATACAACGATAGACGTCGCGGCAGTAAATTAAAACGGAATAGTTACTGGTGTAGAACCTAATCCCTTGTCTGAAGTGAGGAGGAAGTGAAAGTTGGGCATTGATAGCAGGTGCCTTCGACGTGTGAACGCCTAGCTTAGGAGATGGCGAATCTATGGAGTATAATTTTCTTTGCACAACTTATACTTATACTAGTATAATTAATCTAAAGAAATACTAACTGCCGTATTCAGAGTCGTTAGGAGTAACGGCTACTTAAAACTGTTGGAAAAGTTCACAGTCCGATCGGAAACTAGAAAATGTCTTTACTGATATCTACATTATCGGGCTACGTGGTTCATTTGGTTCTACACTAAATATTTTGTTTTTCTAATAGAATAGCATATTTTTTTATTAGCTAAATGAATTGAATTAAGTTTTATCTAGAGAAATACTAATGGCCACATTAAGAGGTAACAGATACTTAGGCAATTTATAAAAGTTCACCATATATCAGATCGGAAACTAGAAAATACTTTAAACGATATCAAAGTAATCGGTCCACATAATTAATTCTGGCTGCTTAAGATTTAGCAAAGTTCCGAGATAGATCCGATCGGAAACTAAAAAATGTCGATATCGATATATTATAAAGTTTAGCTCTTAAACCATTATCAGTAGGATCGGTTATTAAGCTATTTTACAGCGATATCATCCGCGCTATCGCCTCATCTCAATGTTATCAGATCTCTCGTGCCTTATTGGACAATACTTCATATTGGTCAAACTCCTGTGTGGTATTAATAACTTTATTTTATGGAATTAGGTGAATTGATGTTTGGGTAATTTTATGAGAGAATTAATGATTTATTAAAGATATTTATTCAGTTTTTACATGAAAATAGCGTAAATAAATAATAATTACGATATCAAAGAAGCGATCTCTTCCAATTAATATTTAATTACAAACACAAAAAACTTACTCTTGATTAAACTTCTTATTTTTTATTATTAGTCTAATTTAGGCAATGCATTTTTATTTAAGTTTTTTTTAATTGTACAAGTACCACCAGTATAGGAAATAATATATTCATAGTGCATTGCGCAGTTTTTTAAAAATATATTTCAACCAGATAATCAACAAAATATGTAAAGTCATATGTCAACCGGGGCCACTCCCGCGCATGTCAGCACGGTTGTCTGTGTTTTGACATTAACACTTGCAAAGTGTCAGGGGAATTTTGCGGCGAGATTTAATTCGCATTTCCGCCTTCTTCGTTGTTTATTTGTGTAACGTTGTTTTGATTGTTAACGTCTTGTCAAATCTGTGTATTTATTGTTTTTTACGGTAATTAACCTTATTAAGTCAATACAGCTGAGTATAGGAGTAATTGACGATTTACGATTGGTTGTATAAAAATAATCAAGGTTCTTCCACTGCAGAGATTCATTCGGTGCCGGGGTCTGTGGAAAGACTTCTTCTTTCCTTTCTTTCGTGAAACGTGTCCTGTGCCAGATGCAGCAACTCTTCTGCAGTAGCAATATCCGTCCATTTCCTAACGTTACGAAGCCATGATTTTTTCCTTCTACCAACTCTCGGTTTACCCTGACTTTTACCCACTATATAATTGAAGGAGGTGGTAGCGGTCATAGCGCAACACGTCTAGGTACACTTTCCTTTGTTCGATGTTCTGCATAAGTTTATGCGACATTCAAACTCGATTAAGAACTGTCTTGATAAAGACCTGGATCCAGAGTATACGCAGTATGCCACGATGACACCTCAAATTCACCACATCTCAAATACTTCTTAGTGCCGGCGGGTGTCTCAAAAGGTGTATTGTTAAATAACAACACAGCGTGACCATGTCCAATGCCTTGCCTGGATCCGCCCTTGAAAGTAGAACCATAGATCTATCAAGTACTAAACTAAAAAAGTAAATATAATGTTTAGCGAGTAATCGTTTTGGAGTGAGTAATGTTTGTAATCCTTTTAAAGTTTTAGCGCCTAGATAACAGGGGCTTTGAAACAATAAGCTTTTGTTACAATAAACAGTACAGATTTCTAGTATATTTCCACTTAGTAATACTTCGGCGCTAGGTCTAATAAAGTTCATGGTCCTTATTTATACTTCTTAAGTATATAAGGACCACCTTCTTCTTATCAGGCGATGGCACAGGAATGTGAATGAGTTCCTTAAATGTCCCAACGGGGCACTGAACGGGCACTGTTTTTTTAAATATTTTTTTCCTTGTCAGTTGTCTGTAAGAAATTGCTCATAGCAGTAAAACCGCCTTTTTTTTAATTTTTTAAAATATATTTATAGGCGAGTAGGCAATATTATGCCTTCGAACGATTCAATAATTGTTTCGGAACTTGAACCTAGGCTCTTTAGGTAGGTACCCATACATAGTCTCGGAGGCGAGGCGTGAAAATACATAATCTCGTTAATTTTTTTAAAAATCATACAAACTGGCAGGAGGCTCATCTGATGTTAGGTGATACCGCCGCCCATGGACGATTGCGTTGCCGGCCTTTTATTAAATAAATATTGTATACATTTTCTTTAAATATCACAAAATGTCAGATTTCACTTAGCGGCACACATGTTCGTTAATTACTCGGTTACCCGTTGGGGTGAGACATTGGGTTCTAATCCCGTGCGATGTATCGATTATTGGCTAAGCTTGTTTGGGACAGACTGAGAGGTACAGAATTTATGGCCCTTTAGGGTTGTCACATACTTTTACAATTTATTTTTCATTTTAAGTGCGCAATTTTTTTCTTTCTTTTATAGATACCTAGTCTTGCCACACTTTTACGGTGTGTTAGTTTAATACATAAATATAAAACAATTTAAAATATAAAAACGTTATTCGAAGTGGTCTCCATTGGCTGCAATACAGTCCTTAAAACGTTGAGGCCAGTTAGGGGGCGTCCATAAATTACGTGAGGTGTTTTAGGGGGGGAGGGGGTCGAGTCAAATCTCATTTAATCTTACGTTGGAGAGAGGGGGGGTCCCGGCAAATATCACGCAATTTTTTTTCTGATTGAAAAAAAAATTAGGAAAACGGTTGACCCTAAAGGCCATCTCTGCAACTTCCCGCTAACTCCATACCTAAACGCTCAACATTTCACTTATTTTGTTTTTGAGCTCTTCGAGCTCAATCGTACGAATTCTGTGTTATTTTGAGTTCTCCGAGCTCAAAAAGATAGCTTCTTACGCGTTTACGTAAGAAACCCATATTTTGAAAAATCTCACGTGAGATTGGGGGATGGGGTTGAATAAAATCTCACGACATCTCACCAGGGGGGGAGGGAGGTACAGAAAATTTAAAAATCATCTCACGTAATTTATGGACGCCCCCTTATCAATAGAAGCACGCACTCTTTCCATGGGAAAATTCTTCGTACGGATTGTTTTAGGGAGCCCAAATTATCATGGCGTTTAGAGCAAGCCGTACTCTCTAAAACTGACCATAAATCATAATCCAGCGAGACTAGACGACGGCCAGTCTTCAGCTCTGATGAAGTCCGTAACGTTCGTTTCCAACCAAGACTGCGTGACCCGGCGCCGAGTCTTGCTGGAAGGACCATTCTTGGTTATTGAACATGGTGTTGTTAAGGGGCTTCACTACCTTCTCAAGAATGGTATCTTGATACACTTGTGCCGATGTTTTGATACCTTTTTCACAAATGTATGGCTCAGTCACTCATTCATAGCTAATACCCCACCAAACCATCGCTGAAGTCGGATTTCGGACATTTTGTTTGTTAAAATGTGACCCCCCTTTGCGTACCACTAGTTGTTTTAATTTTACCACCCTATTCTTTTTTTAAATTATCAGTTAAGAAATAATGACCAGTACGTCTCTTATAGGCTACAAGTCCTAAGTTATCTTTTAAAATACGCGACATGGTTATAAATATTCATCTCCCGAGATAAAATCTTATGCTTTCGGACAGGATTTCTTGGAATTCGCTCCCTTACTGCTTAAATAAGCGAATTTGGTTAACATTAAAAATATCGTAATCGACAACCCTAATTGAACAAGATTCCCCGCTAAGAATCCCAGCGGATTACTTCTAAACCCCAACTAATAGCTTTCCGAAAGCGTCAAAATGTCAGTTTTGCCAGTTACAGTAGAAGTATTTACACTTTGCCCTCGCTAAGTATAGATCACTACTGAATTGTTTTTCAAGGAACATTAAGCACAAATTTATACAATGGGAAATAGAAGGTTATTTTTAGAATAAATTCAAAATTGAGCTGTATTTGGGGTAAAAGTTTTTTTTTATAAAACAAGCATTTTAACAAACGGACATGTAGCTCATCTGATGTTAAGTGATACAACCGCCCATGGGCACTCAATGCCAGAGGGCTAGCGACTGCGTTGCCGGTTTAAGAATAAGTACGTTTTTTTCTTGATGGAGACTATGGGTACCTGGTTCCTCTTAGTGGTGGTGCGCGCTCAAGAAACGATCAGTTGTGGGATTAACATCACCCTTTTAGTAACAGAATAATAAATGAGTCATAATAAAATTATTTTGGCTGATATGAAAACACTTGTTGTTAATAAGTAACTGTTTTAATTAACTGGATAAGACTACAAAAACATTTATCATTTGTCATTGAACGTCAAGAAAAATGCTCTTTTGTATAGACATACATAATATAGTGTAATATTGTAATAAAGGTCTGTTTAAACATATGTTAGTCAGCAAAGTTCTTAAGTAAGAAAGGCAGATAACACACAAAACAAAGTTAAAAAATATATAGCAAAAATATACTGTTCTAATGCAAACATATTATGCTTATCCCATTTGTCCCTCTTTTCAGAAAAACTGGCCAAAATTCAGCGATATCCAGAGAATTCTGATAAATTAGGTCTGGATATCCATAGTTGCTCCTGCTAAAAACATGCACACACTTTGAAATAAATTTTCCTTTGTTTTTTATTTTTGAATGTTTTTTTTTTTCTTTTCGTATTTGTTATGTTTGCCAATAAGTACTTGTCACATTAAACTAACGACGACTTATTATCATAATTATTAGGTATTCAAAAGCCGCTGTTACCACAATATGCAAAGTATAGAATCTAGAAATCACTTTGAATAAACTTTTAGCTTATATAAAGCTTGACCAAAAAGGAATAGGTTGGATCGGCGCTAAATCGTCGATATCTCACCATCACACCCCATAATCAACCAATTGTCGGTGTCGCTTCTAGTATTACAGGGAAAGTAACCGTTATACACGTAACGAGTTGTTAGGCTTATTATACACCGAGTAACTTAAAATATATAGTAATATTATAAAGCCAAAGTTTGGTTGCCTGTGTTAATCTTGCGTCTGAATTAAAAAATATGTTTTTTCTGCGATTTTCATCGTTTATCGTAAGTAAAGATGATAGCTTGCGTTGCAGTTATTCCTTTTATTATATATAATCATTATTTTCTTCTTCCTCAGGTGCCACTTTATTACTTAAGGTTGGTTGTATCTGAATTGCCGGGTATTTTTCGCTAGTCTAAACAGTTTCTCAGCGGTACATAATAACTGACAGATTACATTGTCCCGGAATAATCCGGAACAGTGTAATCTTCGTTGAGCATGTCTCTGAACTCAGAGATCACGCGTCCGGACCTCAGTGCACAACCGATTAATTATTTTTATGTGCTCTATTAAACAGTTGCTCCGTACGGTAAAGAAAAAGCCGTGAGGCTGCTGGAATGTCTTGGACCTAAAAATGAACTCTAAAGAAAAATAATCCTCAAACCGTAGAAGCCGACTCATACAGCGCCACTGGAATTGCAATCTACCCAATCAATTAAGGGTCTTTCAAGAAAAGAGCATCCCAATTCTTAAAAGGCCGGTAACGCACTTGCGGGCATTCTGGTAGTGTGTGTACTGGGGCGGCGATATCACTAAATATCACGTGATTCCTGTCACCATCTGCCCCCTGTTCTATAAAAACAAGTCTTTATTTCTGGCTTGAGCCCTTGTCTCTTGTATAACGAACTTAAGCGAATCACACAGATCGAACCGAAATCGGAGACGTAACTAACACTTGAAGTGGTTAAACTAACACCATTCAATTGTCCATCTCCGACAAATGGCTCGGGAAATCGTGGGAATTCACCACATTGTCCTTTGCAGGTGTCTAACAAGTAACAAGCCTGGGACCACGCCTTTACATATCTTTATAATTTAACAAGCTCCTTATCATTAGGAAATTTCGTGTTCTGATGACAGCTTGAGCAATTTTCAGTGGAGAAATCGAGGTATTTGTAAGCCGGCATTGTACGATAAATCGAAGCCTTTTGAGATTTCCATAAATCAGGAGTTTACATAATTATGCGAGGATGTAATAAAGTTCAATTTGTAATGGCTGTTTATCTGATTGAATGCCAATATTTATAAAGGTTTCTATTAGAAATTCGTAATATTGAACCACGTCTAAAATTAATACATTTTTAGTGATTAGGTAGGAAATTGAATCTATATATGGTATTAATGGTTCTACTACTTCTGCTATTCCGCTGGCGTAGTGACCGCCACCTTTTCTAATCGCGCCAATCGGGAACTTGGTGCTCGCCTAGGACCTTCTCCAAGTCTTTCCAGCGATATCTGGGCCTGCCGACGCGTGATGCCTCTTTCAAGATTACTAGTCTAAAGGAGTCTTTGCGGTTAATCTTCATCAGTTATGTAACTGCTTTTAGATAATACTCAATTAATAATAAAGGACGTGTGCTTAAAGGCGGGAGAGTTTAATCTGATGTCATATCTCTATGTTCTAGTATATGCTGATAATTTTAGAATTGGCTAATCAAAACCTGACAAAAACATGCATACTTTTATTTGCTTTCGTGTTTATCAATAGGGACATCAAAATCTCAAGAAACACTATCACCTAATTAATTTAAATGCACTTAATCGCTTGATTTCCGTTATACGTGATTTTGTTGACAGTCAATTTGGTATCATATCCGCAAACCTTTCCGGATATTTCGACCTTGTCAAACTCGCTCAGATAGTGTTAATGAAGAATTGCTAATGATACAAGAGCTCATTATCGGTCGTAGAGGAAGTAACTGTTCATTATAAACTTAAATTATTAGCCGAACAACCATTTTTACTGATGAAATAGAACTTGCATAAATAATGTTTAAGTAGAAGCTACATGCCATGAACTTTTATTAAGACCTTATTGCATGACAAGAAAATACACTGCAGAAAAGAAATTAAATTCATGGCTGCTACAGTTAGCATGATTAAAATGCAACTAAAGATATGGCAACCTGGTAATGCAAAACTTAAAAAAAACTACAACCTTGGCGCTACAACCTTTTTAGGTCTGGGCGTCAGATTTCTGTATCTGTTTCATGATCATTTGTCAATCGAATAGGCAAGTAGGTGATCAGCCACCTGTACCTGACACACGCCGTGGACTTTTTGGGTCTAACTCAAGCCGATGTTTCACTGTTCGATTTTTTATTATGAAAGATATTCAGGGATCAAGTAGTTATGATAAAACTTTTGTAAAAGCTTTTTTGTTGTAAATTAATATTGCTAAATTATAGGATGTGTTAATTGTATATTTATTAATCAAATTATGTAATTGATGGGCTTTATAAATCATCTTCATTTACGTATTTTATTATCTCGGAGCGTTTAAGATAATGAATCAATTGATTCATCATTTGATAAGATACGTATCGTTATCAGCTGTTTAATATACAGCGTCAATCTCGTGTCCTCAACCCTAATACACTACGGGTTTATAATAGGGCTGGCGCAGAATAATAATTAAATAAAAAAATATATATGAAAAGTAGTATAAGAATAATTATTTTTATTCTATTCATGCCTTTTTCCCGAAGGGGTAAGCTCTAACACGGATCTCCACTTTATGTGGTCCTGACATTGCATGCTCGTCGGTTATGGGAACTACAATAAATACCGTATTTAAATGTGGTGGAACTGTCACTCTAATTACTTAGGCACACTAAAAATCTTCTAAAAAATTTAAGTTCTTTGTGTTGCTTTAATTATATTTATTTTAACAAAATAAATGATATTTTTTGCTTTCAATATAGCTCAACGTGACATAACAGGCATCATTTCTTTTTAAATATGTTTTTTTTTTCAGAAACACATGATTCGATGTTTAAGTGCTTGTTATAGCTTTGTACGGTTCAGTCCAATAGCGTTCCTTCCTGTTTTAATTTTGACAACCCTTATGATTAGTCATTACAGACCTTGATGTTAGGTAATGACAAGTGTTATCGCGTGATGATTAGCTGGATTAAAACATCGCTTCTGTACCGTATTTCGTATTTATTTAATGAATACTACTTTATTTAACCATTTTAATGACAAATCAATATATAAGCTATGCACATAGGTAATTTTTTCAATATATGTTACATTTTTATTTCTTCATAATATACTGACTATATCAGTGACGCAAACCCAATCGAAACTATAATTGTTTCGCTGGTGTCGAACTACAAATCCCGGAGTTACACCGTGCGTACCTAAAGGTGTATGTATAGACTGAAGAAGATCCTTAATTAAAGGTAGCTTTTTCAGATAAGCACGATAAAAATAGTTGTACTTTCAAATACCGTTTGTCTATGGAATGCTTATCAATTACAAACATTTCACCTCTAGAGCCAGCTAGAAGCCTTTATCTGAGACAGGTGGAACAGGCCAGATAAGTTGGCGTCGCTCCAACGCCCCGATCGATTAGTTTCGACCCAATTCACTATTGTCTTTATTCTCTAGTAATTAATTCGCGTATAAAATTATACGGTTTATGGTTTGTAATTGGTTGGTAATTTTTTAGAGAACATCTTAGCACACAGCTCTCTTATTTAGTGTATAACGGTGATATTCGCCATGAGTGTAATGGATACTGGGGGCCTACCATGAACTTTCTTAAAACAATCCTTTTGAGATGCAGCGGAGTTTAGGTACCTAAAGTCAATAGCATTTTTTCGTACCATGACCGCCTATAAGCTGAAACGTATTAGCATCGCAAGACCGAATGAAAGAACAATAATTTTGTTTATGGTTTCTGAGTACGTTTAGAAATTTAACTTTCAAACTTACTACGACAGATGTTTCTATGAAAATAAATAAAATATAAAATTATTTTAAATATATCAACGATCACAATATGCTATTATGTCTTAATATATATAGTCTAGTCGACAAGTTGAAAATGGAACAAAATAGAGATACTGCTCTTAAAATTATGTGCGATACCTCATTGGATCCGGAATGATGTCTAGAAAAATGTGCTAAAAGCGTGTATTAGCACATAAAAAATTGCAAAAGTTATACACAATTAAAGATGAAAAAAAAATGTAATTTAGTTTTTTGCCAATATTTAATAAACTATTAATATTTAAGAAATTTCAAAAAAGATTCTAAAAGAAGAGGAAATTTCCAATAAAAAACTCTCTACTCCCGGAACTCTATCTCCATTATTTATAGTTTTAATTTAACGCTGAAAATAGGTCTACGCGTGACATTTTTAGGATTCGCGCGTGGCGTCAAAAGCGACTACGGCACATTAATTAAAATAATTATTAATTATTAATTATTTAATTATTTTGTTTTGCAAAAAAACTAGGAAAAAGTAAGTAATTTGACTTTGTTTTTCATTAACACGTTAGATGTAAACTAAGAGGTTGACACATTAAGTGGTCAAAAAAAAGTTTGGACAGTATTGTACGTTTTCGTGATATCTGCGAGAAGTTAAGAACTTTCTCGTGTTCTAGCCTCAAAATTAACTCCATTGAGATGTTGCTTTTATTACGCCCTGTGGCCATCTCACCCGGTCAATAGGGATAGATGGCCATAGTAGTTTCGGGAGAGATAGCCATAACATTGTATGTCCAAATTTAAATTTATTTTTAATATTTAATAAAATAGATGAAAGAAGATGGGCTGCCTCCAGGTTTAGTGGTTTATATGTCACAAAAATCCGCCTATATAACCTCTGACATATTTCTAGAATGAAGATTTGAAGATTGGATACAATGCAGTATTTGTATGCTCTGGGTGCACGAAAATTGGACCGAGTTTGATGACATGTGTTCTCACTGCGGCAATAAGAAAAAAAAGGAGTTAAAAGATCTCAAGGGTAACGGGAAAGGTAAAAAAAGTACTGGCCATCTCGTCCCGAACACTATGGCCATCTCCCCCGGACACTCGGGGAGAGATGGCCAGTCCTAGTTTTTTTTTAAAGTTCAAAATTATATTGTTAGCGTTGTCGAAAGAGATGTATCGTTTATATTTGATAAGAATAATAAATAAAGTTTATGTTCTATACGAATTCACTATTTTATTCATCATAATTCCTTCATAATACAGTTTTATAGTTACTAGGGCCAACTCCCCCGGAATTACCCTATATACCTAAATTCATTGGTTTTTGAAAGCATCACAAAAACTCACTTGTACTGATATTATATTTACTATATTCCAATTGTTACGATGAAAGCTTAAAGAAAGTTTCACTTCTGTGTGCCGCGGGGGAATTCTTGTAGGTGTCAGCTTAACCTATGGAGGTATAAATGTATATTCAAATATATTTTATACCTAAGCAGCGGCATATTAGTTCCTTAAGAGTATTTAAAATGTGTGTGAAGTCCCAGCCCCCGCAGTAAGGGCGGACTGATGAATGATGAATGTGCCTGGCATCACTGTGTCAGTTTCGTCCATTATTTTTATAGGCATAGGTGATCAATTTGGTTTCAGCTTGCAACTCTCATCCCTGAGGTCGTTGGTTTGATAACCGGCAGTGCGCCAGTGGACTTTCTGTCTATGTGCGCATTTGACGTTCGCTCGAACGGTGTAGGAACACATCGTGAGAAACCGGCTTGCCTTAGACCCAATAAGTCGACAGTGTGTGTCAGGCACAAGAGGCTGATCACCTACTTGCCATTGATAAATGATCAGGAAATAACCTGAAACAATTATTGAATCTCTAGGAGTCTATCCCAGAATAATGTCTTAACTTAGCCGCGATTTTGAGACATATATGTTTATTTTTATTCTTTGAAAATTACCCTATATTAACAAATATGTTAATAAGATTAGCGTCACAAATAAATCAAGAAAACAATCGCGAGGTTAGAGTCTGTAATTATATGTCTATAGAAGAGGATGCAGCCTTATTGAGGCATAGAGTAAACACGATTTTGTGTTTGACTAGCGATCATTAATTATAATAGAGTATATTAATGTTTAATTAACTGTATATCTATCACAGTGTTTTGTTATTCATAAAATCCAAGACCTTCAAAAACCTTCTTTACTGAATAGTTCCTTTTTTACCTCCTTGTCTAAGAATGCCTTAATCCCATAAGCGTGCCTTGGCGGTTAGGCTGTTTTGTAAAAAGAATTAAATTATTTTTTAATTACACAATTTTGTGTTTACATAAAAAGCGTTCCTAATGAGCACACCAATAATTCATGTAAAAATGCAGTTGTTTCCTGTGCTACATCCATAAAATTTATTTAGTAGCCTTTAAACACCCAATTAGAAAATTTAAGTATGCTTGTACTTAAGTTAATTTTATACAGACCTTTCTGTATAAAGGGCAACGACACTTTCGAATCCCTTATAGTAATGAAATACTAGGAGACAGAAGGTATCGGTACGTAATGTTAATTTAGAAGAATCTATTCTAAAAATTTATACTTTAAACGTAAAAATAATGTTATAAGGAAAACTGAGCCTAGGAAACGCATTCTTCATAAGGTCACACAACGTCAAGACGGAGAGAAGTAAGAAGCGATTTGACTGTTCGTTAAAATTAATAATACATGTGTTGCGTATCGGAAGAAATATAGTTTATTTTATAGTCTGCAAAATGTTTATCATGTCTACTTCTTAATTGAAATCTGTTGAATCAAAATATGCTGTTTAGTCTTTCTGGGAAAGAACATCAAATATTGAACTTCAAGAATACCTTGGAAAGCATTATTGTGTGGTGTGGACAATGGCATCTACTTAACTAAATGGAAGAATAGAAGACTTCTTTTAATTTGTTTGTTGTATTAAATGATTCTGATAAAGACTTCCCTTAGTATTTAACTGTGTAGATAGCTTACCATACAGATATAACATTATTAAGGGTGTCTCAGCGCCAATTTTAAAACGTCTACTAGAAAAAAAAACAAATAGTATTTGTAATATTATAATTGCAGTAAATTATAATGTATTAGCTTTCTATGTACGGAATATTGCATCGTCAAGATGTCTTCCATCACGGTTAATGCACTCTTCAAAGGGGTGGACTAGCGCAGGAAGTCAACTGATATGGCTCTCACTTCTGTCGTTATTTTATTGTCAACTGCCAAAAATTCGTAAGAGGGGTATCATAAAGTCTTGCTTTGAGATAACCATAGGGTTATTACAGAACAAAGTCAGCTGGGGTTAAGTTGGGAGATCTGGGTGGCCACAATATGTCTCCAAAGCGGCTTATGATTTTTCCCGAAAACAGCGTGTTAGTATGTCTATGGAGACCCTAGCTGTGGGCTGTGGCCAATCTTGCTTCATAAAGCCGCTTTAACTGAAATTATAGGTTAATAATAGTATATCGATATTAAATAAACATTTTTACATTAAACATAAACCAGTGAATTACGTAATTGAATGCAATTAACTTGTTTACTTTTCGGCAATTACTTGTTTAATTTAAGGTGTTATTTGTAACACTAATATTTATTTTTACTTCGAATTAAGGTTCACTTGCAGTATTTTCAAAGATTTGTAATGTATTTAAAACGGGTTAAGTATAATAACGAACGGCTCAAATATAAGTCTTTTCTCCAACTTTGATTTTGTTCCCTTTGGAGTAGAAACTCTAGCGCCGTGGGGTTCAAGTGAACAGGCGCTAATTAAACATTTAAGTTGGCGCCTGGAAGATAGTGCCGGTGATTCCAGAGCTGGTGCTTGCCTCGCTCAACGAATAAGTATCGCAATACTGGGGGCCTACCATGAACTTTCTTAAAACAATCCTTTTGAGATGCAGCGGAGTTTAGGTACCTAAAGTCAATAGCATTTTTTCGTACCATGACCGCCTATAAGCTGAAACGTATTAGCATCGCAAGACCGAATGAAAGAACGATAATTTTGTTTATGGTTTCTGAGTACGTTTAGAAATTTAACTTTCAAACTTACTTCGACAGATGTTTCTATGAAAATAAATAAAATATAAAATTATTTTAAATATATCAACGATCACAATATGCTATTATGTCTTAATATATATATTTATTTTATATAAAACTATTCTTTTGACATATTTTAAACGGAAAGTTCTCTGGTGCTATGACAGTTGACACTTATTATTTTTAAACGTTACTTTCAAATTTTAATAGGAGCTTTCAATATTTTGGTGTTTACAAAATTTCGGTTTTAGAAATATTATATATTTACAAATTGTTTAACTTATAAAATAATGGTATGGGGTAAGTATTGTTCACAAATTTGTTTATTAAAAATAAATCCCTATAACGAAAGTACGCTTTGCAAAAGATATTACAAATCAACTTATTACTCTAAAATCATAAGTAACTATAATAAAAATTAATTCCTTCAAATTCTACAAACTCAATTTATACGTTAACTAATTCATATAATATAAATAAATATACTTTCTTTACAGGAAAGTAAGTAGTGGTAGTGACTACAACCTTCCATCTCCACTACAAAACTTCGATGTATACACAATGCAAAATGTTTTCTATCAAATGAAAGATTATTATTATGACGAACCACCAAACTATTCCAATAAAGGTTAATAACAGTACATTACAATGTTTAAAACTATGTTTACCTGGGTCAACAAGTATCTTCCTCAAAGACAAGACACGACGATTAGGTTAAAAGACGAGTTAACATAACCTGGAATAAATCCTGGAGCAATAAAGAAACCCTTAAATCAGAATTTTAAAACTTAAGAAAAAATAATGGACTCATATTTAATACCTTGTCTGACATATGGCTTCCAGACATGGATTTACAATAACTACACCAAAAACAAAATACAAGTGTGCCAGAGAACGATGGAAAGGAGTCTACTAAACATACAAAGACAACATCGGATGAGAAATACAGAAATAAGGAAAACAACAAAAAAAGCTTTAGACAAAAATGTAATCGATCGGGTCTTCTGCTCGCATGGACAAGGAAAAATGGACACAAAGGGTAACCTGGTGAGAACCAACAAAAAGATTAAGAGGTAGACCAAAGTAAAACTGGATTGTTGAAATAAAAAGTAAAGCTGGTGAAAACTGGACCACCAACGCAAAAGACAGACAGATGTGGAGCAAAATGGAGGAGGCCTTTACCCATAGAGGGGTCCGTAACAATTTAATGATACTTTATAATGAATTATAAAAATGAATTTTGTTTTTGATTCTTATTAATTTATTTATCATTTCAAACTTATATACATTGAAATTATTAATTATGATTGGAATATAATTTAAAGATTATAAATAATAATATTGTATTTTTTAATGCATGCACATATAATGTAATAATTAATAATATGATATACTTGTTTAATATGTTATTCATTATGGAAATAAAGAGGCTATAATAATAATAATAATTTTCTTTACAGCTTAACCTGACAAAATTGCTAAATTGAGACTATATGAATAAATGTTTATAACCAATTGAACATTGCCTGAAGACATCTTTTTCTATCTTGATGGAGTCATCCTAACATAATAAATACTATTATTATAATATTTTTAAATGGCTTATTATTTAGACATTATAAATTTAAAAATACCTATGTTTTTTTAAACAACAAAGAGCGGAGGAGAATAATACAATTCATGAACATAGTGAGGAAAATTTTATTATAATAAATATCTACTAGTAATATGGCATTCTTATTTATTGTAAAATATGATATTATATTGGGGGTTTATGTTTTTGTTAGATATGCATAAATAATTAATTGAATATTATTGAATAATGTGCAATTATTTGTAGGTACACTGAAATCTTCAATGAATCAAAGTCAATAATCTATAGTAAATTATAAACTCAATATCTACGAAGTCGGAAGGGCATTGCCGTCTTGTTTCTCATCTCCGTCTATATTTTAATAATTTATTTATAATCACACTCTAAACTCAAAATATCGGAAATATAAAAAATATATTTATTTTTTTCCTATATTAGCCATAGTAGATAAATCTTATTATTTTAACTTTATTTACAAGTTTTAATGCAAATATTGAATTTTATAGGTTCTAAACTATTATTTGGACATTTCGATACAAAAAAGGTGAACAAAAAGTAACTTTTTTAGAATCGCTTATTCTGTCATAGTTGGAAGGCGCAACTGTCAAATTTCGGTTCAGCCGAGCGGTCATGGTACGGATTTTCATACAAATTGAACGAACGAAATCTGATAATCGCTAAGGTCACGTGGGAACATAAACTGTCTCGTTTTTTCGATGTCATGGTACGAATTAGCGATGCATCTCAGTTGTAGGTTGTCAATAGGCTCGCAATAAGAGTTCATGGTAGGCCCCCTGTTCACGATCTGCTCTGGGATAGTGGAGATAAGTACCAGTCGGACCTCGTCGTCTGTATATTAAACTTTCAGAATACTAATCGTTACTCAGCTGCGTTTTTTAAGGGTACGGTATGTCTAATAAAATATGAACCATATACAAACCAAATTACATTGATTTAGGCATACAATGTATGCCTTTCGTAACGTTATTGCTTTTAGACACTTTATAGCGGAAATAAGTAACTACATTTTGTACGTAACTTTTGTTACGTACAAAATGTAGTAACGTTACGAATTTTAGTACATTTGCGACATTTGAAGTGATCTAAATCCGATTTTTGTACTCGTTTCGTGACATGATATATACTTTCTTAAATTTATATTATTGTTTTGAGTACATGTGATATTGGCAAAAGTGAGATTGTTGTCTAAAGTACTCTTTCGTCTCTTTCTGATAAATTGTGTTTACGCTGAGATGATAATCTGACTGATTTATTTTGTATGAATAATGACTTAAATCGAAAGTTAAGTGTAAGTTTTTGTAAAAAAACATAAAACAAAAATAATAATGCCATAATAATTACATACTACATCACTATATGTTATTATTGTGTTTAATATTAGTACACGAACTCCGAAGGAGAAAAAAAGCCTCCTCCAAATTCTTCTTTTGTCTCTTAAATTCACAATTTTTTCAATCTCTCCCCGGTTTTTTTGTTATTTTACCTTCGCAAGTTTTAACATTATGAACATTTAAATAATCAGCTTTATGATATTGTCATGTCTACCTTCATAACTCGCAGAAAACGTCAACTAAATTATATGAGAAAGCTGATAGTCGAGTCACGTTGCAATTATATTTGAGGCGTCCGCTGAAAGGAAACCTAGAATCACCAACAATTTCTAAAGCGCTAACTAGGTGTGAAGATAAGTGCTAATGGCGTTAGTTAAAACTGAACGTGATACAGCTGTGATAGATAGATATGTTTATCGGTTAATAGGATAGTTTGTACATGTTATCTAGATACATTAGGGGCATAAGATGATGTTGCTCTAAACTTTAGCGCTGAGACACAATTACAAAACTATGTAAAACTTCAGTAGTTTACAACAGATCTTGTTAGAAGTGGTTTTGCTTATAATAAAAAATAAATAAGTCTTTTTAAGTGTATATGTTAAGGCTAGTGTTTATTAAACGTTACGTAATGACGTGGTCACTTTTATGTCAATAAATTAATAATAAGATATATTCGCTAAATCTATCTTTCTTATAACCACAATATATTTCCGAGACGCTAAATCAAAGTACAATATATATTTCAAAGGTAAGTTAGTGTAATAAAGTATACACAATAACAAGTACATAATTGATGTAAATTGCAGAAACAATTAGACCAAATAAAGAAAATTAATATCCGTTCACGTCTCGAAGCAATAAGCTGTGATTAACGATAGTCTTAGCACTGCTTAACCACCCCGAGATCCGATACTAACATTAGCAAGGTCTTGCACATTTGTACCACAGTTTACTGGGTAATAGTGATAAAGAATCCTACAAACATGGCGATGGCATTTATAAACCTCTAACTGATTGATAATGGAAGATTCAAACTAAAGCAGAAGAAGAGACACATTAGTCTCTTCAGTCAAAGTCAAAATCATTTATTCATATAGGTAAGGCAATGCACACTTATGAACGTCAAAAAAAAAATATATATATGAAATGTTTCCAATTTTACATTAACTGCCAGTTCTCAAATCAAGGGCGTAGAACGGAAGAGAAGAAGTAGCAATAAACTCTTTTTAATCGCCACGCACAGCGTAATCACAATTTGAAAGAACCAGGAGAAATAACACCTTTTATGTTGGGTATCTGTATTTACTGAAATAAAAAACTTCTTAAAAATTATATTTTATATAAATATTACTCTATACCATATATTTTATTCTTATTTCAAAAGTAGAACGGCTTGTAAGGCATTCATAGTGGCAATCGTTCTGTATGACTCTATCTGAGCATAATCATATCGGCATCATATGAGAGATTTCCATCTTTGAGTCGTAATTCTTGTCTGAATCAGGTCTCTATGAATTCTTTACCATTTACCCTTTTCCACGGTAAACTAGTATCGATGTACTATGTTTAAACGTCAGCACACGACTTTAATGGCCGGCCATTTGTTACCATAACGGCATTAGGCCCAGAACACGGTTATCCAGTGTAGTTATAATTTATTTATGGCGACGTGTTTTATGACCTTAATTTGCGGCGATTCGCCTAACGAGATCTTGTCAAGTGTCGATTATAGCTATCTTGACGCGTATTAAATGATTGACTGTAATTTTCTGTTTACTGTGTCGAATGGATCGGCGGTAATGCGAGGTGATTTTTCATATGTTCTTGATGGTTTAATGTTTAATAATGATGTATGTATGTAGTGTGGACTCGGAATCCAAGTTCGCACTTGCGACAAGGGCAAGGGGAGTATTGATGTTTATGCTGCTTATAAATATTCCTAACTATTAGTTGACAATACTATTGTATTAACTGTGGGACCCGCTATACTAAGAGCACGTATAACGTAGTTATAAAAATAAACGTCTAATTTCTTGTTAACGTATCATGAAACGTGACAAGTGGAATAAAAGTAGCGAATTCGAAATTCAAATTTTGGTCGTCGCAAATATTGCCAAGTTAAACAATCGATAAACGTTATATTGATACGTCTAATTATAAGTGTAGGACGCGATATAATTGAGACACGCTGGCATTTTCCCAGTGACCACCTAATAACTCTTTGATGTGCTTTAAGCCCCGACAGACGATCGTTTGGCATCCGTTTGGTGAAACCACAGAGTGTATATTGTTGTTTTTGTTGGTTTGTATTGACAAGTATTGATGGGGTTAACAGGATCGATTTAGTTGGGTCAAAAGAAGTGTTCATTCCGTACATGAAAGGAAAAATTCGTTAAAGTGTCACCGTGTCTTAGAAATTATCGTGTTTAGTGTACCCGAAAATCGGCAAACAAAAGACACATTTAAAAGTTTTTAATGTGTGTTCTGACCGGGCATTGAAACCTATATCCCAGCCGTTAAAACTCCTCCTAAACCGACTATATTTAGCTATGACACCATCATCTTTTACTTACTAGATAATATGTATAAAAAAACTTGTGTCACATTGAACTACTGTATTGTACATATACTATAGCAGTTTGTGAACGTGACAGATATTTGGAATACACGTGTGCGAGTAAGCACTGTGGTTAACTATTGGAGAAGCGCCAGAAACAAAATTGGATGTGGCTAAAGTTACCAAAAATTACGAGGAAAATGCTATGAATGAAAACATATAAGGGAAGTCAAAAGCCTGATAGTCCCTCGTAAAAAGACCTCGTTGCTCAATGTCATTTTAAAGTCAATAAATTCCTTGTGCTCATTTCACAGTCGACACTTTTGTCATAACCAAATTTTTTAAGTTATACTTTTGGCGCGTTAGGGAAAAATTATGAGAGTAACTTTTTACGATGCGCGCGCACACCGTCACAAAAAAGCGACACCCTGAACTTACCTTTTAGTTTTTTTCTATATTTAAATAAACTTTATTTAACTAGATAATGCGTTATAATAAAACTTTCAATGTATTTAATACCTTTTTTCTATTGTTAGTGTCGATATTACTACAAACGTAAAATAATATTTTTGAAAATATTTTTATCTCCTTACGCCAAAGAAGTATAACTTCTAACGCGTATACATAAGTAGACACGCGTTTGTTACAATAATGTGTAAGTAATTAAAGTTTTTCCGGTTAAGAAAAATTTTTATATCCTTACTTGTTTCTATGAAAAAGTCCATGGGAATACGACTCGTAGTTAATGCGACTTATATTGCAGAAGTTAGTTCGTCATAAACCATTGGAAGGCTTATTAAAACCTTGACAAAAGATGCCGTGCATCTTACCTTGGTTACGATTTTATTTATCTGGTAAAAACATTCTAAAGAATCCCGACTCCCAGAACCAACATTGGGTTCCGTGAGCCTCTTCACAGGATGTGTTCTATATTGGATTCTGTCACTAACATCGACCCTTTCTCGCACTCCTCTACTGCTTCATTTAAGAATAAGTTAAAACTCTTAATGTCTTAAGCCTTATCTTCCTTGTTTTTTTTTATAGCTACTAGTTTAGTGTTAAATTTTGTGCTGTCATGTTTTGTCTTGTTTCACTTTGTATTGTATTCTTTATCAGTGAAACTTTTTTTGTGGATATGTCCAATGTGTCTATTTATTTTATGTTTCACTGTATAGAGATGTATCTGTTTAGTTTCCTTAATAAATAAATAAAATAAATAAATGAAACTTTAGTCCACGTTTCCTAATAAAGCCATGATTTGTACAATATGCTGTAATATTCTATTTGAAATATGTAGTAGTTTCGAGATAACATACATCGTATTTATTATATATACCAATTACAATTGTATGATATGTATAGGCTTTATAGAGTTTTCAATAAACCCATTCATTGTAAATGTGCTTTCGTGTTCTCATGTCGTCCTACAAACTTTCACGTGCCCAATAAATTACATGAAACAGTTTAATTTGTCTTTGTACATTCCTCCAGTGTTTAATGTCACAAATCTGTGGCGCCTACTTACACCTTATTACACAGATTGCCGTTCATCACTCGGTTTCTTGTTATTTAAATTTTGGTAAATTTATGAGATTTATTGGTTTGATTCGGCTGTTTTAGCGTCACAATAAAGTGTATTTGTATCAGATTAAACGCAATATACTATTAACAATTATTTGATTATATTTGCATTTATTGTTTCTCTTTTTCTTACCCTATTAGTTGCCCTTATCTATAATTTGGACTATACTGTATCTACTATATGCCACTTTATTTTTCATTCTTGTAAATTGTATTGTGTGCAATAAAATGTCACTAATAGTTACTAAGTTTTAAGAAATTAGCGTTTTAAATATTACTGTTTTCTTATACCATATTTAATTATATGTCGTTACGTACTTAACATGTCGTACTTAACATGTTCTTGTCTAGATTTTTTATCTAGTCGAAAAATTAATTTGGAACTGCTGCAGTTAAGGTTTTTTTCCTTTCTTATATTATAGCATATTTTTCTATGGCACTAAACCAAAACTTTGAATCGGAAAGGGTATGACAGGTTGAATTCTGAATTAAGTATCAATCATACATCTAATCTCAGCATCCGTCTGAACATTCACTAACTGTCACTGTCAAAAATGTCAAACCGTACAATGTTATGAACCTGCTCTAGATTATGACCTGACATCATGACATACGGTTGTTGTTAAATACAATAGACACATTTCTGAGTTCATTCTATTTTTTTAAACTCATGTAACATCAGTGTGTGTGTGTGTGTGATCAGGAAACATACTGATTTTTAAGACAGCGGTAACAAGACATTAGGTTATATGTTTTCCTAACAAGAATGATTGTAATTGCGCATAAGAAGAAGTTTGAAGCAACGGAGACGCGTACTGCTACCATATCCTCCATTTAATTATGATGAGTAAAATTCAGAATAAACGGCATATCGGTAAAAGGAAAAATCATTGCTGTGGAGTGGCACATGACAAGATACGCTACACGAGACCGACGGCCAATTTCCAGTAATGAAGAGGCACAAAAAAAAAGATATCAAAGAAATTCTATAGCCAAAACAAAAGGGATTGCACTGCCCCGCGTTGAGAATCACACACTTACCTACTCGGTAAATCCTTAAGTAACTTTGAAATACGGTAAGCGCCATTAAACATATCGTATTTTTACTAATATACAAATGTTTCTACAATAGGGACTTTAAAGCTGTCTTAAGCAGATTTATTGCGGTCCCCATGTAGCTCCGATTACAAACGAAAGTTAAAAGTGCGTGATGTACGCGATCGTGGTACACGATCGGGTAACAGAAAAAACTTGTCATTGCATTTGTAAAGGTTTATCGTATGGACAAAAGACAATTGAATTTACACTATAATAATAAAAGCCTTCGATTTCAGATACTTTACAATTAAATAGATTTATATTTCTATCATTGTTCTGTGCCCTTTTTTGATGAAGGCCTCCTCTAAATCCCGCCATTTCTGTCTGCACTGTGTCACTCTCTGCCATGTACCATCTGCTGTCTTTAATCTGGTCTATCCACCTTCTAAATTGTCTTCCTCTTTTCCTTTCTCGTTTTTAGTAACTTCGACACCAGCTTAATACTTTGTTGCTCCATTTTTATGTTGTTACCGTGAGAATTAACACTATAGGTTTAAATTATTAAACAAAGCAAGAACAGTGTTGGTCTTTTGGCGTGCGACTTTAACAGTCCTGCATTTGAATTCAGTGCAACAATCTTATTACGTGCTTAAGTACACTTGCTTCTGAGGAAACCGACAAGTCTTAGATCCAAGAATGTCAGGCATAGACTGTGTGGCTAACGAGCTGTGTTCATTTCGTTTATTAGCAACGAGATAGATAAGGACAATCCATAGCTAATAGAGGTATATAGTACTGTTTCTTAAGACGAAAAGAATGTGAGTTAAAATTGTCTCCGTGCTAATTAAAAACAGTGATTTATAAAGGTATTATACATTTTAAAAGATATCGTATATTTAAAAGATCTTAATGGTCATCGGGATTGATTTAAAGCTAATATCAGGTGTTATTTCGTAATTTCAAAGTATCTTAATGGACTTTACTCTCCCAAATTAAATTTAATCGTAATTAGGGAGTTAATGGTGGCTTTGATTGCGTATCGACACACATATGTTTACATTACAGTATCAAGTAAGGTACGCGTTAATGCTTTAAGAAGTCAGAGAGCGCCTTTCAAATGGATCTAGGGCCTGCATAGAGTTGCCAGATTTCCGCGTGTGTATTTGTATTTAGTTTGATAATATCACTTGTGTGTCAGTAAATACGTTTGTATGCCCGCAACCCCTCAATAGAGTAATCATATTCCATCTGTTTTATAGATAGCTGACCCGGCAAACGTTTGTTTTGCCATGTATATTATTTCTAGGAAACATTTGTTTCGTTCAATAAAAATTACTACCTACAATAATAAACAATAGGGGTTGATCTTAAAGGAGTGAAAATTAGATGTTGTATGTATATTTGTATGCTGTATCATAAAAAAAAATTGTTTGGAGTGGACACCCTTTATTACTTAGGGGTTTGAAATATAGATAGTACTCGAGCTGTTTCGGAGGATTATGGGAACGAACATTGTGATACGAGAATTTTATATATTAGATTTAGGCATTCGTTGGTAAGGCAGAGTTATAACGATAACAATTTTGTTTCGCCGGGGACCGAATGTACTACTTACTGCCTCCAGTGCCACAGTAATAAGCCTTGGTAACACTCAGTTTAATTATTCACAAGTATCTTTATAATAATTATGAATAATGTTTCAAACCTGGAGTGTAGAAAGCCTTATGGTGTATCATTAAAACTAAACAATTTCTCTCAAGACATCTTCGACTTTCATTATTATCAATAGGCTCTTCCAATGAGTTATATAAAATCTCAATACAAAATATATAGCAGGATGTCAATACATTTATATGTAAGAGAAATTAATCATATCTTAGTCCAACTTTCCGCTGTTCATTTTCAATTGCTAAGCAATACTACCTGCCCTGGTTGGCGCAAGTAGACATTTATTAATTTACTAGCTGATCCGACAAACGTCGTTTTGCCATGTATATAATGTATATTAAAAAATAGGGGTAGATCGTAGAGGGATGAAAATTAGGGATTGTATGTATTTTTTAATGCTGTATCATAAAAAATTAAAAAATTATCTAAAACTTAAAAAAAAATTTAAGACTACCCTTACCATTTAGGGGGATGAAAAATAGATGTTTTCCGATTCTCAGACATACCCAATATGGACACAAAATTTCATGAGAATCGATCAAGCCGTTTCGGAGGAGTTTAACTACAAACGTGACACGAGAATTTTATATATTTGTTTTAAAGGAATAAATAAATTTCAAATAAAATGAAACTAAGAAAGCCTTTGGATACCAAAATGTACAATATGATTAACTATTATGATAATACAAACATTTTGTACTTATAATACGTATATGATATATAAAATTATAAGTTATAATTTTAGTAGGAATCCCCTACCCAAGCCACCTGGAGCCACTATGTTGAGACGTCAGAAGAGTCAGGGCAGATTCCTTATTACTCCGACTTACTCCAAAAGAAATATTAACAATCAACTATAATAATAGGTTCTAAAACCTCTATTTATAGCTATCTTCGTTAATGTCTCCAATTTTGTTTTATTATAACTACAGTATCTGGGTTCGATTCTCAGAAAGCACCTACAGATTGTGACTAAATCGTGAAGACAACGGAATGTCTTAAACATGTCATAGAAGTCTGTTAGAGAAAAATTGTTAATGAAACAGATACAGATAGTGTCTCTTATCTCAATATGTTTACAGGGCTGTACACACAGACGCCCGTAAATATTTTGTATAGGTAGTATTACGCAAATAATTTATATCCAACTTGTTGCGATGAAGCCGTCTCGTGTCCTGTCTTTATGAAATACTGACAGTATTCAATGTGCTTGAATGCCGGTTGACGAATAAAGATTCTAAACTTGTATTAAATGCCTTAATACATACGAATTTAGTATCGACTAAACTTTTTTATATTTTTTTCCTATTACAATGTATGTTGTAGAGAATATACTATTACATACAGAGAGTTGGCTGGTATGTTGTTGGCGTATGACTCTCCGTTGCACCATGCAATTCCTTGTGTAATCCTGGTCGCGCAGACGCTTCAGCGGGGGAACAGGAGTTCATGCGTCCAAAAGAAGGGATGCTGACTACCTCCCCCAGATTTACAAATCAGGGCGAATGGGCTGATGTGAATGGCCCGTGTGTGAAGGTCCATTCCACATCATTCGTGGACATAGAGGACCGTGATCAACGCTGATCGCGTGGCGGGATGCGGACAAGGCTACGTTGTTACCGTGTCCTGTCTCGGGCTATTGCTGGTGACGTCGTGGGGTTTTAGTGGAGGCAACGTGCGGCGGGAGGGTATGCGTAACGCCTTTTCCCACAAAAAAAAATTACTCATTCGAGGTCATAGGTTCGAACCCCGACTGAGTACCATTTTTCATTATATTAGCAATTACAGGCAAAGAACGCTATTATCTATATCTGAAGCCAAGAACAAGGGTTGTAGTGCCACTTTATCCTATTAAAGATTATTATTCTAGTTGAAATTATTCGATTTATTAATATACCTACACATCTCTCATGTAAAAGAAACGCTTATATTGTATAAGTTAATTTTTCTTTTAATCGAAAAAAATGAAAAGGCTTTCTTAGGCGTTCCGCTAACATAACGTAACACTACATGGTGTGATATCTATAAACATGTTAGTTATCCAAACGTCTCCATTTATTATGTACATTTAAATGTAATTAACCTTCAAAACTTTCCAATTTGGACACGGTTATAATGAACATTCCCGACATTACAACAACACCGGTAGCAATAAACGGGTGTAGATAAATGTCCGGGTGCACATGATGTATGGACGCCGATCGGCGATTATCGTAATTCATAAATGTGAGAAAATTATTTAATAAAACCTGCTTGAGTACTTAGATTAATTATGCAAGAGTGATGGATTTTAATGGGGTTTACAGTTTTAAAAATTATATTACAGAGCCGGGTCATTGCGCGTACCACATGGAATTTGTTGTCCAATACACTTTATTGGAGTGTATTTTGATGTTACCTAAAAAAAGCTATTAGCTTCCGGCTTCGTTTATGACATTACCAAACCTATTCCCGTCCCCTTCTAGGTAGGATATGCGAATTAACATTTAAAAGAATAATTATTTTCTAAATAAATCAATTCAGCAAATTAAAATAACCTAAATTATGTGCCTAGGATAGTGAACTTGTAAATCCTACTAGCCTTTACCATATATTTTTTTATGGGCAAACGGGCAGGAGGCATATCTGATGTTAAGGGATACCGCCGCCCATTGACACACACATTGCCATGTGTAAGTGCGTTGCCAAAGAATTAGTAACCCAAAAATATAGCTTTGTATTATATATATTGCATTGTAAATGGTACTAAATTATATTTATACATCTTTCACCATTAAAAACAAAGTTTATTTCATTATTAGCCAAAATCTCATATGAGACATAACAAAACAAAAATATTCGAAAAACGTCTCGGCGTTCGAGAAACTTCTCCTGTGCCATCTCCCTCCAATTGCTAGATACTTTTGTACCTGGGCCAGCGGTGGGAGTGATTATATATTCAGAATTTTTACATCTGAGTCAACGGGCCTCGAAAGCCACTAAAAGCTGTATATTTTTTATACGTGGGTAATAGTAGATAGCCATAAAACATTCACAATTAATTACCACGTGTGCCACGGCGGCTAATTAAATGAAACCTTTTTAAATTTATCACCTACCCTCAGGGTGGCTTATTTATCGCTATATTTGTGACAAAACGCCTGTTCGGCCGCACTGTTCAAACGCGATTTTATTACGCTGATTTAGTGTCGTGATAATGTTTTTTGTAAGATTGATGGAATTCTGTGGTAGGAACAATAATTCCTACTTAGAAATTTGTTATGTGATTTATAGCAGTAGGACAAGATCTTACGTTTATATCTCATTATCGTAAAAATATGCATTTTGAAAGAGGTTTTTGCTTTTAAAAACATACCTTTAGCATATAATAAAATATATGCTAACAAGTACCTAACTTGAAATGATTAGCTATTCATCAACTTGACCGCCTGTACTGTAAATCGTTAACTCGTAGAAAAAGTAACCCAGACTATTCAGATCTATTCTGTTTAAATTTTTTTCTGTGAAATTTATGGATATCTAAATATTGCTTTCGAATGTATTACAGCACATATAGTGCATTTTAGTCTTTATTATATAATCTATTTAAATCACATCGAGAAAGACAAATGGTTACAAGTAATGCGATACGCGGAACCGCAGTCCGTAGCTAAATTAAAATTCGGAAGGAAAGTCATTATGGTTGGCTATTTGTAGTGTTTTGCGGTCACGCATATGTGTCGGTTTTGATAAAGCTTTAACCTATTTATAAAAAAAACAATGGAGTTACAACTCCCCAGTACCAGCTCCTTCCGCTTGACCGTATTCAACGAAGAGCGATTTGAATCGTCAACGACCAGTCACTTTCCGTGCGGCTTGATCCCTTGTGTAGAGATGTGGGCTCTCTCTGCATCTTCTACCGCATTTACCATGAAGAGTGTTCAGAGGAGTTGTTCGGACTAATAACTGCAGCTGAGTTTCATTATAGCACGTCCAGGCAGAAAACAAAATACCATCCGTATCACCAATCCGTAATATCACCTCGACATCCGTCGTTCCACAACTGAGCGTTTTTAAGACAGTTCTTTGCCGCGCACCACCATTATGTGGAACCAGCTGCCCACTGAAGTATTTCCGAACCAATTCGACTTAGGATCCTTCAAGAAAAGAGCGTACCAATTATTGAAAGGACGGCAACGTTAGGATTGGAATATTATTTTGGATTATTAAATGTAACTATATAAGAATCCACAAGGTATTATATTTAAAAGTAAGGTTTTCTTAATGCCCAGTATACTGTATTGACGCCCAATTATAAACCAAATAGCCGCGTACTGACTGAGCGAGCAGCCTCGCGAGGCTGCCTCGCGAGGCAAATCCTCGGTCGGTCAAGACGTGCCTCGCCCGAGGCAAACGCACGCGCTGCCTCGCCCGAGCGTGCCGCGGCCCGAGCCGAACGTTGTCGGTTTTTGTCGATGTTCAAAGGCGCCTCAGTACGTTTGCCGCGCTCACTCAAGACGGTAGTGTTTTGCCTCGCTTATTCGTTGCGTGTTAGTTGTGCGTCATGGATAAAGAACAGTGTCTTAAATTAATACGACTATATGGTGAATATAGACGACTTTGGGATGCGCAATGACCTGATTACACAAATAGAGGACTAAGGGAAGATGCATGGAGAAAAATAAGCCAGGAAATGAACCTTCCAATAGCTGAATTAAAGAAAAAAATGGACTCTTTACTAGGGTCTTACAGGAGGGAAAAGTCGAGAGAAAAAAAAAGCCGAATCACAGGATCAGGTATTTATTATTTAATGTTTATGATTAGGGTTAACAACATTCATTTTATTATATTCAAAGTTACATCGGTATTTCTATATTATTTCTAATATTATTTTTTTTTATTTTATACTGCAGGTCGTGGTGAAATATATGTTTCGAATTGGTATGCCTATGAAGCCTTCAGTTTTCTAGGAGATAGAAATCACCCAGGAAATACACAAGATACTTTAGGTGAAGAAGTGAGTACCTATTATTTACTGATAATTATTCTGCCAAGAAATTGCTCCGTTTGTTATGAAATGTCTCCCTAAATGTGAACGTATTTCTTTTATATTTGTTGATCCTCGCCGTGGTATGGCTTGAATAGATAGCATTGATGACATTTCTGTATCCTGTCGCCATCGGCCGGGTATAACTGTCCCTTCAACTTCGGCATCGAATGATCCTGGGGGAGTGAACCTTTGTGAGGAAGCTAAATCTCTACGCAAGTAGTTATATAAGCATATGGTAGTCAATACGACTTTCGTAGCTTTTTCTGGTTCTAATAGTAGCGGCTTCCTCAGTACTCTAAAAACGGAGCTTAAAATGCCAAAGACATTCTCCACAACTCTCCTTGCTCTGGACAGCCTGTAATTGAAAATCCTTTCCATTGAACCTCTTTCTGGAGTACCTTCATAAGGTTTCAATGTGTAATCATTGAGAGCAAAAGCTTTATCGCCTAGAATAAAATAGGGCACTGCAATTTTATACGGTATTTGTAATATTTCTGGTGAAGGAATGTTCAATTCCTTCTTTTCGACCTTTTTATATAAATTGGTATTTTTAAACACACCGCCATCTGATATACGTCCTTTGCTGCCAACGTCTACGTACAGAAATTTATAGTTAGCGTCAACTAAAGCAAACAGCACTATACTTGGAAACATTTTGTAACAGTCATAATCATTGCCACTATTTATCGGCGACTGTAATATAACATGCTTCCCATCCATTGCTCCTATGACATGTGGGAAATTCCATTTGCTCTCAAACTCTTTCGCTATGGTAAGCCACTCTTCTTCGGATGATGGTATCTGTAAATAAAATTAAGTAATAATTTCTATCTTTACAGAATGCAAGTCTGGATAATACTCGAAATGATGACGGTTATAACGAAGAAAAAAATGAAACTTCAAACTCGACGACAACGGAAGGACCTAAACAAAAGTCAACTAGACCTAAAAAGAGATCCAAAATGAACGAAAGTGATGATCTTACTGATAACGCCATATCTGAAGCCTCCCCCTCCTCCTTCTCCAGCTCCTCATCATTAAATATTTGTTTGTTTAATTTTCTTATATTATTTGTCCAATTTTCTAATCAGATTAATAAAAAAATAATAAAAATATGTAATTTTATTTTACCTTAACATAATCCTTTAACACCTCAATTATAGCATCACAGACTTCAGGAACTATAACCGATATCCTTTGTTTTGATATACGAAATAGATACTGTAGACTGGTATAAGAATCTCCTGTGGCCAAAAATCTCAACGTCACTAATAATCTTTCCCTAGCGGATATTGCTTCTCGAAAATTTGTGTCCTTCTTGCTTATTTTGGCGTTTATGAGAGAATACACATTGTCAAATTCGATTTTACTCATTCGAGTGAAATTTTTTTCTTCGTCATCGAAGCACAACTCTTCAAATAATCTGTTCCCAGCCTGTAATCTATTTTTGTATAAGAGTTTAATCCAAAAACGTTTAGTTTTCTGTTTTCTTTTTTTTGCAAGCCTTAGAATTATTAAAAAGGCAGTGGTAGCGACAGCTTTCCGAATGTGCGGCCTCATGGTGGTCTCGGGCAAACTATACGGGCACGCGCGGTCTCTATTCGACTTCAAGTTAAACTGAGCGTCGATGCTCACGATGGCTCGGACTTGCCGCGCGAGGCAGCCTCGGATTAGAAAACTTACAGACCGAGGCTGCCTCGCGCGGCAAACGTTGCGAAGCAAACGTCCGAGGCTGCTTCGCGAGGCTGCTCGCTCAGTCAGTACGCGGCTAATAACGTATACGAATTTCATAACAATCTTGGTATGTTTAATGTTAATCACTGGGTCCGTATATAGGATATTATAATAATAGTTGACGCCTTCCGGGTGCAGACGTGTTATTTAATTAGTTTACGAGTAACTCGATCGGTTATTGGCTTAGTGTCTATGCGTCTTTGTATCGGTCAGGTATATTGTAATAAGGCAAACTGAGCGCCAAGTTTAAACCATGATAGTTAATGTATATTATACATAATAAATAAAAATCACTATTTTACGAAAAACAATTACATTTTGTATAACAACATGGCAACGAATCGTTAAGATATATATTATTAATTTTGGTTAACCTTATACATAATATAGGTACTTCACTAGCGTTTAAACTAGGTCTAGCCTGTATCTTAAACGCTAGTTCCTTCCAGTATCATTAATAAATTGGTTAAGTTGTTTGTCATTAGATGTTTATTGTTTTTTACCTTAGACTTAAAATAAATTTCCTAAAACTACAGAAATTGAAGGCTAAATTACTTTTCGTTTACGGAAGATCTATTTCCGTTTTAAGATCTGACAAACATGTCTATGAAGTTTGATCTTTTGGGCGCTGTAATTAAATGTCTCTTGAGATATCTTAAGTAGTGCATGCTGGAGTTTTAGACAAAAATATTTTGCGTTGGATTGTAGATCTCACACAAATTTTATTGCCGTCAGTGGTCATGCCTGTCACAAATTGCTTATAAGGCTACATAGATAAATATATTTTGTAGCACCACATTCATACACGGAATTAAAACCTTAATAATATCATATTTAATCCATCAATTTTATCATTTCAGCAACCCGATGAACTGGTTAAATCGGTGAAATTGACGTCTCGGGAACGACGGTTCATCAAATTTGCGAGTGTGGAGTACGGAGGACAGCTATATATGACTCCTCAGGATTTCTTGGAGTCGGTGGTTGAGCAGGAACCTCGCCGTAAGTCCTTACATATAAGAAAATTAAGTCTCCTGGTCGTGGCGGTCTATCTGTATGAAGGCGACTCTCAAAAACCTCCGAAGGGATTTGTGCTGTTTCCATGGTTAGTGGGATTGGGAAAGCTTGATTGTATAATTCATCATAGTTATATGTAAATTGACTAAAATAAAACGACTACTATTGAAGAAAGCGATACACACAGACGAAGCTACAGGCGGTAGCTAATAATAATAATCCATAGCGCTACAATATTTTTAGGTCTTGGCCTCAAATTGCATCCATTTCTTCATTTCATATATAGACAAGTAGGTGTTCTAAAGGGCAGGCGCGTAAAACTAAATTTTTGTGTCTTAAAAATATCGCAGATTTGTTCAAACATTTACGCAATGAACTTTGAAATAAGAATGTCATAAAAAGCATTACTTTGAAAAACCCTCGCAAAGAAAGCATTAATAAACATGAACTGTTTATTTTATACAAATTATATTAAATTGAATTTGCGTGTCATCGGTATTAAACATATAGGTTCTCAGTATTCTCAAACTCACCTTCCAAGTATTTCCTATTAGTAACCAGTATGAGTACTTAGAACCCTGTTACCTGTCGACAGCTCGCCTAAAACGACGCGTGCTCAGCGCTAAAGAGATTGAACAGCTGCGCGACTCAACACCGCAACTGAAGCGTGGCTCGTCACAAATGTTTCGCAATATGAGAGATAAAGGTACTTATAATAGTATTTATGCTTTGTAAAGAAATCTACTCTTACCGCCTCTATGGCTTAGAATAGGATATGGGGCTCGGGTTGCTCTTAGTTGGGTAAGGTGCGTGCCCCAACAGCATGCTGGCGGTAATAGCGAAAAGTCTGGATTGGCCTAACATGGGTAATTGCAATGGACTGCATGTGCCCTTTTTAATTGAATAGACATTAAAGCTAACCTACTATTATATTATTTAGGAAAATATTGTAACTAACACAATAATAACCATATAATTATCTGCTTGAAGAAATAATTAAATACATATTATTATTATAAGATATAGTTATAAAATTCACACGTAACGTTGAGCTTTTAGGTAAGTTCTGTACCTTCTTGTGGTAAGTGAATTACCATTTGGATAATTCAAAACCAGTATGATTAATTTTCAGTACTTTTACTAAAATCATATTTAAATATTTCAGGAATAATTTCGTACACGGAATACCTGTTTCTTCTCTCAATTTTGACAAGTAAGTTTCAATTGTGTTTAATTAACTGGCGATTTTTAATTATAATGATATACAAAAACACTACAACGTGTTATCTATTGGCTAATTTGCCTATCTACGAACACGAAGAGACCTCGCCACGTTTCTTTAGACTTTAGAGGATCCATATGGTCCGATTACAATGCTAGGTACCATTCGTGTCCCTTATACAAAGACTGCCATTTATGTGAGCATTTGTTCAACTCTGGCAATTGTCCCTTGACATGGCAAGTCAAAAATCTCGCCCTAGGAAAATCCTATTTTTCGTTTCGTTGAGTTTAGCTTAACTTCTAAAATATTTTGCTAAAAAAAATATATTGAAGTGAAACTTCTTTAGGCGCAACTTTTACGGAACGTCACGAAAATGTGCAGCGTTTTTGTCTAAGAAAAGGGAGAGAGCGATTGAGAGAGAGTGAGAAGGGTGTTATAGAAATTCTATTTTTAAAATTAAAATTTCGTAAAGAGAATTTATGAAATACATATTAGTATTTTATATTTTATTCAAAATAATTTATTGAAATCTCAAATGACGAATTGTAAATTAAAATGCTACGTGTTTTTATTATCGAAGAAATAGACTTTAAAAAAATATTTTGGACACTAAACATTTTAATAACAATTAAATTCATTAAATTCCTAACATATCTTCCTTTTTCCATCCCCCTTAGTCTCGGAAATCTAAAGTTTTAGATTTGTATAAATATGAACAAGAGTTAAAAATTATTTGCCAAAGAAGTTTCACTTCTGACATGTGTACTTTGTAGTTTGTACGCACACAATTTTTTTCTAGTGTATTAATTTTCATAAATGTGTGTTTCAGAGCCAGCATCGGGTTTCCAGATCGCCTTCAATATGTTCGATACTGATGGCAACCAAAGGGTGGATAAGAATGAGTTTCTAGTCGTAAGTTCATTCATTCATACATTTTACAAACATTGTATTGATTTTTATATCAACGAAAATTCCGAAAAAACATGTCATTAATTCATAAGATAGGAGATATACCTCGAACATAACAAAATAACTCAACATATTTATTTAGGTAATTCCAAGTTTAATATTATATGTGGCATGATGTTATATAGGTGAATAGATAAATATTGATTTTTCGGATACTAATTGGATTTTGGTGAATTCCAATTACCCTATATATATATATTATTCTATATATTTTACAAAGGAAACAACTGGTAAATTTTATTTATTTACAATAAGGTAGAAATGATTTTACTTTTCTGTTTAATATAATGTAAACGGAAGGTCATAGTGACATACTCGCAATTTTTATTATATATCAAAAATACCTCTGATATTTTCGTTGTTATACTAATGGTATCTTGCATTACTGTAGTTTAAAAATTTGAACAGACTATAGTGTAGTGACTAGTGAGCACTTTTCTATTTTATTTGTTATTAGGGCAAAGATTTTTTTTTAATATTTTACTTTATTGAACTAAGATAACAATTAATCTTTAAAAATCTTTGCCTTAATAAAATTGCACTTAGTTTGATTTATATTTAATGAAGGTGCCGGAACCCCTGTATATAGCTGGGGTGACCATTTCTTAGGAATTTATGTATTTCCCATGTTGCATGGTATTTAGATTCAACGGCTGCTCGGTGGTTCAGTGAAGGAGAGAAAAGATTTGGACATGTACACTCAACGGGCAGTGAGTTCGATATCGTGTGAAAATATTTATTGTGGATCGATTTTGTTAAAAATTACAAAAAAAAAACTAAACTAAAAATGCGATCCATGATAATAATATTTGTTTGAGTTAAAATTGTGTCTTAACCACATCGTCGAATTACTGCTCTTAACATAACGACTTACAACATATTTATAAAATTACATTTTTAGACGACAGTTATTTTGACGGTTCAAGTTATTAGCAATTGTAAAAAAATCTAGAGATCGCATCAAATACTTCAAGTCTTGACCCTAAATATTTCCTTTGAAGTATTTTATCCTAAGGGTAAGAATCAAAATTCAGCGCTAAGTTAAATTTTCGTATGTTCAATACGTTTTTGACAAAAGGGAGTCATTGTTCGACATAGAATCTTGCCTTATTTTCAGAGAACGTCAAAATTCAATGAATAATTGGTGATTCGAAGTGTGACTATCTTTATAATAAACAACGCTATGTACATAACAGCTTTATTATTTATAATTTTGTAATTTATAAATATATAACTTATATACAATATTTTTAAATATTATGTATGGCTTTGTAGCTGCTCTCTCTAGTTTCTGCGAACTCGCTCAAGAATAGAGAAGAGACGAAACCGGCTAAGCCTTCGATCGTAAGTTATAAGGAGTGTATACGTGTTTGCTTTTTAAGAAATAAGAAGAGGAAAACAAAGATATAAGAAAAATATATATATCAAAATATATTCTGGCTTTAATGTGCTAGTGACCATTCCATTATTCATATAATGTAGGTATAGGAACTGAATAGTGAATAGTGGTTTAAGCGTGCGACTTTCATTCCTGTGGTGGTCTTAATGCGCATTAAACTTAGCGCACAAGTCGACGGCGCGGCGTCTGTCAGGCATAGTAGGCACTAAATTGCCTATATGAGAAACAAATGATAACGAAACGTCTACAGCAATTTATGGCCCAGACCACTGTTTTTTTTAATAATTATACTAGCAGACTCCACAGACGGTGTCCTGCGTGATATTTCAAGCGATTAGGATATTAAATTAAGTATGAGAGTACCGACTGCAGCGCCATCTGCCGGCCTGATTTGTGAATCTAAATCATCTAGGGCGCCACCCAAACGCTAAAAAAAAATTCATTCAAATCGGTCCAGCCGTTTAAGAGGAGTTCAGTGACATATAAGCGTACAGTAGAATTATATATATAAATATTTCAGAAGCGATGGAAATTGCTCTCTAATGCATAGTCAATAAACATATAAATATTATATTGATTATATTGTAGTGTTTTTGTTGTTGGCAAGTGGGTGTCAAGCAAATATGGTTTTTGTTTTGATATTAGGAAAATTAGATCAATTTTCACTCACGCTATTTTGATAATAAATGCAATCTATCAAAGGTCTATCGAGACAAATTTAGTTTTCCTGTCCTTATTTTTGTCTCAGTTTGTGGTGGTTGGCAATTATACAACTAATCATTCATTTAATATCATTTAAACTCATCTGTCAACTTTTGGTAACAACGATTTGTAAACCGCAATTAGAATAATGCTAAATTAAAAGAACATACTAATGCAATAACGAGTTGTTGCTATTGTTTAAATACTGTTTTGCCTGTGTTTTGTTTAAATTTTGCTAACCCTTAATTTCTAAGGAATATAAAAAAATTGCGCAAACCATCAATTAATAGACTATTTCTTTTACTAAATATTTAGTTTGAATTCTAACTGAGATAATTATTTAGAATAAGGAATGTAAATGTACGATAGACCTCGTCATGTAATCCGTGTTTTTTTTTCGTTCGAACCATGTTTTTATAATATTTACGATCTTGCTCATTACAAATATATGTATATTCCTTGTATGTTATAAAGGTTATAAATTTTACTAATTTATAGATAAACTACAATATTCCGTTCAAAAACTAAAGCTTTGTAAACCTTCATCAGCTTTCTCCGTCTAACAAACCAATTTGTTTCCCCGTAAAGGAACTCGAGCTGAGTCCAAAGAATAGACGCAACGCGTGACTGCTCCAAAAATTTTATGTTCTCATAAAAATTTCAGATGGAAAAGATATTTAGTTTCGCCTGGAGAGACAAACGCGGGATTAACGAGGAGGACAAAGTGGAGAAGAATGGATTAGAGAAGGGGAAAGAGGACAAGGAGCCCCAAGACAATTACATCAATGACGATCAGGGACTTCAGAGGAGGCACAATGTGGACACGATGCTTCAGGTTTGTAGCTTATAATATTCCCTCAATAGATAAAGCTTGTAATAAATTTACTTAAAAGGAATGACTTGGCTAATTATTATGGCTGTCGAGACGTAATAGTAAATGAATGAGCAAGGATAATGATTATCAAAAGAACCACACTATTAAACTCTAGATGGTCTTGACGTTATTCTTTTGTTTTATTTTGTTTTAAACGCAAATTATTACATCTTTGTCTTAATTTATTTGAACATGTCGCCAAAGCTACATATATTTTAGTATGTAAAAGATCTTGTGTTGACTAATATAAAAATTAACTTTCGATGCATTTTTGGATGTTAATAACCACGGGTAGGGTTTAGGTAATTACACATGATTCTACAAAAATAAAGCTTTCTGGTAAGTAAGTAGGAAAAAAAGGAACAAATGAGTGGCGTGACAATGTTTTCCTTCACCGAACGAGTGATAAATGTAAAAGTCAATTGGTATTGCCTTGATTCAAACGCACGACCACGCCGGAGTGAAGAAAGAAGTAACCTTATGTTTAAATACATTTCCAATATTTTAGGTGCATTTCTTCGGTAAGAAAGGCAACAACGATCTGAAGTTTGAAGGTTTTCGCCAGTTTATGGAGAATTTACAGACGGAAGTGTTAGAGCTTGAATTCCACGAGTTCTCTAAAGGTATGACATGCATTCAGGTAACGACTGAATCGTAAACATGGTCTATCTGTCGCAGTAAAGTAGTTAAATCAGAGTGTTAATTGAATCTCTAGACAGTTAATTAAAGATCGATCAAGTGGCTGGCATTTTGGTTTAAATAAAGCAGCGTCGAAAACGTTTAACTATCTGTCTGACCGAAAGCCAGCGTGTTGATTAATAATGTAAAACAAGATGGCGGTCACGACAACAGCTGATTACTTTTAGAGTATTTCTTTTGGCAAACGTTGGTCGGTTGTGACTGTGGTTTTTTGTTTCATTAAAATAAGTATTTTTTTTAAACTTTAATCCAAGAACTCGTATAAAAGTACCACAGACTCTTATTTTTGGGGCCTACGAGCCCAGAAATGAGAGTCGCACTTTGAAATCACAAGGCAAACACTGCTCCCATTATAACAAATACCATACTAATTTTAGTCCACATTTCATCAAGATGAAGTGGTTGTCTGTTTGATATTTTTCAGAACTAGTGCCATAATAAACGTATATCTAGTAAAATAAATAGTAAAATTAAAAATCTTTAAATAATTGTAATATTTGTTTCTTTTAGGCCACGAAACAATATCAGAAGTGGATTTTGCGAAAATCCTCCTCCGTTACACGTATTTAGATACAGATGAATACGACATGTATCTGGATCGATTATTGGACCGAGTGAAGTACGGCCAAGGGATCACCTTTCACGAGTTCAAAACGTTTTGTCAGTTTCTGAATAATTTGGAAGATTTCACCATTGCCATGAGGATGTATACGCTGGCTGATCATCCGATATCTAAAGGTTTACAATACTTTTATATTTGACTGACATTATTGTTAATATTCTATTTTTTTTACATTACATACAAACATATTTTACATACAAAGAGCAAGATCAGTGTGATATAAATATTATTTTATAACAAGCTGATCCGGGAAACGTCGTTTTATTATATATCATTAATAATAAAAAGTAGGGGTTGATCGTAGAGGGGAAAATTAGGGGCTGTATGTATTTTTTTATGCTGTATCATAAAAAAATAAAGAATATTTTTTGTATCTAAAATTAAAAAACAAAATTTAGGAGTGGATTACCCTTAACATTTAGGGGGATGAAAAACAGACATACCCAATATGCACAAAAAATTTCATGAGAATCGGTCGAGCCGTTTCGGAGGAGTTTAACCACAAACACCACGACACGAGAATTTTATCTATTAGATATATAATCTGCTTGTACGATATTCGATTTCCCCCCCCCCCCTCTCCCCCTCTCTCCTCTTCTCTCTCTCTCTCTCTCTCTCTCTCTCTCTCTCTCTCTGCATGAGTAGTCTGGTGTTACATAATAAGTTTAGTTAATTATTACTTTACAGACTACTCAAAACCATTAAATTGAAACTATAGTTGAAGTGTAAGTTACTCAAATTCATAATTTAACTATGATTATAGATAGAGATATTTACAATATTCAACAAGCATATAATATAATTGAGATATAATTTTTTAGATGAATTTCACAGAGCCGTAAAGATATGTACTGGAATCGCTCAATCGGAGCACTTAGTGAGTACAGTGTTCGCGATTTTCGATGCAGACGGAGATGGGTTATTGAGCTACAAGGAGTTCATCGCTATCATGAAGGATAGACTTCATCGGGGATTTAAGGTATTTTCAATTTGATGCATATGATAATTTTAAAGCAACAATAATTGTTTCAGGTTGGACCCAAAAAACAAATCTCACATCTTATTTAAAAATACGTGTGGGGCACTCGAGGACTGCCGCGTTAAGCTATTGCATAGCATTTTTATAAACTTATGCAATATAATTATTTATTTATTTTTTGCTGTATTTTTTTTAATATTAATTCAAGGGTTTTTGAATTTAATTCAATCTACCAGTCTACCAGACTCAGACTAACACGCCTATCCGATCACACTAAACCGATTCGTGACGCAGTATGCGTTCTGTCCCGCTCTAACGCGTATTGGCCGCACCTATATTACGTCATCGTGTGTTAGGTTCATTTCGTTACGGAATTACTTGATTCGGTCGCCGCGCTCAAAGCCCGCGATAGAATCTATGCAATGGCTTAAAAATTAAACCAACTTTAAATACCTGTCAAATGTAAAGTAACGCTTATTAAGTGGTGTATTACACATGTCTAGAATTACGCAGATCTCCAAAACTACTAAACCGATGTTGATAAAACTTGAACTTGATTAAAATTAAAATACTATACTGATTTCACAAATCTTTTATGTAAGTGATAATCCAGTCTTAATATTTGAATAAGATTTCAACTACTAAGATTTTTTTTAAATATGTATGTATGTCCACAAATTTCATCAGCTAATACTAATATTGATACTTTATTTTAATCATATATAGTCCATGTTCATCGAAATTGTTTCAGTCGCTATTGGGGTATCCACACATTTCTTGCAACATGTATAATGTTATAAATACTTACAGGAAGTGCTCTAATTTTTTTTATTTTATTCCAGTCTTCAGCGAAAAATGAAGGTTGGGAGGCCTTCAAATCGTGCGTCAAACAAGAAATGAAAAGCGCAGTTTAATTTATTATTTATATGCTAACTTAATTATTTATATGACAACCAAAGTGTAGAAAAATACATTTTATAATTTATTAATTTTCATAAGTTGAAACAATCCTGTGAAACAGGCTAATAGCGTAATTTATTTATATGCACAGAAATGAGTTACCGTCGTTATTTATTGTTATGTTATCTAAGAGATTAACAAAATATTACTTAACTATTGAATTATATTTACAATTTATAAAAATAATCTTTGAAGTTTGACGTAATTTGTCTAGATCTCTTAATATGAGTCTCCTATACTATATGCTATAGATATAATTAGACTGGCTTGCCTTTATTCTTTATCCCCCTTATCGATAAACGTTTCTCAACTTTTTAAACAGTATTTAAATTTTTTACCGATAAACTGTTGAAGTTTTAAACAACCTCGAAACCTATTGACAGATAAGTGAGTGTTATTTGTTAATTAAATGACTTTTATTTTTAATTTAAAATACAGAAATTAAACTGTAATGGTATCTGAACGAACGTCCACAATTGGTATATTTTGTTGAATTAAGTGTGTTAATTATCAGCATATAATTTTATCGGTAAGATATTCTTGCTACGTTTAAAGTTTGGGAGCGGTTCAGCTGAAAGGTTAACGCATTTTATCGGTAAGAACTAAGGAGTATTTTATGACATTTAATGCTCTAAGGTAACTGTTTAATTAGATTTTTAAAAGTGATTTTGTATTTACTAATATAAATTAACTACTCTACGTAATTTTGAAACTTGTTTTTGTTTTGTGGAATATTCATTTTAGTACATCCATGAGTTTGCAAAGTATAAAACACGAGTTTAATGCGCCAATTATTTGTATTAAAAATATTTTACAAACTCATGATAGAACACCACATACATGAAAGTGAATCTCGTATCAATTTTGTATGGAAAGCTAGGTCTGATTTACACATACATCCATAGTTCTTCTAAACACCAGAAAGATCACCGGTACTTTTTAATTTCCAATTTTGATATAGTAAACTCGATATCCGGAGCGCTGATGTTGCAATTGGGTTTTTGAAAAAAAAAAATTTTATCATTCATTTGATCATTAATCAGATAACAAAACTATTTTTTTCCGCAATAATTGAAGTTATTTCAAAATAATAAATAATTTTTGAATCCAGTACCGAAAACACGCCGAACAAACCCGAGCGCGTGTGACGTCATAATATTAGTTTTCACTCATTGCAGTTGATAGAAAAATCATAAATACAGTGTTTTGATATATATATAAATTATATATATATATATATAAATTTCATAGTTTTTTTGCATTAAACATCCATATAATTAACAATAAAGGTTTAAAATACATTAAAAAAAACAATTTTTTTTTCAAAAACCCAATTGCGCTTTACAAAAACTCACCAAACGCAGACGCTATTTGGGAGTTATATAGCACCGGTGCAAACATTATTGTGTTAACATTGACGAAACTATCGTAAAGTTCGTGCTATGGGCTTGTTTATATATTTATTAAATCAAAGTTACCAATTATAAATAAGTGAATATTATAGTGAATTTTAACGCTTGTTTAGAAATAAATAATAATTTAAAAAGTATGTAATCTGCTTAAACTAGTTTTTAACAATTTTTAACACCTTAATATATAAGCACAAAATAATAGGATATGTAAGAATGCTTTACGTGCAGTGAGATTTTTATTGTATTTTTTTGTCGGGTTGTTGCTTAATAAATTATTGTCATGACTAGTAAGTTTTGTATTACCGTATTTGTATTACTGTAGACATCTAAAGCTGTTTCCATATCCAATATACGATCCGTGATTGCTACGAATCGTCGAAATATGTCTTATGTGTCTAAATGTGCTTTGACAGCCGTTCTTTTTCAAAGTAATGAAATTGACTTAAGATTTCTATTGTGATTAATGATCCAATGATGTAGTTATTTTGCTTAATGGTTATGATAAGGGCTTATGATAATATAAGTCTGTTATCTATAGATCACTTTTTAATTATTCACAAAATTATTTTATCTTAACAGTCACATCTAATGCGATAGTCTTTAGTATATAGTCCTGCTTTTATATACATTTACAGATCTCTGTAAAAATTACTAGATTTGGCTGGAACATAGTGAAAATCGTGATCAAGCTCAATTTCTAAGTCATACTTTTATATAGCGCTGAAGTGCAGTCTTAATATTAAAATAGGTCACGATATGATCAGGGTAACTCATAATAATTATTAACCTACTGGCCATGAAAATATGGTTTACTGTGTACTTAATTCTGGTTAATTATGAAAATGTTACCATTATTATTTGCTAGTCATATTGTAATTCAGTGAATAAAAAGTAACTTCAAACTTCATGCTTTTTTGAATTTATAGCAACCTCTACTAAAATTTAGCAAAATGCTCTTCGCTTAATTCTTCAAAATAATAGTTGATTCAAAAATCACGAAGTTTGGAGATGTTTGTGCAAATTTTTGGTGTTTTATTTATTTTGTCCTGGAGCTTTCAAGTATTACGTAACGAATTTGGGGGAGGGTCCTTTTGTAAAACGTTACGATACGGGGCGGGGATTGAACTACGCGTTTTGTTAATATTATTTTCGATTTTCGAGTACTTTACACCACATAATGGTAACTTTTAGGTATAAAGAGTCACTAGGTGGTCACGAAACGTTTTACTGTAGTTGGGTACAGAAAAACGTTACGGCGCGTTACATGGGGGGGGTCAATAATCTCGATAGATCTTTATACCTTAATGTATTTGCAGTTTAGACATATTGCATTTCACACTGAGCAGTTACCGGTGGTATCTACTAGCCGGTAGGATGTAATTAGCGATTTCGAAATCAGTCTGCATATACGTTCCTAATCGTACAAACCCAAAACAACTTATCACCTAGTGCGTAAAATGTTAGAAAAATAGTTTCACGCGTAACCGCGCGCGCTGCTTGGCTTGATCTAGGGTGTGGAGATAAAGGCATAATAGAAGTCTATGGGAGACTTCTTCCGCATCCGAAACGCACATAATAAGTTTTTTTTTATTGCGTGCGAGATGTATGTAAGATAAATAAAACAATAAATGTTCGCAATACTTTAATCACAACATTTTTCAATAAAATCACAAATAATACTATCTTTACAAATTATGATACATCTATAGCTTGACTACAATATTTTGAAAGTTGAGAACCAGGTCTATTAAGGTATAATCAAATTTCTTTAGAAACAAAGAAATAAAGCACTGGACGGCATAAAACTAAACAAATGTGATTTTTAATAATAAATGTACCGCTACGTAAGCACAGAGATCCAACATTATGAATACCAAAAAATAATTAAACTTACTTTCATAAATATAACATTAAAATACCTCGATTTTGTTTAAAAAACATATTGGTCAATTCTGCCGCACAAATGATGAAATAAAAATACCAACAAAAATTAAACGATTATACAACTGCATTAACACCCGGGCGTGGAACCTAATTGCATATTTTCTCCTTCGTCCGTCGGTGACGTCAGCCGATGTCGGAGTAAAAATGACGCTAGAACTCTCGCCACCTAGAAAACAATTTACATATATATAGCAACACTACATAGCTATGCACGTGTTCATTTTCTCATTAGCTGTAGGGCCCAAAAACGTTAGTTAAAAGTCAAAAATCATTTATTCATGTAGGTAACACAATGTACACTTATAAACGTCAAAAAAAGAAATGTATATGAAATGCTTCTAATTTTACATTTACTGCCAATTCTCAAATCAAGTGCGTAGAACGGAAGAGAAGAACTGGCAATAAACTCTCCGCCACTCTTTATAATCGCCAAGTTTTTCAAGTTTTACACAACGTTTGTAAGGAGCTGCAACCATTACACCATGTTCCACATGAGATCTAAAGTAATAAACAATAATAAAATAAATTAAAAACAAAGATTTGTCCTCTATCAGCAGGAGGCATTGTGAAATAGGAGCACTTACATTCTCGTGGGAACAACACGCAAACACAGTCGAAATAGCTAACATCGCCGCATACACAAATTCAAGTACGACCAGTTTTTTCTTCTAAAACAATCCAGCTTTTAAAACATCCAGAATTAAAATTACCTCAGCGGGTGAATCTTCGTGCACGGCGTGACCGCATCTTGTAAGGACTTGCATTTGAAATTTGCCTGAAATTTATATCAATTTAAGCGAAATAAAAGGACCAGGAGTAAAATTCAACATGTATTTTTTAACAGATTTCGCCAGTAGATCGATTCTACAACAGAATTTTAGGATTTCTTCTTCACTTGACATTGCTATTGCGATTGGCCAAGGACACGTAATCGATAAATCACTACGTCGGTCCAATTTGCAACTGAACGTGTTAATAATAGAATAAGGTTTATTATCGTGGTTGGATTACCATTTCGCCCATATGGGTCCCATAAAAATGCTAATTTAAAAACAAGCGAATAAATTAAGTTAAATTTAAAAAAAATTCTCATTTGTAGACCGCTCCCTTACTATTACTCATTTTTTTGATTTAAATAAAAATAGTTTTCCCCAACCTAGAATGACAGGAAGTACATAATATTTCAAAACTTATGTTATGTTACAAAAATCCGACTACTGTTAAGACAAATAATTAAAATAAAAAAAGGGTGCGTGTACTTATGTACGCGCGTAAGAAGTTATACTTCTTTGGCATTATTAAAAATAGTTTTTGATTGCATGCAAATAATTAATTACAATTAAATAATCAAACACTGGAAAAAGAGTCATCATAGTCAATAAAGTTCAGTTTACATTTAAAAATTAAATAAATAAATATTTATTATTATTCTCTTACATTAAGTGTAACATAAATTCTATTATTATTCGAATGTTGTTTTTAAATTATGTCCAATGCCGTAGAATCTTCCGTGGGCAACTTCGTTCTGTTAATTTTGTGTCACGGTGCGCGCGCATCGTACAATTTCACTCTCATTTTTCATAAGGCGCCTAAAGTAGTATAACTTCAAAAACATACAATAATATCATATGCAGGCGTTTAACAATATGTGACATTCAGAGATGCAGAAAATGTTTTAACAAAAACAACTTTTATAAGCCTACCTTGCATCTGTCCAACAGTCAATTCTCTGTCAAGTCCATCCACAGACGCGAGTAGCAATAGCCTTGGCGCACGCGTCGTTAGGAACGAGTTCGATAACCCAGAAAACCATCCCGACCAATGTTGTTCTGTTTTTGACAAATCCACTCGCCAACGATATCTGAAATGCATCATTATGAATATATTTTTTTACGATGTGCGCATTAAAACGATAACATTGTGAGGAAAGCGACATGCCTTATAAAAGTCGACGGCTTGTGTCAGATACAAAGCTGATAAACTATTTGCCTATTAAATAATACATTATCACGAAATAGAGAAGTGTGAGGATGTAACATCACTGGTTTTGTTGGTCAGAAGTTTGCAACAATAAAATTTCGTGTCAGATTTCAAAAAAAACACTTTAGTATAATGTCTGCGTAGAGGTCATGATACTAACTTCTAACTCAAATGATTATCAAATGTCTGTAGATTTTTTAGAAAGGTTTCGAATGTCTTTCCGAGCGAGAATAGTTAATATTTTTAAAATTTAATATTGAATTGCTGATCGTTTGTCTCGCTAAAACTCCTGAATGACTGGACCGATTTGGCTAATTATTCAATTGAATGATTAGTCGAAGATTCGGCACGGTCTAATTCATAAATAATAAGTAAAGAAAAATTGTAAAAACAATTGAATTTTTTAGTAAAAACTGTTCTTAGCTGGGAAATATTTGATGTCTTTTTTTTAGCTTAGCTTAGCTTTAGGTAGCATTAAATTGTATTTTATTCTTAATTTGGCAAGCAGATTGTTATTGTTCAGAGTCCGTATTTTTGTTACATGTTTCCTATTTGTTATATAATGTTTACGTATTCAGTTTTAACTAATATTATAAATAACTAGACTTAAATATGTAGTCATAACCTTAGTTCTGGAATAAATATACACGGACAGGTTGGAATCAGAAATAGGCTACTTTTCATATCCATAAAATATGCGATATGAACACATACACATGAAACTAGTAGCCCAGTAGATATATATATATAAATATTAAAAGGTAGTAGGTACTTCATAGCTCCTCCAGTAACGGGAGTAGGACTGACGAATCCGTCCCCCTCACCATCTCCTTCTCCCTCCTCAAGTATGACGTCAGCGCGTGTACAAGTCGCCACTTCATCCGTGACGTCATCACTGACGTACGTGTCAACCTCGTTTATTGCCAGCTGATTGGTTGTGCAGCTGTCATTTGTTTAATAATCATATAAGTTTACAATAATTAAAACAAGTTTCTTCAACTTAAAGGTATAGTATACTTTTATATAAAAGAATAAGATCTCGCAGCATACTAAAGCAAAAATTCTACAATAAACGTGAAAATATTGCTAAATTCTAAACAATACCTTTAACGGTAAATAGCTGAAGTTTAATGGTCTGTGTTACAAATTCAATTGTTACTTTTTAAGATTACATTATTATACATTTTTGTATAATACATTATTATAGCTTTCTGTGTAATTTAAAATGCACTATTCTTTTCCAAGAATGTATCTTCATAAAATTATTATAAGTCAGCAGTTTAAATATGTATATTGTATATCCATCATATAATATAATAGTAATTCAGTGATTATTTATCTATTACTTACTTGACAATTTGGCTAGGCATTGAAACCCTGGCTGATTCAACATTCCGTACTTGACCACTCCTTACACTGAAAACACAAATAAATCTTAGAGAAATCTGGCATTGTCAGATATCTTTAAATCTCCTTTTAGTCCAATTTTGATACTCAACTTTGATTTTTATATATAATGTAGTTTTTTGTCCACTATAGACTCTTAAACTACTTAACCAATTTCAATCAAATTTATACACCGTGTGCAGTTTGATCTAACTCAAAAGATAGTATAGTTTACATCTCAATTTAGACCTGCAATATTATTTTATTGCAAAATATTTGTTTTTTATTTGATAGTCACAATTCTAACAGATGGCGTGCGTTGAAAGTACCAACGTTTTTCATAAGCTACAATTTAATGGCATAACCACCAAAAAAGCATGGTGGTCCCCATGACTGGTGTTCTCCTACCGTTTCCCATGAATAGTTTGCAACTATGTAATATAACAAAAACCTTAGCCACAGCAACCCTTGGTAGGTCTGCTAGTAATAGTTATATTTTAAAACTCACCACCACTCTATAGCATGCTCTAGACTCTTGAAATGTGTTGGTCTGCCACGGAGGAAACTTTGCATACTGGCCAGAGCATCCATAGCTGTACCTATAAAGATAATGTCAATATACTTAAAATATTTAAATGTTAGCTAAAGATATCACCTAAATGTTAAGCTTTCATTCAAACATTTAACCATAGCTTTAAATTACAAAAATGACTGCTTTATATACAATAATTCAAACTTTATTTCACCTCCTTTTTGGAATCACAAAAAAAATTTAGCATTAAGAGTTCATTAATTTAGGGTTGGGTGTATGATGTTTTTCAATAATAATATTTCAAGTAAATATCAAGATATGGTATGAAAATCTAGAACTGATTACTGATTTTTTTAAGTCTTGAAAATAATAAATTACTATAGGTAAATGAATAAGAAAAAGGTGTACAATTTTAAACTTACCCTCAACAACATCTATAACAGCTACCCCATATATATAGGGCTCAATGGCAGGTAAATGTGCCGCTCTCACAGCAATAGCACCGCCCATTGAATGTCCGAGTAGGATCAGCGGTGGTAACTCATCATCACCATATAACTTATGAATCACTTGTTCTACATCTCTGTAACATACCAGTAATAATTTAAATTTACTTAAAAACAATTAAACATAATGTATATTATGCTATAATATCTCACCTCCTGACTAAAATTACAATTGCAGGAATCATATAAATCATATAAACTACAAAAGTTTTTTTGTTTTTAAGCTAACTAACAATTATGAGAGATTGTTTAATTAGTGTTTTTAATGTTAATTGAGTCTTTATCGCTTTATCCTAAGGAGTAGTTTACAATATTCCATTCATTATGGTAACCAGTTGCATGGGTAGGCAAAAAAATATGTTTATATAGAAACTTTATTGAGCATTTATTGTTTACTTTTTACTACTTACTTAATTAATGTTTCAATGCTTAAATCGTTAGGGTTTTTAGCTTGTGTCTCTCCATGACCACGAATATCCAGTGACACAACTTGACAATGAATCATGTTTGTAATTTCCTCCTAAAATAAGTAATGTTGAAGAAATAAAATATACCGTTGAATTGATAACCTCCACCACAGATTTGTCCTAGTTAAATATGAATAAGTGATTTTGAATGACACCAGTATAAACTCAGGCTGTGAATTACGAAATTGTAGGCACACCACAAGAATACACAAAATAAGTCTTCAAGACAGTGTTATTTAATAAAAAAACACAAGAAATTAGTCACAAATTCTTCAAACAATCTTATGTAAAAGTAAATGTTATACCTACTGTGAAAAGAGCCCAGCTGAGTCCTGAATATCCTCCACCATGTAATGTTATTATTCTCGGCCTTTGTGGGTGATCAGGTTCAGGTGATAAATACACTCTGAAAGATCCACTCTCTGTTTCCAAATCAACAGATTTTTCAAAGTATTGATTCCATGACACTGGAGCATAATTTCGCTTTCGCCCGCCACTATATGGAGCAAGCCTAAAATATAAGCAGAATTTGTGTCTTAGTGAAATCTACGTTCCACTAGTTAATTAAATTGTAGTATTTTAAATAATCATATAGTATAAGGGACAATATTATAAATTTACTTTGTTTCTCCTGATGTTCGTGGCATTTTTGGTGGGAGATTACTTTTCATGATATTCTTTTGAAGTGCAGACATTTTAAGTTATTTTTATTCAAAGAATTTACGACCCGGTTTCGCTTTTTTATAAACTTTATTAATGTGTTTACAATTTACAGTAAAAGTACATATTTTTCCGATGAATATTTATAGTTTTTTTTTTAATGGATAGTGGATACATACAAGTTTTTTTTTTTAATTTTATGACCTGGTACTGGATACAAGTAGTATGAACAATCGCACAGCTAAAATCGGAATTTGAATAATGGATTAGTACCACAGATTCCGTATTTGTACTTAGTAGTAACTAGTTAAGTACCAACTTTTCTTCATTTGTCGACTGCTGCATGTCGGCATTGAGAATTGTCAATTTAGTGATGATAGAATTCCATATAATAGCAAAATCAACATTTAAATTTAAATTATAAGACATTATAAAAACAAATAAAACGGGGATGAGTGTTAAATATCGGTTTATTATTTTGATATACAACAAACTTAAGTTCCAGATGACCAAAACACTATGTATTTGTCGCGATCCGATATTTGAAGATATAATACTACATATTAGAATCGGCCCGTTCGGATTTATGTCATTTATGCTAAGATCGGATTGCGTCACGTCACTAACTGTCATTAAATTACTAGTTACTACAGTATATTGTAATTTGATCATTGATGTATTGTATTTTGTAAATAATAAATAGTAATTGGCACATTAGCCGAAAAACTTAACTTGTAATTGTAACAAACCTAATATAACTGGGATTACAAATACTGAATAAAATTGGAAACATTGTAAGACACAAACAATATGAAAATTAATGTGACAGATTTTAAGGACAGTTGCAGAGCTTGCCTCCAACAGAACAAAATATTTTACAATATTTTTACTTGTTATTATGTTAAACGCAATATTTCATGTGTCGAAATGCTAACCAACCATACCAAAATTAAGGTAAATCATATCGTAATAAGAATCATAGTTTCTTTGTTGGAGTTTTTTAAAGATTGATCACAGTTAATATTTACAGCCTATTAAACAGGATGGTTTACCACAACTTATTTGCAAGGAGTGCTTCAGGCAGTTAAAAAGAACGTATGACTTTTGTATACAGTGTGAAAGCAGTGAGATAAGGTTAAATAATCTTTTGTCGAACCTAAAAAGTCCTGAAAACGGTGAAACTATTAATGAAGTGGATAAAGTCAGTTTGTGTAATGTTAAAGAAGAAAATAATATCAAGCTCGAACCTAGTGAAGATAAAATTAATCTAATATCAGAAGCAGTTGAGTTAAAATTAGGTGGGTAACTATAGATTTAGTCAGTCATATTTCTTAGTATTAAGTTACATGTATATATTGTAAAAGTATATAATAATGTTCTTGGACATATAGAACATTTAGAAAAGTGTTATTTACGAAAAAGTAATGAAAGTGCATTGATTGAACTATTGCTAAGGACATCTAAATTATTTTAACATTTTCAGAATCCATTCGTGAGATTAATGATGAGAATGAAAACTGGAATGCTGATGATGATAATTTACTTATTGAATTTAAACAAATTGGTATGTTTTTTAATTTCTTCAAATGCATAGGTTAAATGAAATAACCATAAATTTATTGTTTAAAAATGTATACTAGCTGACAATAATAATTTTTTGTGTTGTTTGTATGTAAATGTCTTTAAAGTAACACAAAATTATTCTTACCAAATGAAAGTTTATTTTCAGATCCAAAGGACGAGGCAATTATTAAGAAGAAAAAAGGGAAGAAGAAAAAATGTAATTATGTTCAAAGTTATTCTTAACAAGACACATGATTTATGAGGGTTAGGTATAGAAATTTAGGTTTGTGCCATGTGATGGCAGCTTATTGAATAGTACCTCCCCATCTATACCCATGGGTGTTGTAAAAGGCGACTAAGGGTTATTAAGGCGAAGGGAAGTGACGACCCCATTGCCCTCTGGAGGAATAATTGAGCAACATCTATTTCTCCATCATCACATGACCCTGGGTGTGCTCACTCAGGCTGGCACGAGAGGACAAAATACTGCTCAGCTTCAGATGTAAAACAAGGAATAAACTCATGACAGCACAATTAAACACAGACTTCACACTAGGGGGCTTCACTCTAATATAAATCCCATCCATTTTCTCAATTTGAAGGCGCTCTCGTGACATTTATCGTAGAGACATTGGGTCTCTAAATGTATTCTGCAAAGAGTACTGAAGAGTTGTTTGGGTTGATCCCTTCTGCCTCGTTTCATCAACGTTCGTGCCGTATTATCTCATAATTTCATCCGCATCACCTTGATGGCTGTAAATCTTGTAAGATCCACTTAACTAGACATTTTCTTTTGCGAAGTAGTGAACTGTGGAATCAATTCCCGGTGGGAGTCATCCCTGGGAGATACGACCTCCAACTGTTTAAAAAAAAGAGGATACTCCCTCAAAGGCCACCAACACACCCAATAAAATGTGTATGGGTTGTGATGACTGGCCATTTTGGGCCTCCCGTAGGCTTGCTAGCCCCCCTATTAATGATATAAAAAAACAATCTAATATATAAAATTCTTCTGTCACGGGGTGCGTAATCGAACTCCTCCGAAACGGCTTGACCGATTCTCATGAAATTTTGTGTGCTTATTGGGTATGCCTGAGAATCGGACAACATCTATTTTTCATCTCCCTAAATGTTAGGGGTAGTCCACCCCTAAATTTTAATTTTTTAGACAAAATTTTTAATTTCTATTTTTTTATGATACAGCATTAAAAAATGCATACAATCCCTAACTTTCACCCCTCTACGATCAACCCCTATTTTTTTATAATACATGATATACATGGCAAAACGATGTTTGCCCGGTCAGCTAGTATAGCAATAATATTTGTATCTAACTAATACCTATATTCTTTTCAGTTCCACATTTGGACGACGAAGAATTGGCTAAACCAACTAGTAAGTTACCACACCAATGTGATGTCTGTGGTAAAATATTAAGTTCGAAAAGTAACCTCAACTCTCACAAAATAATACATACAGATCAAAGGCCTTTTAAATGTAAAGAGTGTCCGGCATCTTTTAAGTAAGTATTTCTTATATTTTTTAAATAAATATTGAAGTAGGATAAAAAGTATTATAAAATTTGATTTAGGACATCTTGTAAGATACATAAATTAATTAAAAACCTCTTAATGGACAAGAATTAATTACATATTATTTGCCTGTTCTTGGTTTTTAACGTGTTCTTGAACCGTTTAAGTCTTAAACGAAATTTGTAAGCAACTTTGTTAATAATAATCCACAGGTATGGGAGTAAGATTTTCGGCGAAACAGTTATTATTTTGGTTTGCTATGCATAAAAGCCTTTAAGGTGATCTCTCCTATGTCAAATTCCTTGAGTTTTTATATAATTTAAAAGATACTCAGAAATGTGGTCTTTGGCCCAAAACCTCATACGTGTCTCTTTCAGAGGCCACAGCGGTTTATTTCAGCACAAGAGGCTACACACAGGTGAAACTCCATATCATTGTGAATATTGCCCCAAGCAGTTTAGAAAGAAAACTACACTTATATATCATATACGTACTCATACTGGTAAGTACATGTTTGCAGCCACAACGGAACCAATAATATAAGAGTTCGTAAACGCGGTGATATCATAGATTTAGATCGTTAAATAGGCCCTTACCGCAGTGAGACCGCGATGTGTTGTTCCACAGTCGAAGTGAGTGAGCTCACTAACCTGGGATCAGTGCACCCCTAAACACAGTGTTAGCCGGACGTGTTGTAAAGGACGTTTGCGAGCAGTTTAGTGTCACAAAATGCCATCGTGTGCCTTTCTAAAGTACAACAACAATTCTAGAAACATAAATAAAGCCAGAGATATAACATTTCACTCGTAAGTATTGCGATTTGATTTAAAAACTTTTATTTTTCCTTCCGCACTGTCTAAAATAACAAATTTAAATGGCGAGTGCACGAAAGAGAAAGTAGTGTTTGCAACTAATGTAGGAGAAAAAGAGATGACACTAGTTTCGACCGTACCTTCTACACAAATTGCACTGTTTTTGGACGCCATGTTGACGCACACATTCAAAAACAATGCCACAGTTTTTGGTGTCGGGGCCTATCTAACGATATAAATCTATGGGTGATATTATTAAATTTATCCGAAACTTTGATGTAGTATACATACATTTGCGTCTCACTTAACGTTTATTTATTTTTTAATATAATCAAATTCATTACACGTTATGTGGAGCGAAGTGTAATGGTAGCAGCACTTTACAAACATCTTGTAAAACAAAATACTAGGCAATTAAATAGAGTGTCTTGCCAGTTTTTCTTGTCTGGTCTATTATTTGCCAGTTCTTAGTATTTGGTGTGTCAAGCACACAATTGAAATTTATAAGACTGTTCAATACATGACAAAGTGTATTCTATGCCCTTGTTTTGAGAAATGGCAATAAATGCAAATTTATAGTGAAACTACAAATTGGTACTGCTACTAGCACTCCAATCTATCAGATATTTTCATTTTTTTTTAATAATATTTTTCTGCAGATTATATTTAATACTTAAAAGGATATTTGACATAAGAAAGTGTCTAAGGGTGCGTCCGCGCGCGCAGCTCGCAAACTGCTGCACATTCGCGGCATATTCGCCGGATGTGGACGCACCCTAATAACAACAGTCTCTATTAAGGAGAAGATACTCAGTTCTTGTGTACTTTTATTTTTCCAACTAGTGTGTTCTCACATTAATTCGATTTCTTACTTAGCTTTGTAAAATAATGAACATTAATACTTTTAGGTGAAAAGGAATACGATTGCAAAATTTGTTTAAAGAGTTTTGTTCAGAGCGCGCAACTCGCGATACATATGAAACGGCATAGTGGGGATAAGACGTACCTATGTCAGGACTGTGGAAAGGGTACTCTTTTATGTAATTTTATATTTTGCTGGCTATGTATGTAGAAAGTCGAAAACTAAATTTGTATGAAAATTTGTCGACACGAACTGTCATTTTCATACAAATTTAGTTTCAACTTTCTATATACTCTACTGTTAAGACATCTTGACGTAGTCCCCTGGGCTTGTAAATTGCCTTCTTTGTTATATTGCCATTAATGTAGGGAATGCATAAAATAATGGTTTACTATTAAGCGGCGGGTATAGCTAAATTTTAACACGGGCCGGGCTTTTATCTCTTTTTCTGCTCTAAACAGATGTTAAATGTTAATGCTTGATCATATAGATTTCTTTACAACATCACAAAACAACATTACAAAAACTTCTGTTGTGTGAACAGAAACATCTACTTCGTTCGGATCGAATCACCTGCAGCTATTCAACATCGGACGTGAAAACAGAATAGCTTTGTGTCGTTCTACAACTGAGCGTTATTTAAATCAGTTTTTTCCGTGCACCACCACTATTTGGAACTAGTTGCCCACAACAGTATTTCCGAACGAATTCGACTCAGGGTACTTCAAGAGAGCGTACCAATTCTTAAAAGGCTGGTAACGCACTCGCGAGCCTTCTGGCAATGTGAGTGTCTATGGGTGGTGAGCCTCCTGCCCGTTTGCCCCTTGTTATTTAAAAAAATAAACATGTGAAGATCGTTATGGGGCATACGGAAAACAAATTCGTGTTTTATGGGCTTTCTATACAATGTTAAAGATTTATATATTCCTGGTTAAATTAATGCCCAAAGTGAGCCACAGCGTTAAAAGAAGTAATATATCTACAATTTTCTATTTCAGCATTTATAATAAAAGCCGACCTTAAAGTTCACCAACGAATTCATAACGGAGAAAAACCATACTCGTGCCATTTATGTGAGAAAACGTTTGCGACATCTGGAAATCTGTCAATACACGTTCGGATACATAACAGGGAGTTTAGGTAAGGGAGCTTAGGGTCCTTGAAAAAAAAAAGTACCATGGAAATCGTACGTTATTTTCTTGGGCCGGCGTTTCAGGTGTCCATGGACGGCAGTTATCACTTAACTCAAAGTGACCCCGCTCGTTTGCCTCCGGTCCCATAAGGGAATTAATTAATGTTAATTACTATCACTATCTTAATATATATAAATTATGTGTCACGTTGTTTGTCCGCTATGGACTCCTAAACTACCGAACCGATATCAATCAAATTTTCACACCATGTGCAGTTCGATCCAACTTGAGAGATAGGATAGTTTAAATCTCAAATTATAGTAGCAATTTTAATTTATTGCTAATTATTTGCCTGTTATTATTTGACAGTCACAAATCACAATTCTAACAGATGGCGCCGCGCTGTGTTGAAAGTACCAACGTTTCACATAAGATACTATTTAACATCTGTAACAAAAACCTTAGCCACAGCAACGCTTGGCCGATTCTACTAGTATCTTAATATATATAAATTACGCATGTTGTTTGTCCGCTATGGACTCCTAAACTACTTAACCGATTTCAATCAAATTTGCACACCGTATACAGTTAATTCTACTGTATGTGTGTATGTCACTGGACTCCTATTAAACGGCTGGACCGATTTTAATGTTTTTTTGTATTCGTTTGGGTGGAGCCCTGGTTGGTTTGCAGTCGGTACTTTCATATTTTGTTTAATATCCTTATCGCTTTAAATATTATAAAGGACAACGTCTGTGGGGTCCGCTAGTAATACTATATAATTAACTTAAATTTTTATTGAATTTTTTATCTTTCCACTTCCGTGAAGAAGCAGGTGTTACGCTTATGACTTTTCTTTGCCTTTTATGTAAATTGATTTTAACCACATAACTCATCAAGCTAAGTGCATAGTGAAAATATTAATTATTATTTATGTAGGTAACATATTGAGAATTAAGTAACGAATCATCGTTTTAATTGATATAAGTACCATGTAAGGTTTATATGTCAGGTCATACAAGTTGGTTAAGGACCCTTATTACAGCATAACAAAATTAAATAATGTTTTCAAAAAAATTAAAAGCAATAAAACATATATTGTCATGAAACCCGTAGCTAATTTGCCGTTATTGATTAATGCTTATTCTTTCAAAGATGCTAATATAAAATTGTAGCCAGTCTTCTGCTGTCTCTACTTTATAAAATCAAAAACTACAAATTCATAGAGAAAAGTCGTCGTCTTTATAGAAATATGTATCATAATTGTAAATTAATGCTATTTTAATTCACAGATACACTTGCAAATACTGCAGTCGTGGCTTCATAACATGCAGTTCTTACAATGTTCATTTAAAGAGACATCGCGGGCAGAGAGACTATTCATGCGAATGTGGAAAGAAATTTTACACATCTTCAGCACTAAAACAGCATAAAGTTGTTCACACAGGCGAAAAACGTTATCAGTGTAAAATTTGCGACCGGAAATTCACACAGACGAGCCACTTGAGTCGTCATTTCCGGAAGGATCATGCGAAACCGGATGATCCGTTGCCGAACTCGGATCAATACAAAATCGTTTTACCCGCAGAAAACGAGACCAGTGTGTTTAATTTAAAAATGGACGACGGTGACCTTAAATGTGAAGCGTAAAATTATTATTTAATCGGTCGAGATATCTAGCGTTGATTGAAGGTTTTTGAAAATACACATTAGAAAACCAAAGAGTAATCACAATATAAAGCGCTTAAGATCTTAAATACTATCGTGGGAAAAGTGACTGCGAAAAAATAATCATCGTAATTGCGTCATTGAGCTAATAGAAAGAAGAACGGACAACAATAAATTGAATTAAAATGTACCAATATTTATCATGTTTGATACAATGTGTAATAATGAAATTATATTTAATGTTAGGACTTATTTATTGTAAATTATTCAAAAAAATACAATATAATTTTAAAAAAATCAAGTTTTATTAATTACTTTCGTGACTGCATGCATTTCAAGTGTGTTTTAAATAGTACAATGTTATAGATATGGCGTACTACCTACAGTATTTTTTCAGTAGAAGCAACTTACCTATTCAGCAAGCTATATTATAGCTTTATAAAAAGCTTTCTCTATCAAACAACATCTTGTAATACATTTTTTCAGTCAGATCAGTTCGCAACTTACAAAGGAGTGTAAAAAAAAGAAAAAATACTTTTGAATCATATATTTTACAAAACTGTTGTCAAATTAAATCTTTTATAACTAAATAATCTTTTCTGTTGAACTTCGAAACTTTGACGTAGTTACAACAATATAACAAATATGGAACATTGAACTAATAAAATAAACTAAGGACATAAAAATAATTAAAGCGCAGTGAGCGAAATATATACATTTAGAAGATATACAAAATTATACAGTGGCCAATGTGTAAATTGATCACTGAAAGATTTCATATATTAAAAACTTGCCTTTTACAATTTTCTATACTATGATGAATTTTAAGCGACTCTTATTCATAATAAGATAGCTTCATTCGCTTTGAAAATTTCAAATTTAGACAGGAACAAAGGTGTTTGATTGTGGCAAAGGGTATGTAACAATGTTTCCTAGTTACTCACGTCAACTTGTACTAGTACACAAATTGAAATCACATCAAAAATACAAAAGGTATATATGGTTTGCTATACATTTATTATTTACAATGTTAGTTAATTCTGGCTTATAAGTAATATTGTCTAGGAAAATTAAGAAACCTAAAAAATTTGAACTATCAAATTATAGCTAGATAATATTTCAAAATTAATAATTGTAGGATAGGAAGCCATGAATTAAGTTGTTGCTTGTTTTAATTAAGTTAATATCTTAAGTGAGTAACATAAAAATAATATTTACAGAAGAATATAGTTCTTACCAACAGTGCAAACTTATTCTAATTAGATAGGACTGATTGTATTATTATTATTAATAATTAGGACTGATTGTATATTTGATCATAAATTTTTCAACAACAGCCTACATTTTAGTTTGTATGTCATTGTCATGTGATGTGGAAATAGTAATTATATAAAATCTAGATATATTTTTGATTTACCATGATAGCAGTCATTGGTGTTGGATAAGAATATGATGTCAACAGATGTTAGTCAAAACTAATTTTATGTAAAAACTAAACCATATTGTGAAATTAATACACTATATTATAACTTGATAGCTATAAAGAATCCTAATCGACCTGCAAACTTTTGTGGGAACAGCTTTCCAATTATGTGATTCCGTAGACGCTTAAAATCGAATACAATCTGTGGTAATTAAAGAAACGACTCCCTGTCACATTTTGGTTAAACCCTAACTGAATAAAAATGAGTACTATAGTAAATAATATAAATCTTCTTAAATTGTAAAACTATATATCTATTTTGGGCCTATACTGTAAGCGAAGTGGTGGATCTCGGAACCTCCACCTAGTGACGTAAACAAATTTCAATGTGTGGTCCTTACCTAGTAATTCGTCATTACATAAAATGTCAATCTGGAAAGAATATGTTTAAAAAAATTAACAAATATATTATTAAGTACATATTGACCTGACAGAGGAAATATGTTTTTACTTGTTGTTCGCAACACTGATATGTTATTTAATTTATAAAACATGGAAACATTTTTAATAGAAAAACTAATATAATTGTTAAATAGTCTAACACAAATTTGAATTGATTGTGATGCTCTTATATTATTGAGAGAAAAATACACCATTATTATAAAATAAAGTTGAATATATAATAAGATACAATACTTACTTCTCTATATTTCTCAATACCGTTTAGTATTTTCTTAGCTATGAATTTCTTAAGGTGTGTGATAGTTGCCTGCGCTGAACATCTGATAAAACCACGCTTTAGTGTTCTCAGTGATGTTGATATGCACTCCAAACATACATTCACCTGCAACAAAGATTTCTTTAGTAACAAATCTTTAATTTTATAACTAATTGTATTACAGGTTATTAACACATAAGAATATAATACTGCAACTATATAAAAATAAGCCACAAGAAGTTAAAAATTATATGATAACAAGCAATAGGCTTTAATATATTCAGTTTACTTCACTACAATAATTCCCCACAACCAAGAATCAGTCTAAATAGCATCAACTAGTGCTTGAACAACTCGTCTTGGTTGGCAAAGACATGAAACTAAGAGGAACTCAACTTGACTAACCTGTTCATCTTTCCTGTGGCAATCACTATTATCTTGCTGTTCTGGCTCATCTCCTGCACCAGGTTTGTCTGCAGCTAGAGCAGCATCCTTAGGACATGGTAAACCTCTTGCACGGTAAAAGTCTCGCTCTCTCTTAATTTCATCTAATTAGAAATTTTGTGATTAGAATGTAAGATAGATTATCCCAAGGACAATCTACTACACGCAGATTAATTTTTTTTTTGATTTTACAGTTGATTTTCAAGATCTTTTATTTAATGGTAATAAAGATCAAACCAGCTTGTAAAGCAGATGTAGCATGATTTTTTTAATCCAATACAAGAGGTATCTCTTGTATTGGATTAACACCTAGGACTGTTGGCTTTTATCAAAGCATATTTTCAAATGTAATATTTATGTAACAAGAAGAGAGTTTTAATATATTATTCTTTTGATGGGGTACTCACTATCCTGTAGGTCTGGTACTAGTTTGTATACAATGTCCTGCATGGTGCGATCGAAACTGATGTACTGAAGTGGATGTGATTGGTGTATCACTATGTTGCATGTTGGACATGTATTATTTTCCTCTAGATGTTTCACAAGGCAGCTTTTACAAACTGAAAAATATAAATTGCGATTAAGTCCTGAGGCCTAAAATTAAGTAATAGAATTTTTTACATATTGACATAGTATCCTATTATGCCTATAATGTGAATCATATTGCAGTTTTGCCATTATATATTATATATAATGGCTATAAAGATGTTAGAAGCATATATTAACTTAAATGTTTAATAAAGTCGCATAGGAATCACACATGTAATAGTCTGTGTGTCTGTGATTGTATACTAGATTAATTAAAAATTTTCTTCATTAATGTCACATCTGAAAGCCTTTTTAGTTAAAATAAGTGAAGTTATTAATTAAAGATTGCATAAAATATTTTGATATTCATATAATTATTTTAGAATTATAGTCATACGTCATTTATTGTTAGAAATAATACTATTAGCCAATGTATCATTATCATCATCAATGGCTGTGTAGTTAGCCAATTATAGCCAATGTATAGATACATCTAAGGAATTGTTAAGGTTATGCAAAAAACGAAGACTCCTTGAAGTTTTATGAAATGGACATGGAAAAATTAGGGCATTTATTAAGGTTCAAACTCCTCTAAGCTAATAAAAGAATAAGGATGAAAACAGAATGAAACGACTTACACGTATGAAGACACTCAGTGACCGTAGTAGCATCGATGAAGTATCCGCGGCAAATCTTACAAGTAATGTGACTGTTTAAAGTTTTTAACTTTATCCTCCTTTCCATGGTCATCCTAATAATAAAGACCTTTGCAAACCATTCGTTTTGGATAGGAAATTATGAAAAAACAAAAAATAAAAGCAATACAAACGCAAAGTCAGCAGAGATCAAACACCAATGACAATTGACAACTAAGATTGATAACGCACAAAACGAAACACCAATGACACATACAGTTAAAACATAGAGCAACACCGTGAAAAGCAAGTGATCAACACTATGTTATAGGTGATAAGTCATAACATTACTTTGTCTGTGGGTAATAATTATTTAGTGATGTTCTCATAGTGATGATGATAGTTATGTACTGAAGTTAAACATGATACACCTAGTACACGAAAACACATTAGAATTAAAAAAAAAATATAAGTATGTAAAAACCTTTACCATAACATAAAACATTATAAAAGCTTCGTAGGTAAGATAATAATAGGTATTTGTAATTTTTATAGAGTTGTGTTAAAGCTGTGAAATTACACAATTTGTAATTAATTATTTAAACTTAACCAATTACCTTATAACAGTATAATTACGTATATTGTGTAGTGTACCAGAGTTATTATTATTTTTGCCCTAATATTGTTATTGAGTAGTGGTACATCACTATGTAAACTGTTTTTCTTCATTTTTCTTGTGTGATATTTTTACATGTGTTTGTGTTTGCGAAAAACTGAATATGGACGAATAGGTTTTAAAATTACCTAGCGCGTGTAGTGTACGTTTGTTTTAGATTATTATAAAACATACTTAGTCAAGCTGGGTGCCAAAACGGTGGAAAGGTTTTTGAACCTTGCCGACGACAATTTTATTGAGGATGTCAAAGAAGACCTAAAATGTTTTTTTGCGGAAAAAAGAGTTGACAGGTAAACAATTTATTATATTGTTTATGTATTCATTAAAATGGGAGATAATTGTATATTCTGAGTTTGAATGAAAATTTTCCATTGCTGCCTAAATTTCAAGTAAAATCTCTTGCCGACAAAGTCAGATGTATGTTTCAAGGTTATGAATCAGTGAACGTAGGACGTATTGAACAAACTCAAGTTAAATAGAGCATAACGAGATGACACCTTGAACAATAATAAACTCAATTGAAAAAAAAATACCTCTCCTATGTTACAATAATTTTAAAAATTTAATTAATTGTTTCAGTTATATATTTACTTCCTTATAAATAGATTTAAATTAATCAGTATAATTTTATTTCTTCATGTTTTTCTTCCAATCTTGCTTCCAATACATACCTATATTACTATAATTTATGTTTTTTAAACATTACTGCAAGATATATAAAATATAAATTAGAAAGTTCAGTTTTCCTACTGTTCCAAACAATTATATAATAAAACCTAAAAAACAATATTATTTAATCATTTACTTTCTTAAGACTGAAATATGGATGTGTTACAGTGTTCTAGTATTTCCACCTGTGAGTAACTACCGCAGATTTCTCATTCATCGATGTGTTGAGCAGTTGAGTCAACCAGATCTTGCTACCTTCTCTATAGGTGTCAGTGACGAGCGACGAACTGTTGTTTGTTACCGAGATAAATTACTGAGGTAATCCATAAAGTAATATAAATTTAATATGTTCTGTATTTATATGAATGTGTACAAATAATTAACTTTAATTTTACTTTTTAGTGATGAAGCTTGTGCAAGACCAACCATGGTCCTGACACAGACAGAAAAGCCGAGTGCCACCCAAAATGGAGAGAGTGAGTTTCAGTAGATTTTCAATAAGCATTTTATTATTATTATGTATCATTTTACGCTGTGGCTTAGTGGTGTATAACTGGACATGAAGTGTAAAATGGAGGCTCATGGTTTATATAGTCAATGCGAAAAAATAATTATTGTTTTACATTGGTAGGCTTAGAAGAGTTATCACGAACTTAAAAATGAATTTTTACGTTGGTGATAACTACTAATAATACTTTATACTACCAACATTTATGTTTTCACAATATAAAATTACAAAAAATCTTCATCACCAAATTCAAAAAGTCTATTAAAATGATGAAAGTTATAAAATTTATTATAAATAACAAATTTAAACTATATATTTTATCTTTAACAATATTACTGACAAATCAGTGCACCAAATATGTATTCTCAAAATTTATATTTCTTGTTATCCATATTTATATTTTGTTTTTGATATAATTTTGCGTTTCAAACGACTCCCGCGAAGGTTCGTATTGTTCATATGTAGTGTCAAACAATCTTATTAAAAGAAATTACGTCATACAAAAATTTTAAATTTTAATTTTAAATCGGTTACATTTTTGTAGTTTTGTATTAAACTCAAACTCAAAATATCTTTATTCAAGTGGGTAACCAAGTACACTTTTGAATCGTCAAGTTAAAGTAATCGTAAATTTACATTTACTACCAGTTCGCAAGTCAAGGGCGTAGAGCGGGTAAGAAGAACTGGCAAGAAACTTTCCGCCACTCTTTTTAATCGCCAAGTATTGTCATACAAACTGTTTGAACTGGAGCAATTCAATCCCAAGGATTAGGATCATTTAAGTAGTCCTCATATTTATAAAAAGCTTTGTTGATTAATTTTCGTTTAACGAGGGCTTTGAATTTATTTAGTGATAATTCTCTAATTTCGCTTGGGAGTTTGTTGTAAAAACGAATACAATTTCCATATAAGGAGTGGTTTATCTTTTGGAGCCTGGTTGGTCGTACACTCAAATTAGTTCTATTTCGCGTATTATACTGGTGAAAGTCACCATTTGTTTTAAAATCGTTTATATTTTTTTGGACATACAACAAGGCTTCAAGAATATATTGACCAGATAGTGTCATAATATTTAATTCCTTAAACTTATTCCGTACCGACTCCCTCGGAGAAACACAACACCCCGAACAGCCCGCTTCTGCAGCACAAATATGGATTGAACTTGTTAATTACTTGATGCACTTCCGTTTTTTAACTATAAAATTCAGTTTGTCACACGTGTGACAAACTAAATTCAATTTTAGTTTGTCACACGACTCTTAAACCTCTTTTTTGGTAATACATAATATAATATAATAATATCTTGGAAATTATAAAAGTGTAGTCCCGTCGTTGTTTTACACCGAAACAATTATTGTACATAAAACAATCTAATAGTAGCAAAATACTATGTTGTGTAACTGGCGGCCTTATTGCTATTACGCTATATCTGCCAGGTGAAATATACGCACTGTGTTGCAATCTAAACCACAGATACGGTACGGCAGAGAAGTACGCTGTTGCCTCTTGGTATTTCTGCGGATGGGATCTTAATTATAATACCAAGCGCTGACATGTAGCGCGGACTCGATGTCGATATTATTCTAAAAGATGAGTTTCCTCACTGCAATATATGTAAGTTTGTCTCCAACTCGCACTTGGACTCTTAGCATTGCATTTTGCAACAAAAACAAAGTTTAATGTAGCATTTTATTATGCTTTATACGTATTTAATATAGATGTAACTCGATTGCCAGTGTACTATTGAAAAATGAACAACAGCATGTTTGAAACATGTTTGGTACAGTACAGTATAGCCTTCAAGTAAGCGGAGATTGTGCAATTTTTTGCAATATCCAACCGATATACCAAATAAGTACACAAGTACTAGGATGTATGTAAGTGATTTCCCAAGCAATTCTATTTACGTGTGTTATGAACACGAAATAACGGTTCATATTAAATAAGACATTGTGACAGATTAAACATCTATAAAACTGAAACATTTGATTTCTATTAATAGGTAGAAATTTGTAATAAATATTTTAAAAGTAAATTCTTCGCCTGTTATATTTTTAATGCAGCGTTATTAGTGAAAGCGTTGGACATTCCTGGGTGATACGTCATTGAAGCGATATTGTCTTCCTAGAAATAGGCCACGCCTATTAATTTTCTTTATAAAATTATAACGTTATTGTTAATTGTATTTTTTTGTTAATTTAGCTAAGCACTTCTTGCACTATTCCCTTATATTAATATATATTACATTTTCATACGATGATTGCGTGGAAGAGATCGCTGGAGCGATAAGGCGTTTTTTTCCACATATGTTTCCTATTTTTATACATGTACTATTCATGTAATTAAGTGTAAATAAATAAGTAATGATTAAAGGTCCCAAACTCTTTACTAAAACATGTTTTATGTTCCATTATTATTAAAATATTTGGTTGTTCTAGAATTTAGTTTCTCAAGTTACTGCTATGTAATAACTCGTTGCACAATAGAAAAGATTACGATGCTACATAAATGTCAGAAGTTAATTATTGTACGCATTTAAGTCGCTGTTACGAATTATTAATTTCGAAATACTTAAAGAAGAATTTTAATCTTTGTATAATCCCCACAAGATTGTAGAAACATTCAAAGTTGAGACTTATTTCACCTTCACCACCAAGTGATATTTTTGCACGTAGAATGAAGTCTGTAGTGTGGTCCCATTCTAATATTTCCATAGTATTCATATAGCTTATTGATTTTATGAATTTAACTAGCAAACTCGGCGAACTCCGTTTCGCCACCAGATGGCTTCGTTTTATGTAACATTTTGTTTGGTGATCCCGCTTTTCTGTTGAATTTTTTGAATTTTCTTTGCTATAAACCTCACGGAGCCCGAGACCTTTCCAACGAATGCAAAACCGTGGAAATCGGTTCGTGCGTTCTGGAGTTATAGCGTCAGGAAGGAAAACCCGACTTATTTTTATATAGTAGATATAACCCGTAACCGGAATAAAATTTCGATTTAAATTCATATACATTTGCGTGAATTTTAATGTCAACACGCGTAACTAAGAGATATGTTAATAGACATGTGGAAATAAAGTCCCGTAAATGAGTCAAAGGAGAGGGGATATTATTGTGTATTTATTTTTAATATAATATTATGTATAAAATCTCGGTATATTCAATATATACCGTATAACCAACCAATAATCATGATGCGTGGGCAATTGAGCAATTGAGCTACCAAGGCGGATCTTTGTTACAAGTAGCTCGATTTCACAGCCTATTAACTATAACCACTTTAATAATGGCTTAAACCCAAGCACTGTATAACATTTAATTATCAGTAACAGTTACGTGAGATCATATTAAAGGTAGTACACGATTGCATTATTCAAAATATATTATTTGTCCCTTTCTATCGCACCTTAAAGACAGAGATAGCCTTGTGTCGACGTTTGCTTGCGCCATTAATTTTCATTATAGCCGAGATTACACATTTAATTCATATTGCTCATTTGGGTACGCACTTTTGGATTATTCAAATATCTCGGAGATTGGAAGATCTAGAATGTGTATGTAAACTTTATCGGTGAAGCAGGGACCTTTATTAAAGGATTGTCTGTTACCGAAGAAAACTTCACCTTTATAATTTAAACACCATTTAAATTCTTTAAACAAACTGTAGGGAGCCTCATAGCCTAGCGGTCTTATTAAGTGGCAGCTAGATGAGGGGTACCGGGTTCGATTCCCGGTTCGAGGGCAAGTTTTAATTTAATTTAAATTTGTTCTCGGCCTTTGGCAGGGTTGTGCGGTACCGGGCGAGTGCTTCAACCGTACATGGAGGACACGGTCGAATTTCTAAAAAGACAAGCACGTATTATAAAAAATCCTATACTTGACGCTGGCTAATGCACAAATCGTGCCAGAGCCAAAAAAAAAAAGCAAACTGTATGTAACCTGAATTATAAGTGTAGGTATAAACTAGATTTAAAAATATGAAGCTATAATGAACAAGCCATTATGCAAGTCAAGATTGTAGATTTACGCTGCTGTGGGTGTTGTTTATTCTATTCTTAGATTTCATACGTCTAATCTTGTATTTTAAATCCGAAAGTTGCGTTTTAATCGGATAGGAATTTTTGTTTTGAGAAGAACGAATTTTTAGTATAAATTGAGGGCTCATTAATAGACCAGGGTAGATTGCGATTTGATTTTTTACCATAGGACTTCTAGTTTTGCCGGAAATAGAGATAAACCGTTTTTTACCCTTAAAAACTCACCCCCTTTTCGAACTCGGATCGCCCGTAAATTATTTTTCCATTAATTTTTATAATATTCTCCTCCTTTTCCAATGGTTTTCATCCTACTATTTTTTTTTTGCTTTCAAAAATTATCCACCCTGGTCTATAAGCCTTAAAAAGTAATTTTACAAAAAAATGTTTAATTAATTTTGATTTATAACATGAGTAGTTGTTAAATCCGTTCTCGCTCGCTTCATCTTAAAATGACGGGTTTCCACGCGGTTGTCTTTTATTTTTAATATGTAATAGGAGGCAAGGGGGCTGGAGGCTCACCCGCTGTTAAGTGATACCGCCGCCCATAGACACTCACAATTCCAGAACGCTCGAAAGTGCTTGGCCGGCCTTTCAAGAATTGGTACGCTCTTTTCTTGAAGGACCCTAAGTCGAATTGGTTCGGAAATACTTTTGTGGTTGTATTGGTGGTGATTGATGATTGAATTTTATGTATGTAGCTAGAAGATATAGTTGTGGTTCAAAGAATGTTTAGTGGAGGACCCCGTATGTCAAACCAAGTTGAGTTTTCATACGGAACTGTTGCTTAGCGAAAACAATCAAAATGTCTCGATATATGAGGTATGGTCTTGCAATTACGCAACCAATGATTTTCTATGGATATAAAGTAGTCCAGATTCCTCTGTTACATTTCTATGCTACGTAAAACATCTAGCACTCGTTTTTTTATCGGATTACATAGTGTGCAATGATTATTTACATTTTGTTTACGCTTCTATTCATTAAAATATTTATATGTAATTTAATTAACGTTAGGTTACATAACTCTGGCAAAAGCAAATAAGAATTACGAAACTCAATATTTAAATCGGCATAATCATAGTGGTGTACCACCAGAGCGCTACAGAAGTGGACTTATTTAAAGCGATCGTTGCTTATTGCGACTCTTGATCGACCACTTACCGCATAAATGCATCATTGCACATTAGCCAAGATTCGTCCTTCACAATGCCGGTGATCGGTGACATAACATCTGTTGCAAGCAAATGACCAACGAACGGGGCCGTACAAGTAGGCCGCCGAGAGTGAAAGTAGCACGCTGCACAGAGCAGGGCATATCTGAACTTTGATTTTGTAATCTATGTTAATATTTTATCACTGGTAATTTGTGTATTGTTCTGTGGGAATTTCTCATTGCCTTCTTTTTTTAAATATTAAAGTTCTTTGAATCGAATTGCATTTTTAAATATTGTATTCCCTTTATTTAGATTTACTTTTCGTTTTTGAAATTTTTTAATGTATAATTAATCAATCTAAATCTTTAATTCTAATATATATCTATTTTCTAAACGCCTTGCCAGAAAGTTAAAGTTCTAAAGATGACAATTCATGATAATTTTTTCATTAATGTCAATGAAAATATCGTAGTAAGCATAATCAAAAATTTGCCTGCTCCTTGAAGCTCTGTAATGTGTTACATTCGAACGTATGATCGACTTTTCACATGGACAATACAGTGAATACACTTAAATTTACGTATTATGTAAGTTATCAGATTAGATTAATTAACAAATAGCCGAACTTAACTTTAAACTGTAACATTGCTTCAGTCACGTCAACGTACACTGTACGTAAGCTTTGACGTGCGAAATTTCTATGAAGGAATAATTATTTTTATCTACCTTGGCCTAACCACAATACTCGCCCATTCGCCTGATTAAATAAACACAAAAAGCCATACAATTATTACAGAAGTTAAAATTCGCAAGAGTTCATTGCTATGTAATATTAGTAAATGTTTTTTGTTTGAGTTAAGATGAACCTATTTTTTATATATATTTTAGGCGGAATACACCAAGTATATGTAGTTTTTATTCAATAACGTTGTTCCGCGTCATAAAACACAACAATTATATAATAATTGACTATTTTTACTACACCCAACACATTAGTTATCGTTTTCAACCAGTTTTATTTCCTACATTATGACCGCTCTAATATATTATGTTTTCCTCGTAATAGTGAAAAGTGGTCGCTAGAATTTTCTCGCAATCGACACATTTTTCCATTGACCCAACAAGAGTGTTGCATAAACTGTTATAGATTTAAAACATGAATTTAGAATATATAAGAAATAATATATATTCAGTTCGTGTGATTACAACACTTATTGCTACAGTTTTCTCCAGTAAATATTATAAGCATTAAAGTAATGTTATATTAGAGTGTTAATAACTTTACAAGCATTTTGTCTGTTACTCAATTTAATTTTTCAAAGTATAAATATACAATATTAAAATGTTGTCAGTGTATAAATAATAAGGGTAAATTATATTTTATTTTTCACTGTTACTACTTATCGAAAGCTTTCAAGGACCTGCCTTGCGATTCAGTAACTCACTTTTCGAACTCGCACAGCGGTTTTCGCAGCGGCGGCGGCGGTCGCGCTCAAATCAGTCGTGAAGCAGTCATTTTACGATTTGGCATTCTGATTAGGAGGGAGCTCGTAGTGTATTGTTTATCAGTCGTGAAGCAGTCATTTTACGATTTGGCATTCTGATTTGAGCGCGACCGCCGCTGCGAAAACCGCTGTGCGAGTTCGAAAAGTGAGTTACTGAATCGCAGGGCTGCTGTAAAATGTAATGTAAGCTACTGCTAAAAATATTTTAGACAGCTAAAGTAAACTGTTGACTTGCGTCAACATAATATAGGATAGGATAAGGATATATGCTAAATTATAACTCCAAATAATTTGCAGCCGGCTTGACTTGCTAATATTTTGACTTATTATAAAATTATATTTGATATTGTGGTTAAAATTTATCGAATATATATGTAACCATTACAAACACGCAACTATCTTTGTTCAACGGTTTGAAAAGACTACCATGCTTTAGGCGACGAAATTATTCGCAAGTTATGAAACTATGCCAGTCCCTCTAATCACGGGTCCCATATAATATTACGAAATGTTAACCGTAAGGATACCTCTAGTCAAGTCTTCCGTGCAGTAATAAAACAGTCGTGACTTCAGTTGCATGGGAACGGTGCACTGATGTAATTCTACGTAATATATCTTGATCGACGTTCTGATGGGTGTTTATGTTGCTTGCTACTTGCTAATCTTGTAAATATATATTATATATTACTCATATATCTTTAAAACTACAAGTTTATTTTTTATTCCTTTATAAGGATGACTCTATTGCTTTGTTTTAGAATAAAACATATTTTCAAATAAAAAATACGCCCATAACGTACAGTGGGTTCGATTCCCTACAGATAAAAGTTTTATAAATATAGACCTAAAAGGTTGTTCAACTGTTTATAAAAAAATGCAACGAAACAGGTGCAGCTATGCCTCTGCCTCCGTGAGCATTGCGGGACCTCACCGCTAATTTATTTTATTTTAATTAATAGTTTTTTCCAAATAAAAAATAATATGACGTCATGAAAGCGGTCTTCTATTTGCAACGACTTTTTTTTCGTTTTTCCTCGTATATTATTCGTGAATATTATTTAAAAAAAAATAGATTCATTTAGTCTGAGTGAGATAATATTGTCTCTCAAAATCGATATGTCTACAATATACAAATAAGACAATGATAAATCGTACTCTAGTGATTATTAAATTTTGTTGCGATTTTCCTTGAGATTGTTTTTGTATCACGTTGTTGACATTATGTAATATTGCAGATGCGGTGGGGAGCTCTGCGCGAGCGCAGCCTCAGGAGAAGCCAAGGTAAGACTTCCTATATCTCCTCATTCCTTTATCAGACGTCGTGAAGGGCGAACGTATACGTACCTAGTGATTGTGCTATCAGTGTTTTTGTGATTGTGCGTGGATTTGTGTGACTTGGATTGGGCAGAGTGAGTTAATGTCAATTATTATTTATTTATACAGTTATGCGAAGTTAAATTAATATTAGCTGAGTTTAATGTATCTCAAAATGGCACAAAGGGCTTATAGATGATATTTGAAAATTACATGTTTAGGTTCTGTGTTATGATCGGGCTATACGTGAGATAAATATGCACAATAATGATTACATTTAAGAGATTTATACATTGAAAATGTTCGATTTAATTCAAAATGGAATCCATGGCAATATCATTTGTGTTTGTAAAGTTCAGCAAACGTCATGTCAGGTAGTTGGTCGGTCGAGGTTTAGAATCACTAACATGAAATAACAATGTTATTTGTCTTCCTGTTAAACAATGATGTCATAGTGCATTGTTAATTAGGCAATGTTGTGCTTTCCCGAAAGATTCAGTACTTTTTTTATATGACGTGTGTATGTATAATAACCTTAAATGTGCTAGTATTTTTTTAACAAAAAATATTTGTATATCAGGCAATTTGTAGGTAATTAGTGCTCACACCCTAAGTCAGGGATGTCGTCAAAATTCGTAATTTACTGTTTACATCTTTGCGTGTATGGCGTATTGCATACGTGACAATTTATTTTGCGTATTAAATGACTTGCGTCTTTGAAATTAGAAACGGTAGATTTTTGGAACTACGGGTATACTATATTTATCGTTTAAACAATTACATTAGTTTATCTATTCTTGGGATTGGCAAAAATTACCATTGTGGTTAATATTTGCATGCTTATGGTGGTTTTACATGAATCAATCAATTCCGTGTCTTATTTTGTAACACATAAGGTGTATAATTAGATTTAGGGGAACCAATAATTGTTACGGATATCAAAGCCGAAAAGTACTTGACTATGACAAAAAATGATCAATAGAGGCGAAAATGTGTTATGACCAATGTTTGAATTTACCCATACAAAGCTAAATAAACAATAACATATAATTTCAATTTAATATGTCTAAGGTCTTTTCGTATCCGTAAAGGATTTTGCCCTTTACTTGGCCTTGTAAATATGTATTGTCTTATTGCGTACGTAAACCCCAGTTATTTAATTACACAGTACGTACTGTAGAATATGTAATCTCGGTACAATAATGTTAAGGAGTTTAAAAGTAAATGGATTTAAGTGTTTAAATCTGATGATTACAATCTTATTAGTTATACTTTGTGTTATTTTTGTTAAGACAAAGAAAATAAAATTGGCTTAGTTGGCTAATGGTAGGTAATGGCTTAATAAAACTGATGATACTTCTTTAAATTCTTATAATTCTCTGACCCAGGCCTCAGAAGCGACACATTATTTTATGCAATCGATTATTAATACGTATTAATAAAACCTCGTGTACAAATTTTAATAATTGATTAGATAATTTTTACAACTATAATAACCAACACAAGATAACAATATCGTTATTTTATCGTGGCAATACATTATGTTTATTGCTTAACCAATTACACCAGACATACAAACCATTTCATAACCTCAAAAAACCCAACGAATAAGCAAATAAACAAAGATTAGAATGCGCGCGGTGTATTGAAAGTATGTCGTAGTGAGAGGTTACATTCGGGCGACCTTGCCCCCGATTGTTACTTAACAGAGAGCAATGGACAGCCGCGGCCGGTGAAATGATAAAGTAGGTTAAAGCGTGCTAAGAATTTGGCTAAGTTGTTGCGAATTGTGGGTAATACCGGACACGGTAGGTACCTTAATTAGAAAAATTTTATCTATACATAAGAAAAATGTCCTATTGATGTTGATTAAATATAATTCTCAAACTAAAGCTGGTTTAATAATGTTCTTTTGTAGAACATGTATTTAAGCTTTTAAACAGAGGTTTCCATATTTGGTAAAATGCATGATATGTATATGCTTTTGTTTGTATATGTAACATAATTATACTGTCACAAATACTTCATGCGTAAGTACTAACTAGTTTCTTTTGCTTTGTTCTCCGAAGTTATTCTCGAGGTTCATGGTGATGCTACGTATTGCGTTTGATGTGTCGTAAAGCAACGTAAATGTGCTATTGTGTTGATACAATCATTATAACAAGTCGGAAACCAATATTCTTAGAACCTACCGTTCCTTAATGCATTTTCATGTAACAATAGATGCGTTCACAATGCGACAGAGTTGTCACTCTTGCGGAAGCGTAATTAGGTGAGAAATAAAACTAGGTTACAAAAACATAACCGCGCCTTTGTTTTCAGATCCGGTTCGTCGAGACCCAGACGACCAGATCGAGCGGTCTATGTTCCGAGGGCTTTGCGAGGAGGAGCAGACAACACCACAGACGAAAACAAACCTTTAGAAAACAAGCGAACCAGTCACAGCGCCGACGGAAAGTGTCCAAAATCTCCTGGGTCCAAAGAAAAGTCCGTTCACGGTACACCCAGAAAATCTCTAGACAAGAATTTCTGCAACGTTTACACACCGCCTCATCTCAGGAATCAAAGATCTCAGACAGCACACATCGATAGTGAGCCTCCTAGCGAAAACACAACCGTGCCTTTCGGCTGTCAAGTGCCAAATAATGATAGTGCAATATCAATTATTAGTGATAATAGTTATAAAGAGTTAGAAGGAGAGAGTTTCTATATAGGAGATTATTTTGCTAACGGACAGCTAGGTTTTTACTCACCTAATTTGTACCAATACAACGATATACAAAACGTCGAAGATTGGAGGACAAATGAAACTGAAGAATTGAATATGTCGCTTCAACAAAATCAAGGCAATATTATTGATAAGGATTATTTATATGACAAAGATGAAGACGTCGAGAAGAATGAATTGAAGCGAGCGTCACAAGAAATTAATAGGAGTAGTAAGAGAATTATCAAGCAGACTTTTGATTCGGATGTTTTAGTGATATCGGATCCGATAGAGGAGCCTGTTAGTCCACGATCGACAAGTCCACGAGAGAAAGACGAAAATGAAGTACCAAAAGAGCAGAAAAAGAAGACTAAACCGAAGTTGGAAGCAAAGGTATCATTGAAACGCGAAGAAAACGATTGGGATGCAGTGTTTGATGATAATGGTGAATGCCTGGACCCGTCTTTACTAGAAGAACTTACATCTACTGTTGGGAAAGTGCACATATCAAAAACTAAAAACAATTACGATCAGTATCAAACACGAGGTCAAGCGTTATTCAATGGGCCCTATGATGAGACGTTTGCGCATGTCGTGGAGGTGTATGATTTTCCAAATGAATTTAAAACGAATGATATATTGTCGTTGTTTAGTGAATATAAAGATACTGGGTTCGAGATTAAGTGGGTGGATGATACGCATGCCTTAGTTGTATTCAGCAGCGCAAAAATTGGTAAGTTGTATGTTTGTTACTTTATTGTATCATTGAACTAGTATAAGTTACATTTAAAAACCACATATTTAACTGTGTGTGACTTACAAAGCGAATATCGAAATATTAAAAAACACTCAATTGTCACAATAATGTGGCAAATACGATATTATTATCACTACTATTGATTATGATAAGTAATTTTGTTTGTAACTCTTTCTCAACTATTGTATTGGCCAGTTTTGATTTAATATAGAATTTATTAACACGTAAACAGTAACCAAATCGCATGTTGCTATCTGGTCTGATCATTTTTCGTTCGCAGGTCGTTCACGCCTCGACACATTTCTAGAACAGATTGTAGGTGTAATTAACCAGTCCATAAAAACATTTTATTAATTCTTACAATTACTTATGTAAATGTTGGCGTGTAGTTATTCAATACGTGCATTTAAAAGATTAAATATGAAGCCAGGTAAGCGTTATTGTTGTGTTCAATGTGATGGTTCGCAACCTTGTCCATACATACTGCTAGGATAAATATTTTTTTTTTTTAAAGTGTCGTAAGATCTCATTAATATGCTAACGAAGTGAATCCTAGTTATAGATATTATATTAGTGATTATAAAAACAAATTTAACATTGTTAGTATCGTGTTTGCACCTTAATTGTTGAATCGATTATGTATTTGAAATGATATATATGGAACTATACTTATTTTATAAAAACTATAATAAAATAAAATAAATCATTGGCGCTACAAGATCTTTAGGTCTGTATACGTAGCAAATGTAATATAAAATCAGATTTCAATTTGGATTCTGCACCATGTACCATAGTTACATGTGGTCATGGTCATGACGGGTCTATTACACCAAGCGTTAATTTTTTGTTTATAGGTGATTAATCTATATATATTGAAATGAAACCCGTTTTCCGTTGTCACGACATAACAGGAAATCGGCTTGACCGATTTGTCTGATTTTGAAATAATATTCCTTGAAGTACGAGGATGGTTCTTACGGAGAGAAAAATTTAAAAAAATGAGTGAAAAAGTCTAAAACCTTTATAAACTAAAAATAAAAATATGTAAAACTTTTATATATTCCCATACAAAATATTCGTAATAATACTTAAAAGTCAATTTGAACTTTAATACCATATCTTAGAGTTCAAGTGTTAGTGGAGGGGTTCCGGGAAGGTAAATTTTTATTTTTGACATAATGTATTTGTTGTCTTATCAACTTTCTTTTTTTTATTTTAGCTAGACCGGTGTCCCGAATAGCAGAATAAGTAATAAAAAAAAATAAAGAATCGACTGTTACGGTACTGACCGGTACGATGTTCGCCAGGCCAGCTAGTTGTTTATAAAAATCTTCATAAATATTTTTTTTTCAACTCGCACGATACTTTGCTAAATAATTGGAGTATATTTAGAAATACCACTATTATATAACATAATACATAATTCGCATAATATTCAAGTTCAAGGCGTCATAGCTCGCGTTCTGAATAAATATCGTTTGTGAGAAAAAGTAGGACGACGAAACCGAAAGTTGTCGTTGTGAGAGTCGATATGTTTTTAACCTTATAATAAAGTTAAAATAAATAACAATATTTATTTTGCATTTTCCGTAGAAAACTGGTTCTTAGGCACCAGATATACTTATTTAACAGCGACCTTATTTAGGAAGAAAAATCGTTATAGGAATGAGTAGAAGATTATTATTTAGTCACACTAATATTATACATACTAAATATCTTATTATACAATATATATTAAACGCTAATAATTATTTCTGAACAATTGCCTCGAAAGTATGGTCGTGTTTCGTGTTGAATTAGAGGTGGTTATTGCGGTTTCAGAGGAAAATAACTTTTCTCAATTTTTCATAGGTAAATTAATTATGTTCAGTATATATTTTGATATCTTTAATAGTTCACTTTTGAGCTTCGAATATTATTTTCTTAATATTTTTACTTAAATATAAATTAAATGCAGCTTATACTAATATTATATAGCTGAAATGTCAGAGAAACATATTATACAACCAATCTTTTGTCTTTGGTTCACCCGATAATAAGGGTATATTAAGTCACAAACTCCGCTTGCTCAAGCTTGTTAAAATGTCAAAGTTAAAATAGAAAAAAACTAACAGCTCTTAAAAGTATATTTAAATTTGAATGACGTTCTAGAATACGGACCTTAACTATCGAATTTATAACTCGACTCGACGTTTAGAATATAACTTGAATTTTTATTAAATTATATATTCTCATAATATATCAATGGGTTAGTACACCGATATAACAGTTGTCCCACAACCTATCATTAACACACGAATAGGAATATTAATTTAATCACAGCATACTGATTATGATAACGAGCAGTTAAATGTTACGATAAATAACGTAATACATTGCGTCAGTGTTACCAGCTATGACTTCACACCGTTTGCCGGTTTTTCGTTATCGGTTTAGGGAACATGTAAGAAACATTAAACATTTTTTAAAGGTTTTATCTTAATGACATTTGCAAAATCGTTTCAGGCCAAAAGTCTTTAGCGGGAATCCAAATATAAACTAGCATTAATAATTACTGAAATGATCGCAAGTACACATAATGAGTATAATATCACCTGCATCAATTTGAAAAATTGGTCCTAGTTTGATTCATGTAAGTGGACCAACACAAAAATAATTATACAAGTCGCTTGGCTCGAACGTTGATTAAATCGACTGCGAAATCATTTGCCAGCCGCGTTTTTAGAATATACATATATTTAAATTTTGTCAACTTTCGTTTACAACATTGAACGAATTATGCAAATAAATCTTTAGTTATATTTATTGGCTAGTATAGTGGCTTCAGTGTGCGAACCTCATCGCTAAGGTCGTAGGTTCGATGCCCGGCTGTGCAGCAATGGACTTTCGTTTTATGTACTTAACTGTGCGAAACCAGTACGCCTCAGTAACCCAAACAGTTGACGGCGTGTGTCAGTCACAGAAGGATGATAACCTACTTCCTTATTAGAAAAAAACAAATGAAAAAGTTGTAGTTAGTAAAGCGTTTGCCTAACTAAGGACGGGCTCTTACGCTGTACACTGAGTGGAGCTTACTTTCAGTTAAGCAACAAAGCTTTTATACAATTCTAGCTTATGTAGGTAATAGGTATTGTGACATAAGCGGTCGTGCCCACTTTCCACTAGGTCGAGGAAGTTACTGTTCAGTAATGTGATGTAAGTGGGTTAGGGAAATGTCATGAGGATAGATTGAATAGGGTTTGGTTGGAACGAATTTATTTGATATATCTTAAAGTTTTTAGTCTTTAGAGTTAAGTCATGGTCTTTTTTTAAAAAGCCTATAGGTCTGCGGTGGTGAAGCGTTCACTCCCAAGATAGTATAGGCCCAGCGAAAAGCTATGCTGAGGGCAGCAATTTAAATCTGCGTTGAAACCATTTTTTTATAAAAGGGCTTGTGTTTTTGTGTATGCTTTATTTAAATATTTTTTTTCTTTTGATCTCATAATGGAAAGGAATATCTCGTTGGCACACTATTTTAAGCGAGTTTAAAAACCCGAAGGAATTGAGGCGTATATCTATTAGTGTTGCCATTACGTATACAAACTTTAAATACCGATTTATTAAGCTAAAATTAACGTGTTGAGGTCAACATCCGATAGCCGGTGATTGCACTTTTATTACTTGTATCGAATACACACGCGATATTGAATTTTTTGTCGAAATGGATTAGAAAAATATATTCAGTTTCGTTTTTCCTTTAGATTGAAACGAACATTTGATAATGCAATATCGATAATGACATAGTTAATGGACATTTTATTAAAGGAAACAATTTTGAACAGTGTTTAAATATAACAAAACTATATTAAACGCGTTATAAAATATTATATTATTCATATATTAAAATTTAAATGCAAGATAAGATGGTCAAATAACTAAAAGAAAACTTGATGTTTACTGTTAATATCAATACTATGAGTGCCTCCAGACGAGGCCTACAACCTATTTACCGTTCAACGACCGCAGTGACGCAAGAACGGGCAAGTAGGCCGGCGCGCGCGCACCTTGTCTTAACCGTTACTTATCCCGTCTAAATTGCACCTATTATTTTAAAATGATGATGTCATTTTTTATAAACATATTTAGAATAAAAATCTTGAATGAACCCTTATACCCTTTCTGTGTTAATATTTATATTGTTGTTTGTTATAATTTCATTAAAAAAATCGTTTTCAACGGGTGATAGTTTATTTCTATCTATCTAGGTTCATGTCACATAGCGCCATCTATGAAGACGAATAGTAATTAACGCTTTTCGACGTCAAAATTCAAAAATTGGTAATGGTCTGATTGTTATGCGGAAAGTCGTTAGATAACACCCAATTTTTTTTTAAATAATGTTAATAATTATGTGGGTTAAAGCGGATTTTGATACTTTCTCCTTACATTTTCAGCTGCGGAAGTATTGTCCACTCAACGCTCGCTTGCCAAATGCCGACCGTTGCATGCAGCCACCCTCGAATCGCGGAATAAGGCAAAAAAATGTGCAGAGTTCCTTCAACCATACAGGTGAGTCATCTGTTTTTTTAACAATTTTTTATTAAAAAATTACATGGGTTTACATTACCGTTACCTTTCCGAGTCAAAAATCGTTTGACCGTGTCGCCTTGTAAAAATGTATACATACATAAGTTTAATTTTATTGGGGACATTTTGACAAATTTTGGGGCTAATTTTCAGGTGAATAAAGTACCTTAGCTTTTATTGTATAATAATTGTTTAATTAAATTTTTTGAGGTATAATATTGTGTATATGTAGTTTTTTATATGCCTACAACTTTTGTTTTCAGTGTGATATATTTTTAAGGAAAATGTAATTACGGCTGGCGGTTGTTGCATGGTCAAATAATTAAAACACTTTGTTCGAAGCTGTCTTATAGTCACTATACTCTTACATTGTACTTGTTTTTCGTGAAAATTTGGAAAACACAATTAAAGTTATCTTTGGACTCCATATTGACAGTTTGAAGAGTTTTGACGCTAGCTGCTAGATGGCAAAAAGGGGAACTAAATTTTAATTAACAGGCTAGGCAAGTTATGAAACTTTATCGGTCCAAGTAATTTGCCTAGCTCTTTGATAAACTGGCTGAACATCTTTCAGGCCGCAAGTTAAACGGCTAATTAAGCAAGTTGGCTGCGACATATATAAAACTAAAGAGGTTTTTTATTTCAACCAAAACTGACATTGTAGATTTCTCTAAGATATAATTCTATAATTATTATTAAAATGATAAGCATCGACTTAAATACAAGTTATTGCTTATTTAATCTTTAAATTACAGACAGCGACCAGAAACGTGTACTGCGCTTGCGAGGCGATTGGTCTCTGGCGCTTTGGGTGTGCGATTGAGTACTGCAAGACAGGAAAGAGATGAAGAAAGACGCCTTATTACTATTGCTAGAGGTATTTCTATTTCTTTATTTTAATGGAGGGATTTTTTTTTTAAAGAGCGCATCGTGCAATCAGTCTTCTGACTATGAGCAGATGAGTTGTAGGATGATTTGCGGGTGGAGATATTCCTCATTAGGAATATCTACCATAATAATATTAGCTCAGTCAATGCTGCTGAGCTCCAGGGTTCTTCGTCTGTTGAGTCGGTTTATATACTCCGGTAGGGTCAGTTGAACAGCTAGATGGTTAGGATTATTTTCCAGCCTAGTCTTGTACTTCGGAGCGTATACTTTTATTTCCTCCTTGACTGTAGCTATGCCCAGGTGTTCATGTACTTCGGCGTTTCTTATGAACCAAGGCGCGTTGCTTATTTGTTTAAGGATGTTTTGTGTTCAATGGAGGTAATGGAGGGAATTAAACATGAATCGGTGGAGGTCATAACTGTTGGAGGTGTATTTAACCTAACATGCAATAGATAAGGTTTATATGGATAATAGATTTTTGGATACCGCATTGTCCATAACGATAAACCTGTGGAACACCTCAATATTATTTGGTAATCTTAAATCATCTTAATGTATTTCTTTTTGGAAAAGGCATGAATATGCTTATGAAGGACTCTTCATTCATTTTTAACTATTAATTCACTAAAGAGACGTAAACAAATCATCAAAATCAGCCAACAACTTCTAAGAAGCTATTTTGCCCTTGACAAAAATATTTTAAAGTTGAATTTAAACTCAATTTAGCATTTAAAACTATATAATCTTATCATAACCGTAAAGTACAAATATTCAAGTTTATTTTGATGTATGATTAAAGAAATATAATATAAAACTAAAGTACTTACGACATAATTGCTGAAACTCCGAAACACTTGTTCACAAAATTCACAAGAACGAGTCAATTGAGTTTGGATTTTTTTTTACAGAGCACTAATCATATTTCATTGCCATCTGTAGTTTATTGGGTGAACTATTTCCTAAGCTATCATTCTGCGTCGATAAAAACGTTTATCTCTAACCTCAGTTTCAACTAGATGTCATTTTCTTAAACTTGTCTTTTTGGATACCACGTGTTTTACTTTAAGAATAGTAATCTTTTATCAAACACAGTCGGGAATCGTGTAGCAGCGTACGTGTAACATTTAGCATCGAGGTGTTGATTGTTTTTTAGACCTACAGTAAAAAAGAATAACGAAAAGAATTTTATTGAATTGCGCTTTTAAACTTTTTTCAGAGAAGAAACGCAAAGCGGCCCTTCATAAAGAGGAAGCTTGGGATGGCTCGCTTGGAAATTCGTTGCAGACGCTAGACACCTGACCAAAATATATTGGGTAATGCATAACAAAAAAAAAATTAAACTAATATTTTAAAGAGGTAAACTTTGTCGAGTCGGTGATAATTTCTGGATCTACTGAACACCAATTTTGAAATTATTTACGAATAGAAAGCTATTATTTGGTAGTGCCATATAACCCGAAGAATATATATAAACTTCGACTTTTACTGTCGAACGAAAATGTTTCTTACGAATGCTGCCTTAACGACGACAGCATATTATGTCCAACTTTTATCTAATATATAAAATTCTCGTGTCACAATGTGTCGTGTCCCATACTCGGCGCGCCCGAATCTTATAATTTTTTATGCATATTCAGTAACTCTGAGAATCGGCTAACATATTGTATTTAAGTGATAAGGGATGTTAAAACAAAATTTTTATAATACAGCATACAAAATACAAACAACCCCACTATCACCTGTGTTTTTTTATTATAGTAGATAGTTATTTTTATTGAACTAAAAAATGTTTCCTAGTCAGCTAGTATAATATAAAAACAAGTGTGCCGTGTCTATCTGTCTGTCTGTTCATGAAACCACTGCATGCGTTATTGCGTTATCACCAATATCTAGAATGATTCACGAGGATGGTTTAGGTTAAATTTTTCAATATTTACTGGTCCCGGTTGCCCGTGCCAGCGGGTCCCTAGTTTATGATAAATAAGGATGGAAGATAAGTTACTACCGTACTCGTACGGCGGGTATAACGTAAACGTGTAATAACTAAAACTTATAGTTTTTTTTTGTTTTTAAAAAAGAACTCTAAACGTAAACGACAACATTTAATTTTAAATTTTTATTTATCAAATAAGAAATTTATTTAAAAGTTAAATTTTATTATTATAAACTATACTACTAACTATAAAATATAATAACTGAAGCATTTTTTATTTTAGGTCAAGCAAGAACACCACGCCCACTCGAACATAGTTAAATAAAGTTATTTTTATAAACAATGCATAGTTGCGGGGTTTTGATCGCCGGCTTAGTTATAATTAGTTGAATTTTATTGTCTTCAAGGGGGCGACTGCTAGCCATTAACTGAAAGGTAAATTTAAGCAAGTTTTAAATGTTATTTTACATAAATTAATTTTTTAAGAAACCTTGAAAATATTCTATTAAATTAAAGTTTTTTTATGCCATTAAACACTGTTTATTCGTTGACCTAAATGTTTGCCATTGTGAAATAATCAATTTTAAGATCTGGTCACGACAAGAAATTAGCTTAAATGCGCTTTCAGAAGTGTCAATCGTCCTATTAACCTCTTATTACATGAATTTGGTTCAAAGTATATAAAAATGATAGCATTATGAACGGGCTGAAGTTTATCATTTGTTTCTTAAGTGTTGCCCCTTTCGCGTTTGTATGAGCCTGATTAGTTTAATGCATAAAAATCTCAAATGTTTTGCTTGTGTATGCTATTTTAGTATTTGTTATCACAATTTGATATTAAACTTTTAAGTTGCGCTCAAATTTTGAGATTGCTTTCTATTATATAGATTTCTTATTCAAAAGGCCTTAGCGCGACTCTTAGAGAGCGTTCAAGTATTACGTAACGCAATTTTTGGAGATTATTGACCCCCCTCCCCCATGAACTCGCCGTAACGTTTTTCAGTACCCAAGTACAGTATTGTATCCAAGTCTAGTAAAACGTTTCGTGACCACCTAGTGACTCTTTAGTTACTATTATGTGGTGTAAGTAGAAAATAATATTAACAATAACGCGTCATTCAATACCCGCCCCGCATTGTAACTTTTTACAAAAGGACCCCCCCCCCCCTCCTAAATTTCGTTACGTAATACTTGAACGCTCCCTTACGAAAAAACGAAAGGCGCAAGAAAAGTCGATATATTTGTTAAGACTCCGCGCTCCGTGGGCATATTTGGATCTAAATAAAAGCATCAACGGTATATAATACTTGGTAACTAAACAAATTGTCGATGTGTTCATTCTAAGGCCTTGGCAAATTGTTATTGGACAAGCTTTAGTATGAAGATCTAAATTTACTCCATCAAGACTATTTGAATATTTGTGTGTGATATTTAGCAAAATATGACAATCTTAGAAAATTATGTATTATTAATAATTTTACTTTCAACCAATTATTTTACGTTTGAATATGAGTAGAGTACTATTAATAAGTATATATGAATTCGTCTACGATACCCGTTTATAAACATAAAATTAAGGATTCCGGCAAATTTAACTTTACTTGTCTAATAATACGATCTAAATCAATAGTTGAATTAGTATTATAGTCGTGTTTATCGTGACGAAGCCAACTGACAGTAGCTAATGTCACTTTGTAAAATAATGTTGCCATATTTAAAGTAATAGTGCTGCGTTCAGTTCTTGTTCAATCAGATGAATGAACAATGAGTGTGAATAGTTAATCATTTCAAACTATAAAAGAATATTATTTCTATTTGAAAATTGTATAAAATATTTTTTATAGATATAAGTGAGGTACTAGTACTATGTAACTACAATCAGTTTTTTGACGGCTTATTACAAAGCGCGGCGCGGCAACTAGTGCCATCACCGATCATTGATTCAGGGGTTTTTACTTTGTCACAACACTATTTTTATTTCATTAAAAACTGACAACACCGTAAACGTCAGTTGACTTCGTCTAATTAAAAATACGACTATAGACATTTTATTACCATGTTGCTTTTAACTATAGCTTAATTCTTAGGAACAAAGATCAGTTTCGCTTGCACAGCGGGTCTATAAAGGTGTCCTTATTAATTTAACTTTTCACGTTTCCGCATGTAACTTAAAATGTTAACATTTAATGTGTTATAAAATATAATTTGGTAGAAAGAGATAAAATATTAGTAAATATACAGTACATTAAAACTCTTAGCCACAACATATATAATGTATTTTCTACTTCATATGTTACAAGCTATCTATTCTAAAATACATTATATAGGCAAAGTTCCAAAGATTTTTCCATTCCCCCTTTGAAAAGCTAGACTAATTCTGTGAACGAGGTAGCTGCCAGCTCCGGTCTCCTGTGATGTCGACTAACCTTTTTTTTTTTTTGTTATTAAGTCACCCATACTTGCCTTTGTATTTTTTTAGTAAAGGTTTGCGAACATGCATTACAGTAAAATCTTACCATCTAGAAACTAAATAAAAACTAATTGCACACCTGGAAGTGGCAAACTCAGCATGATTTATACTAAAAATATTTGATTATAACAAAGTTTGTAATATAAAAAACATGTATGTTTAAAAGGTCAATATAAGAGTATGTTATATTAAATTCGGAGTGTTTCAATATTGATAGTATGTCAGTATTATTCAACTCTTCTTATGTAATATATTAACATTTCATAGATATTATTAATGGGGAACAAGCCCATCAACAGAAGTTAGTTTTCAGTCAGAAATAGGCTTTTAAATATAAAATGTTGCATTAGCTCAAGTATTTCTTACTAAGTCAAAAGTAAAATAATTTGTTTAGTTATTTTACCAAATGTGTTGAATGCTTGGTGTGGTCAATTTCTAGTCTGCTTATTATAATGATCAAAACCTCCGCATATATTTTGAAGCAATAAATTGTCTATGGATAAAATAGTGTAGACTAAAATAAAATTGTCTATGGGTCTGTATAGACTCGTGTTCTTTTTATTTATTATGTGCACAGTTTTTATCTTGAACATTGTAGTACAGTGTAGTACATTTTCCAAATCTTTTGTCACTACATTTTTAAAGGTATTTTCGAATGTTAGTGAATACTGTTGTATTGAAGGTACTTATTTCGGCAGTTTTTAATAAGATTTTCAATTTGGAAATTCGTATCTGTATACATGATCTGTTTTAACTCAGTGGTTCTTTTAATACACTGGATTTGATTCCCAGGAAAAATCGGGATTTAGTCAAGTATTCACTTTTAGATATTTAACCACTGCCGTCCACTTGCTTTTAGAACTATTGGTTGTATTTCCAACGATACAAGTTTTTATTTACTTTTTCTATGTCTAATCTAAAGTTGCGATGTCTTATGACTTTGTGCTGTATCTGTACAAAAATTTTAGAAACATTATTTTTGTAAACTCTCCCAAGTTGGCATAATAAATAAATTGTGACTAATATTGTGTATACATTTTCTTCACCTTACCTATAAATAAACAAAACTATTATTTATTTACAGTTGATATCAAGGTTTTATTTATAATCAAATTGTAATTTTAGGATTCAAAAAAGTATGGTTGATTTAGTTTTTGTTGCAAATAAAGTCATTGGCTTAGAAGAAAACTCTCGTGTACCTAACTTCCAAAGAATATTAATGTAAGGTGTCATACAAATTTTAAACCTACATTCTTTATATTTCAACAAGGCATTTCAATAGTCTTAAAAAGTTACAAAATATTGTTAGGATATGTCTCAACTATTTTGTTCCATTGATAATTCCTATTGTTTCTCAGAACAATATCCGTGGCCGTAAACAATAAATACTTTCTTGAACAAAATAATGCCAGTATCTATTGACAGTCTCAGAAAGCACAACTCATGTAGCCAGCGATGCGCCGGGCACTCGTTTTACTTTATTTTGTTGCTGCTAATTCAGAAATGTACGGACATCAAGTTTTTACGGCAAGGCGCTCGAGGTCTTACCCACTCCACACAGGATATTATTATAGGCGATCCAACTCCGAGCCCCGTGTGGTATCAGTGTTTAATCCTAATGATTATAGTGCAATTTTACCAAGAAGTAAATTCCAAACATCAGATTATTTAACAAATTGTGATAACTTTAAAAGAAACGTTGACGCCTCAAGTAAAATTTACTACGATAACGATATTGGATACGAAAAAGCAAGAGTGAAATGCAACATCAACAGTGATATTTTAACACAAAAGCCAACTTTGTCTTATGAAGAAAACAAAAGATTTAATAGGAACTCCGCCTATCACATTGATGATGATGACATAAGAACGGATACAAATATGTATGACGGTTGGCCATATTCGTACCGAAACCGGTATGACTATAATTTAAATTATGATCCCGAAAACGAAAAAGCAAAAGATAAACGTTATGTTAATGACATAATTGAAAGGGTTATACCCGTTCACGAAGATCATGAAGATGATATTCACGAAAAAGAACGGGAAAAGGAAGATATAAATCCAATGTATGGAAATCAAGCATTCTTTTCACATATACTTGAAGATTATTTTGATAGAACTAATGAGGAAGACCCACTTATATTTAAAGGACTAAATTACAATAAGGAATTCGATACAGCTCCCTACAGAGATATTCATGGAAGCAATAAACGTTTCAGGCGCTTAAAAACTTACGATACCCATAAAATGCCATATGTATATAATTCAATTAGAGATAAAGTTAAGTATAACGAAGAAGACAAATTAGCGGAAATAGGAGAACAATACAACAAAATCGGGGATGAAAATGATATATCTACAAGAGATGCAATAAATGAAAGTGATAAAACGGCATATGCTTATGACGGTCAAAACTATCGGGGTTTTAAAGATTTTATCGACTCTTTTGTTAATAAATTTGGAACAGAAGACCACGAGAAAAATGTTGATCTTAACATAAATAAAACGATAGATAAAGGAGAAAAAAAGAAAGGTTTCAGAAAAGTATACCACAAAGATGAATATCAGGAAGATAATGAATTTTACGATAATTCAAACAATAAAGCTGTTATGACTGAAAGTGGGGGATCTAAATTAAATAATGGCGGATCAGAAGCAATACTCGCATCCCGGGCTTCAGCAGTGTTAGGGGACGAAGCAAATGATATTAACAAATTAGGCAACAAGGGTTTTGCAAAATCTAGACACAGTGAAAGTATTTCTGACGGTAGAAATGGACAAAATCTCGGCCTACAGAAATTTAAACAAGTCGCAAAAAGTAATGCTTGGAAAAATAATGCCGATTACTATGACCACTTGTAATATTTAATTAAGTTGTTTTAAGCTAAGCTAAACTGTTTTAATATAATAAATGTTATTGTAATCATTTTGAATCCTTCTATAAATCAGACAGTGAGTCGAATTTATGCAATTTAATAAATTTAATTCGTTTTCAGCGTATCTGTTTTTGTTTGCCAAAGGATTTCAAGAGAATAGATTTTACGAAAAATATTTTTTATCCTTGCGTACGAACGATGAAGATAATCAATATATTTACACATTTAGGCCTCCTTTTATCGAAGTCGAGAAGTTGTAGTCACTACTGCGAGGATAGTGACTGTACCGATCATATCGAGTCAGTAGGTCGTACTTGCCTAAACAGCCTTAGAACCAGAAGTATTTTGCCTAAGCGAAAAAAGTTATAGTAAAACGACGTAAAGTTGTTATGCAAAGTAACATAATTATTATATTATGTATTATTTGTTTATTTTTTTATTTTAAGCCTTATCTTATTTCCTAATACAAAAATATCTAATTATCTCATGTGTTAGTGAATATCTTTTACATTTAGTAAGTATCAGGAACCCTCTCCGGTAAAGGCCTCTTCCAAGGCTTGCCATCTTTCTCTATCCCGAGCTATTTGGACCCAGTGAGGACCCGCGATTTTTTTGATGTCATCATCCCATCGAGCGTAGGGTCTGCCTCTGTGTCGTTTGCCTGGTAGGCCACTCCATGTAGTTACTGTTTTCGTCCACCTATGATCTGTGAGGCGCGCTACATGACCCGCCCACTTCCACTTCAATTTTTTTTCGTGGCTTAGAGCATCAATTGCTTTCGTCTCTTGTCTAGTTTTTAAGTGTCTTATTTTATGTACCTTTTTAATATTTAGCATGCTCCTTTCCATGCCTCGTTGACATGTATTTATTTTATTTTTTGTTTTATTTGTAAATTTCCATGTTTGGCATGCGTATGTCAGACATGGCAGAAGGCATGAGTCCATGTAGCCAACATAATATTGTGATTTAATTTATTTACAAAAATTATACATATACTTTAAGTTTTTCATAGTCAGTATAAAGATCTATAATGACGTAGCAGTGTTCACAACATAACAAAAAAAGTAATTTAGCACTGCAGCGACTATAGCCCAAGACGCACAGATTAGCGCTTCACCGATTTTATATAAATTGAGACGTCGCTGAAAATCGATTAAAGTTTTGTTGATTAAATTAAATTTTCTCTTCAATAAAAAGTACGAAAATAAACGACTTCAATCATTTAAACATTTATTTTCACTTTTGTAACGAAACTCGATACAATAAAATTGTTGTATAAATAAATGTACTTAATCTGTAATTTATATAAAAATGTATGGATAGAAAGTGCATTACGTTTGTCGCCATGAAATAATAATGTGCGTTCCCCAATTCCCTTTGTAGTTTCTTCGATCGAAAGCATGAAATTCTATCGGCCCCTAAGCGGGTTTTTGACCGGTTCGTCCAATGTTACTACTTCATCCTTTTTTGCATAAGGAATTTGTGGAAATATAGGAAGGTGGCTTAGTAATTTCGTCATCATATTTGAAGTTCTCTCACCAAGCTTCTCCACAAAGCTGCCTAAGTTCCACGGTGACCTTACAGTTCTGACGTAACTAGGACTAAGGAACTCCTTGCTGTCATCAATTTCATCACTTTCATCACTATCATCTCGTCCATGCGTTGTTTCTTCCAATACCTGAGTACTCGTAGAAAACTCTTGATCATAGTCTTCTTCTCTCATTTTCTCAGCTGCATTCCGGATTACTTTTACCGCTATTGGTTTCTTTGGAAAAGTAACTTTTCGTTGTATCAACGATCGTGGTAATTTTGGTTTTGGTGCGGTATCTGCTTTTGGGTTGCTTTTAGCCTTGTTCGTTCTCGGGCGTTTATAATTATTTTTAATTCTTGGTTCTAGAGGCTTTCTTCCGCTTACAAATTCGTCATGATTTATATCAAAATCATAGTCATTGATATTAAAATCTTCATCTTCGTGTTCAGCGGACTCTTGTTTCTCCATCCACTTGTATTTTGATTGATAATCTTCATCACTACTTATTTCATGGAATTTAGGAATAGGTTTTTTTACCAATACCTTGTCTTTACTGCTTTTATTATTATTTGTTACGTTTTTAATTGGCTTTTTATCATCAACGGCTCTAATAGTTCGTTTGGTATTAAAATAGTTGTAATGAGCACCATTATGATCTTTAGCAACAACGTCAGGTTTTACATCAGTCTTTCTATCGCAGGACTTATCGGTCGTTTTAAAATTAAGCTTAGCATAACTCATAGCTATTAAAATATTCGCAACCGTTAAGTACAATACTCGTATCTTCATTGTGAACTGGTGCTCAACTAGCGTCCAGATATTGTATCACGCATAAAGTAAACACCGCATGTTTTTAGTTATTGTATTACAAAGTTAAACAATGTATGCGTGAAAATATGTAGTGATTAATAAACTTTGTTTTGGCAACAAAGATTAATCGGAAATTCTCAAAAATGGTTCAGTGGTTTAAAACTTGAGATGACTTTTGTAAAATTAATTATCAATTGAATTTTTATCATCATTTTGTGCACGAAGTACAGTTTTATATTTATTTTTTGTCTTTACGTTATTGTAACACACTAACGCGGAATGCGAAATTTATGTTATGGAGTGAATGAAATAAAGAAACAAATATTTATGACTCGCAATAACATAATATTGCATTGTGTTTTTGTTTGCTTGTTTATAAATCTCACTCTATAAATAAATACAGGAAATGTCATATAAAATCGTTGAATCGTGTACTGTACGTTAGTTTATCATCATATCGCGATGGAGATCTATTTTGGAACTCTCTTAGTGTTCTTGTATTTTCAATGTATTTCTTCGTCACCAATGAACTATGTGTATTACGAAAATCCAGATTTGGGATACGTCGCTTCTTTAAGTGGATCCTCTGCTTATACTAAGACACGGCTTAACGGACCAAAAAAATTTTTCGTCGGTAATACCAATCAAAAATATATGAAGCTGGCGAATGAAGAAGCTATTAACTCTTTATTTAGCATAGGTAAATTATCGCCAAAAATGTTTGATCCAGTGATTGACACTAATAACGTAAACGCCCCCAAGCTTACTGAAGATGATACAAGGCAAGCCAAACAACCAGAAAATATAAATAAAGACTTAAGATTTGTTGAAATTGATCAGACAAAAAAATCTAGAGACAGTGACGTCACTCATCAGAACTCGAAATTCAGAATGGCTCCTGATTCTAACATTAAAGAAGTTCAAAAACCTCATCCTAATAATGAAGATAAACCTATGAATCAAAAGAATTATTTCGAATACAGATTAAAGCAAAATAAACGTAAAGCTAACTTCAAAACAGTTCCAAAGCTACAATACGACCAATTTAACCAACCACCTGGTAAAAAAACACAACTGCCAATTCAAAAGTTCGGTGAGAAACCGTTACCCAAACCCAACAGAGACATGACGTATAAACAAAGTGATAAGAAATATAATGTTCAAGCAATGACAACGATTTTAGATGATATGACTCAAAAAGCTTTAGAACGCTATGAACAAAAGCAGGATAATCAAAAAAGAGACACGCAATCAACAATCAATGAAGAATATATGCAACCCACAATTAATCAGCCCTTCAGTAGAGACAATCGAGTGAAATTTCTTGATTCTAAGCACATCCCCGCACGAATTGGAAAGTATGAAGAAAGTTTGAGTGGAAGACCATATGCCTTGTTCTACCGGGGTTTAGAAAATCTTGACCATCGTGATTTTTATACAGGTTCCGTAGATAAGTCTGTTCATAATAATATTGTTGAATCTAAAACGCTCGTGAAAGATGTAACTTTAGATAGGGAGCGAAAAAGAAAAGCAAGAAAAATATCAAACATTAAATTAAATCGGAAAAATTTAGATTCGAACTTAATATAGATCTTCTCAAATAATACGGGAAATGTTAATGCAAATGTGCCTTGATATTTTATTTTTAGGGGATCAAAATTTCTTCAGTTTGAAATTGCATAAAGTATTTTATTGTATTAATATCTTGTATTATTCTTAATAAAAGTTACGTTAATAAGCGAGATTATTTAAAGAAATGCCTATGTACCGAAAAATTTCTTAACTTAATTTAATTATTAACTGATACATTTTTTGGACGTAATGAAATCTAAAATCAATGAACCGATTTAAAAATGTTTTACCATTATAAAGCCACATTATTAGCGAGTAACGTATGATATATAACATTATTACAAATAGCGTAGCGGAACATCAATAATAAATTTTGCAAAAATGGGCTAAAAATCCTCTTAAAGATTAAAAGTAACAACCGTTGTGATAGATGCTCTTACGAGATAGCATATGTCTATCTTTTAAGGTAATCAATTTAAAGCATTAATTGTTTTTTTTATAAACATGATATTAACCCATATCCAAATAAATATGCTAATCATCAAAAGTGTTTAATTTTGAACAATAATAATCTAGACATCATTGGATTAAAATGAATATCTTAGGAGATATTGAGAGTTTTGAAATAACTTCGAAACAAAATGTTGTTCACATACTATGCACGCATATTTATATTAAGTGTAGATAAGTGTAAAAATTTAACGCAGATGAAACCGCAAGGAACATATTAGGTATTGTGTTTAAAAAGTATGTAATATTAAGTATATCTAGTAGGAGAAATAATTTTAGCAAACGGGAAAATAATATGTATCTATAATAAAATAATCCGATACGGTCCGAAGATATCGTAATTAATATAACTGGAGCGTGACAGGTGACTTCGGAATGCAGCTTTAGATAGGTACATCGCGCATTTTAAACTATGTATTTTCACCCACACACTTGAAGTATTATGGATAAATATAATATTACTTTTAATAAGAGTAACCATAATCTATGTAAGTATACATGTTATAAGGATCGCCTTTTATGAAAGATATTTTCTATTTTTTAAATTGGTCCAAACTCTTATTAAATAATTATAACTAAATCGAAATGTTTTAATTGATATTGTTTTCTAATTCTAATCTAAGCTACGATAATGTTCATATTGTGTTCGTTTTAGTTTTGCTTTTACTCTGCAAGGACAGTTTTATCAAACAATTATTTACCCAAGACCTCCGATTGAGTTCTTTTGAATTAAATAGCTGGCGTAACCAACTGAGCTACCACCGAGAAACCAACCAGTTACTTATTAATAGTTTCTAACGGGTAAACGTGCAGACATGCACTGAACGAATAATATGCTTTTCAGTAACATTGACACAGAAGTCCATTGCCCAATTATTAGCGCAAGATGTCAATGTCCATTTTCTTGCTATATAAATATTTGTTGTGACCTTTACTATCATTTCTGCAAGAAACCAGTAACATGGTACGTCGCATTGTTCTATTATTGGTTATTGCCTATGGATCGTGCATGAAAATGCAGGAGACCGTAGAGAGGACAGTTATGGTTAGAACTTCAGGGTCTGACCTGCAACCGGCTGCCACTGGTTTCATTTATAAAAGAGGAACCAATGGAGAAGCGGTCGTTACCAAATTGGGGCAGAGTGAAGTCATGGAACAGTTATCAAAACTTTATAAGCCCCAAGAATTCGCTGGTTCTTCAAAAGACATTGGCTCATTTGAAAAACAAAATGCACCAACAAAACAGGATAAAATTATTCCCGTCAAAGAAAACACAGATGTTGACGGAATAGCTGATGATGAGTATAAAAAAATAATTGATGATTACGCCACTAACTTTGATGATTATTTGAAGAACTTGGGCAGTTTTAAAGAATACAATAATAAAGAATTCGGGTTTGATGTCAATCATGATTACGATCCAAAAGGTTACAATGATTACGATACTAAAAAATATGAAAGTTACTACTTGACACGAGAAGACCCTTATGGTTATGGTAAGGGGTATAAGGACGAGGGGTATAAAAATGAATATAAAGTACCCCAGAATGTTGCATTTCGTTACAAAAACAATGAAGAAGATAACAAAAAAGAAAACCGCTTCTATGGAGACGAGTATAAGCATCACAGAGGAACACCAAGCGGTAATGGACACGAACAAACATCAAATAGAACAGATGAAAAAGATTCAGATGAAAATGATAGCACCTCATCAAATGAAGAAAGTACCACAAAGTCCTACGCAGACTATGGAGCCAAAAGCGGACTTGCTACTAGCAAAAGATATGACTACAAAGCCGACCAATAATCTAGGACTAATTACTGTATTGTTGTTATTTTTCGTAGTTTTGTAAATATGTATTTAAATGTTGACAATATAACGTTAGACTTACACTACGATTTTCTTTCATAATTTGAAAATTTCATTTTAAATTATTATTATAACTCGATTATAAATACGAAACTCCGCTGTGGAGTAACATTACGTATATATTAAATTCCTATGGTTATTAAAATATAAGAAAAAGAGACCTAGTTTCTTTATTTAAGCCAAATGCACAGCAATATATATTATATATCGCTCCCGACAGTTAAAGACGTTGTAGAAATCTTTATGTTAATCTACATAAAGCATCAATAAATTATATTTCAGCACCTATTAAGTAAGCTATCCACTGAAGTATTGTCAAACCATTTCAACTTAGGGTCCTTCAAGAATAGAGCGTACCAATTCTTAAAGGCCGGCCAGGCACTTTCGAGCGTTCTGGCATTGTGAGTGTCTATCGGCGGCGGCAGCTTAACATCATCAGCCTCCTGCCCGTTTGAACCCAGTTTAAAAAAAAATAGTCCCATTTAAATGTGCATCTTATATCTATTAATGAATTATTATGATATACCCAATGTTTATTAAATTAATTAAATAACGTTTAGCTATTTGACCGTGTTACCCATTTAATAAAAACTTTAAGTAGTAAGCTTTTTTTAAATTACATATTTACCCATGTCCATGTATATTATGCAATCTCTTATTCATAAATAATTGTTAGTCAGATAAGTTTGCGCATACACATCAATGAAAACAGAGATAGATGAGTGCTTTAATAAAGACAATAGTAGTCTCTGATCTGATGACTGATCTAGTTTTTATGAATAAGGAAGTAAAGTTCGTATACAATTTTAATGAGTACCTAGAGAAATTGACGATAGTTAAAATATAAAAATGAAATACTTTACGAAATTAAATAGATATTAATATAATAATGTATTTAGGTAGCAAATAGGTATCTAAATAAATCTGGTCATTATAATATTAGGGTTTTACTATTTTCAACTTACTTATTAACAACCATTAATAGTGCGGCATACATTGTTTAGTCTAATAGATATAAATTTCTTTACATCTCATTATATAAGATGTTTTGTTTCTGACATTACAGCTGTTTAGCGGGTAAAAGTTGAAGGTATATTTTTATATCGAGTATGGTAAACAAAGATTTATTTCCGACACTGAAATATACAGTATTGACAATATTCTTAACCTACAATGTAATAATAATTAAAATTAAAAAACTAAAACAAATTTAAAAAGTGTGGTCCCTGTGACAGTGTACCTTTAATGCGGGCACAATTTCCTCGCTGTACTCAACGGCGGATCCAGGGGGGGGGGGGGTCATGACCCCCCCCTGAGCAGGACTTAGGTGGACCACTAATTGAACATAATGATTTTATATATAAATTTGTCACCATACAGATTATGTAACTACATACAATTAATTTAATATAATAACTTTGTATGATGGCAAACGTTTGGGAATGAACGCATCGAAAATTTGAATTTTCCGCGCCACACTTGAGCGCGCTTGTCGCTATGAAACGTCTAGCTAGACCTTACCTCAATCGGAATCGAAACGACTAAACTTCAACATATCATAACATAGTCTTATTTTAAATTGTAGCATCAATATGTATCCTAATATATGAAAATTGGACCCTGTCAGCGAAGCGACAGCAGAAAGGTCTTTCTCTACGTTGCGCATAATTAAATCGTCGCTAAGATCTTCAATGGTTGATGATCGCCTAACCGGACTGGCACTTCTCCACGTTCATGAAAACGTAACCGTTGACGTGAATGACGTAATAACGCGTTTTGGGAAAACACGTTAAAGAAAAATTGATTTAGTTATTAAAATATATGTATTTTGTCTGTTTCTATTTTGTTTGATGAAATCCCTTTTCGTACCATCTCTTCACTTTTGCGAAGTTTAACGTAATACCCCTCGACATACCTCTAGCTGTTATGACAAATCATTCACCACGGTTATGTAATATAAATAGGCTGCCTCATTCCGTACGTGATAGTCAGGCCGAGCTAAGCTCGCCAAAACAGCTCGAGCTGAGCTGTAAAGGCCCTAAAGGCCAACAGCGAGATTCCACTTTAAAAAAAAAGGTGAATAGTGTGTCTCTGGATGTCTTCAAGAGAATGTGTATACAGGTTGGTCCAACTAGTGACGTCAATATTTTTTTTTAGATTCCTCACATCTGGGGGTATACGAAAATACCCCATGTATGTTCCGCGATTTTTTGTAGTTTTCGAGTTATACATTTTTTTGTGTTTTTTTAATGTTTTCTGCCAGCGAGGTTTCAAAAATTCATATCTTTTTATGTTGTAGGTATTTTGCTTTTTTTTTCTGTTAAATGATTGCCTTAAATGATGTTCATGTTTAATGCTACAATGATTTTTAGCCTATCCACCTTAAAGGCCGATTACAACAAAAAAATACCAATTAAGTACCATTTTTTTCTATGGTTTTGGTAGCTTAGAACCCTGCGGAGTTTCTAAATTTAGCCAGAAGCTATGGAAACTTCTTTTTGTATTATTAAATTGAAGTTGAATGTTTGGACAAATCCAGCTAAAAACTAAACTTCTAACTTTAAAACCTTTTTTGAGTAGCTTTAACTAATTTTAGGAAGCTGATATATTTTTTTATTTAAACAACATTTAAGACAATCATTTCACAGAAAAAAAAACTGCAAAATACCTACAACAAAAAAATATAGGAATTTTTCAAACCTCGCTGGCAGAAAACATTAAAAAAACACAAAAAAAAATGTAACTCGAAAACTACAAAAAATCGCGGAACATACTTACATGGGGTATTTTCGTATGCCCCTAGGTGTGAGGAATCTAAAAAAAATTATTGACGTCACTAGTTGGACCAACCTGTATGTACACAATATTATGTGTTAAGTTTTTCAAGAGTACAATAAAGAATAAATATTTTTAAGTGCAATACTTACGTACATTAATAAAATATCTACTTTTTACTTGTATCTATTGTTATCAAAATTAAATTATAAGTTCTTGACTTGACCACGACTATGTGACCCCCTCCTGGCACCAAAGCTGGATCCGCCCTTGGCTGTACTGCGATTGCGATTTATTCGTTGAGCGAGGAAAGCGCCAGCTCTGGTACCAAGTACTATCTACCAGGCAGAAGCCTAAATCTTTAATTAGGGCGTGTGCACTTGGACCCCACAGCCCAAGAGTTCAAGAGCCCAAAATCAAAGTTAGAGGAAAGACATAAATTTGAGCCATTTATTATTTTCCGCCTTCTCTGCGGCCGCGCTAGGTGCTTGTCCGAGGGAGATATAATATATATAAATATGTTACGAGTACTTGTAAAAAATAACCAGTGGATCTAAAGCCCTTGTTCTTGGCCTCAGATCTCTATATCTGTTTTAATTCCAAGATAAATAGCAACCTGTATAGGCCAGTAAACAGACTTCTATGCCACACACATCGTCACTTTCTGGGTTTTAGTTACCTCACATACATAGAAAATTCCTTAGTGCACAATCGAAATCGATCTCACGATCTTAGAGTTTAGAGACTCTAACACCTAGCCATGATAAAACAGCATACTACATAACCATGTACCGTGTACGTTTATAGATTACCGTTTGAATATGCAATACACAAGACAATTATAAAAGTTCTCTATATAATTGTAATAATTGAAAACCACGTGAAAACCCAAATTTAATACCGTACATTATATATATCATACCTAATACACTACAATCGACCACCGAAACAAAGGCAACATTTTTTTATCATTTCTTTGTCACCTCTAACCTCGCGTCAATAAACTGTTACATGGCTATACGAACGGCACTCATGGTCTTTTCATATTGAACTATTCAGCGATTGCTCAAGATATAAATATTGAGCAATCGCGTTATGAAATTATTACAGCACAGGTTGTGGAACGATACACATCTCAACATGAAGCTACCACTTACAATTTTACTTGTGTCATCCATTGCGACAGCCATACAAATCGGCGTTCCCGCGGCTTCAAGTTATGTCTACAGAAACGACAATAATGGCCCAGCCAGTCTGCTACAATTAGGACATTTCGCGCAGCCCCAATTTCTTCCACAGTTGCAAGCACCTCTTGCTCCAGTAAAAGCTCTGGAGGCTTACGATTTAGCTCCCCTCCCGCTACCGTACCTTGCAGCTAAACCCATTGTTATCGAGGATGCTGAGGAGGATTCTGATGAATCACAAGAAGATGGTCTAACTGGGCTTAGTCATGAAGGAGCTGGCGGTAGCGACTATGAAGAGAAACACCATAAAGCTCACGGTGAAAAGGGAACTAAGGGCTATCATTCTAAAGGGCACTTTGCAAAGGGACAAGCTGGTAGCTATGGAGAAGCTCACAATGAAGGACATCACAGCGAAGCAAGTGGGGAAAAAGGCGCCCATCACGACGAAGCCGATGCTTATGGAAAACATCACAAGTCAGGTAAAAACTATAAGGGTGGAGATCACGGGCACAAGAAATACCACAGCAAGGGTGAGGACATAACTGGATACCATAAAGTATTCAACAAGGATGAGTTCAAGAAAGATCATGACTTCTACGATGTAGCTGACAATAGCGGCCATTACAACAAACATGGTTCCGAGGAGAAACATTACAGCGAAGAAGATGGTGGTCATGCGGAGGGTGGAAAGGGATCTTCAGGTTATGAAAAAGGAGATTTTGGTAAATCTGGTTACCATAACAAAGGACATGTAGATGATGGTGAATCAGCTCACGAAAGCAAGGAAGGTGAAGAGAGTCACTACAACCATAGCGAGGATTTCGGGAAAAAAGGCGGCAATAGTCACGAAAAAGAGTATGAATATGAAGACGTTGATCACGAAGATGATGAATAAATACTAGTTAATTAAAATTTGTTATGTTTGATACTAATGCTGCTGTGATTTTTTAATTTTTAAAAGGAATAAAGAAGTTGATATGAATTGTGGTGTATTGTCTTAGTTTTTTATAACATTTTAAGAGGAGTTGAGTAGTCTACTAATTTCAGCCCTGCGATTCTGTAACTACAACAAAAACAATAAACTACAAGCTCACACCTTTTCAGAATGTCAAATCATAAAATGACTGCTTCACGACTGATTTGAGAGCGACCGCCAATGCGAAAACCGCTGTGTGAGTTCGAAAAGTGAGTTACAGAATCGCAGGGCAGTTGCCTAAGCCATCGCCTCATTTGTTTGAAAAAAGAAATGAATTTTTCACTGCTGTATAAAAATTATTCAACGTCTTAAAATCTCTGTTAAAAATTATCTCTACAAATATAATATCTCTAGTCTCTTTAATATACTAAGAAGGCTTTTTTAGACGTTACAAAAAAGTCTCACGGAAGTTTCTTCTTCAATAAGTTTTCATAAATTGTCACTTAAATATTTTCACATTATAATAAGATCTCAATAGATTGGTTATAGGTGAACTCGTAGTTAAATTCATCTATGAATAAAATATACTGATAAGTTTTTTTTATGTAATAGGAGGGAAACGGGCAGGAGGCCCATCTGATGTTAAGTGACACCGCCGCCCATGGACACTCACATTGCCAGAAGGCTTGCAAGTGTGTAGCCAGCCGTTAAAAAAGTTTTGCAATTAAAGTTGCAGAATGAAAAAATACATGTTAATTTTATTATTACTTTTATTTATATATTTATTATTATTTATTTATATTATAACTTCCATATTAGTCGGTTATATATTGATCTCGGAGCTGACGGAACAAACTAACATAAGTGCCCCGCGTGCCCCGTGCCCCGTGCCCGTTCAACACTCGCCGTGGTCTTTACAAATGTGTGGGCATAAAGCCCCGTATTCATGGTAAACATTTGTTTAGCAACAGTTGCTAAACATTGTTGGTGAGCGGCGAGAATGTTGCTAGCAACTATGTTTAAATCAATACAGGTTGTCCACACGCCAGTCTGCGTTAAAATGTTGCCCGAGGAGGTAGTGTTGTTGTGTTCTCTGTATCAGATGTATAGAATCTCTAATAAAAAAAAGAGAAAAAGATGGTGGATTCGAAATTATCTTTTGCAAAGAGAAAATTTGATGAGTGACCTCAGAATGACAGATGGATCATTTTGTAACTTTACGAGAATGTCGAAAAGTGATTTCGAACATCTTCTAGAAATGATTGGTCCATCAATAGCCAAAAGGGAAACAAATATTCGTCAGCCAGTTTCACCTCAAACGAGGCTGGCTATTACATTACGGTATCTTGCAACTGGAGATTCATACAGTTCTCTTTCATACACATTCAGAGTATCAAAACAATTGATTAGCAAAATTATACCAGATGTATGTCAAGAACTAATTAACTCACTAGCAGGATATGTCAAGGTACAAGAACACTATTTGTGTAATCAAGTATTTTATTAATTAAAAAACACAAAAAAAAACAGTGTATGCTATTGCGTTGATTCATCACTGAGATAGTTAACTAAGTTTAGTATAGCCGAATCTTCTGTTTCGTCTCGTAATGCATCTAGTCTATTTGTTTCGTGTCTCTCAATTTCCCTTATTTCAGTTTCCTGAACATTATTTGGTGTTGATGATGGATGAGAAGATGCCGTTTGATATCCATATGTATTATATCGTCCCATTTTTAATTCATACAGTATATTATTAATATGGTACTTTGCCTGTGTCACGGCTTGGTCATCTTTAACACTTCTTAATTCAGCAGCAATATATTCACCATATATATCAAATGGATCCTTCTTCTCCCTTTCATCCATCTTTTTTTTAGCACTTTTCAAAACCTCTAATATTTCATTTGATTCATCTGTCTTATTTCTTTTCCTCGAAGATGTAGATGTTGTAGCATTCGGCCTTGGTGATTGAGATGGCTCTGACTCCATACCACTTTCAAGTGCATTGTTTTCATCTACCTGTAAATTATTATCTTATTATATATTTATTTATTTTTTAGGTTCCAAGTTCGGAACAAGAATGGAAACAAATAAGTCGTGAATTCGAAATACGATGGAATTTTCCACATTGCATTGGGGCCATTGATGGGAAACACGTTATGATTGTGGCGCCAAATAATTCTGGAAGTGAATACTACAATTATAAAAATCAGTTCAGCATGGTACTTATGGCAATTGCAGATGGCAATTACAACTTTATTTACGCAAATTATGGAGCTAAGGGTCGGTCGTCCGACAGTGGAATATTTCAAGAAACACCGTTTTATAATGCATTGTTAGAAAACTCACTTAAACTGCCACGGCCTGAACCAATAACACAAGGCGGAACAGAAATGCCGTATGTAATTGTAGGTGACAGTGCTTTCGCGCTAACGGAGAACATCATGAAACCATATCCTGGCATTCATGAACGTGGGAACAAAAAGCGTATATTCAATTACAGACTATCAAGAGCTAGGAGGATTATAGAAAATGTTTTTGGCATTTTATGTGTGGTGTTCCGTGTATTCACTAAACCTATTCCGTTAAAACCAGCCAATTGTGAACTCGTGGTAATTGCTTGTGTATATTTACATAACTTCTTAAGACGTAACTCAGTTTCCAGATCCATATATACACCTCCACAAACTTTTGATTTTGAAGACTCTGAAGGTAACCTATTAGAAGGTTCTTGGCGAAGGGAACTAAGTTCGTTTCCTATGATTGATTTGCAAAGACGGGGCAGGCCTGCATCACAATCAGCTCTTTGTATTAGAGAACAGTTTGCCGATTACTTTATAACTCCAGAGGGAAGAGTTCCATGGCAAAATAATGTAGCGTAATTGTAATAATTTTACAGACAATAGTATAAAACAATTATATACAAAAACAACTTACTGTTTTATTCATAGTATCCGTTTCACCAGAAGTAGTTGCACCACATAACAAAAATTCCAATGGCTCGTAATAAATCCATTTACATTTTTCTATTGCGCCGCTGCCTGTAGTTTTTTTTGCCGACATCTTTTTTTTCTCTCTAGTAAATTGAGTACGCAGTACATGTATTTTAGTTTCTACGTCTTTTTTGGGTATATTTAGGACTTGAGAAATTTCTTCGAATGCATCGTTCTTTTTGTTTCTATCTTTGTATTGTTTTATAGAACAATCCCATAATAATGGTTTTGATTGAAATAATTCTATTAATTGCATTATTTTATCATTGCTCCACACTACTGCCATGTTTATAAACTGTTGCAAACTCGTCCACACACGTCAACAATTGTCGCTAAACTGATGTTTACGCTTGTCGGGCGAGAGCTTGTCAACATGATGCTGTCAACTCTGCAACACGCAGTGTTGCCAGCAACATGTTGACAGCAACTCCGCAACACGTTGATTCAACTTTGTTGCTCAACAAATGTTTCCCATGAATACGGGGCATAATTCCAACATCCACGCTGTCCACTACCATTTGGTCCTTTAAAAATAAACCGTCCCAAGTCTTAAAATCCCGGTATCCTTAACGTCAGCCTCCTGCCGTTTGCTCCTCTGAAAAAAACAAGATGAACCTGATTTTGTTGGTGGACTACCAAAAATTTGTGATTACTTCCTCACAACCTTGAATTATTATTTCGATTTCTATTAATTTGTTTATGGTTATAAAGAAACAATGCCGTCTCGAACAAGGTGAATTGATCGAATTAACTAGAACGTTCAATTACTTTACAAATAATGAAAGTTAACTGGTAATATTATTAAAATTTTAAATTTTTTTTTAATTATTATGAAACAATTTACAGGTTATAAAAATCAATATAAGGCCGATCACCTAGTTGTCTGCAAAAAACGGAATTTATCCATTTTTAATTATTATTATTGTTACTATGTAGGTTAATAATTTTGTAAAAGTCTATAATATCTGTGTGATAGTTAATAAATGAATGCCCGATGCCATATTGCATAGTGGACGCTTAAAAATAAACGTTCTTCGTTCAGCCCTGCGATTCTGTAACTCACTTTTCGAACTCATAGAGCGGTTTTCGCATCGGCGGTCGCTCTCAAATCATTGAAGCAGTCATTTTATGATTTGGCATTCTGAAAAGGTGGGAGCTTGTAGTTTATTGTTTATCAGAATGCCAAATCATAAAATGACTGCTTCACGAATCACGACTGATTTGAGAGAGACCGCCGATGCGAAAACCGCTGTGTGAGTTCGAAAAGTGAGTTACAGAATCGCAGGGCAGTTCCGAGACATCTAGGAAAAAACATATCTAAAGGGGTATGTGTGACTAATGTTTCAGTTATAGGTAAATGCACCGCTTTACAATGCCATAATGGCATAGTATAGTAGGTATTTTCACAGAAAGGTAATGAATAATAATATCTACTTATTGATATCAGTAGTCAAATACTACTGATTGGCCAAATAGATATTATTGCATAACAAGTATTATATAGTAAGTAATATTTGAGAGATATAATTATAATATTTAGGTATAAAAGGTTATAAAATGTTTGTAATTACCTATATCTAGTAATCATTATAGTTTGTTTTATTAGGAAGTAAAAACTTAAACTATGCTGTAGATATTTTGGAATGTAGAGAAAGTAAATTATGAACGTGATCCTACCTTTAAATTTCTTTATTATATTTGAAATGCTCTAACATAATGATAAAGAAACAAATAACTTAAACACAGACTGAAAATACAAATAAAATGTAAAGTACTACGAATGTTCGAATCACTCAATTGTTGGATTTCCGGCCCCCCTGAGGTCTGAATCCTGGGCACTGGTTAGAGGAATTACAAACTCCGTAAAAACATAAGCACATCTGGAGTACGTAATATAAAGTATCTTAGGTTATTTCTTTAAGATTCCGATTCTTAACTAAATCCTTGGTTAGAACTAATCGATACGCAATTGGACATATTGATTAACCAATCAATAGACCATAACGCCAATCTGAACATCTTAAAAAAACACCCTTGACCACTAAATAGCTATATAAACTAAACAATGGACATGTATGTCAGTGTCGCAAGCCATTTCAATTGCGAAAGGTATCGCAAAAAGCAAAATGCAAAAGAAAATAGTCGTGTTGACATTGATCTACTATTGGGTTAAAGCTACGCCCTTGAATGCCGATTCAGTTGATTTTACGGACATATCTAATTTGAAATACGACTCGAAAGATCTAGAAGACTATTTGAACTATCTTGAAGATGAACAAAGTAATAATAACGCTAAAAAGAAATCATCGAACAAAGGATCAAAGGTGAATTACAATATTGAGGATTTAAAAAAGTTTTTTAAAAGTCTTGGATTGAAAGATGATGGTTCCTACGATGATAGCGAAACGTACAGTCTTACTGAAGGCGCTGCAGCTAAAGCCGTGGGCATTACAGGTAAAGAGAATAGAACTTACAAAAAGGGATCCAAAACAAGAGGTTTTCATAGAGTACAACACAAGGATGAATATAAGAAGGATAAAGAATTCTATGAAGACGACGAAGTTAGTGGTTCAATAGATAAAGTTGGCGCAAAAGGTTTCGGCTACGACGTAGCAAAAGGCAATGGTTTTGATAAAGGACGTTTTCATCGCGTTCGGAAAACGGGCCTCTTTGGAAAACAAGGACTTTCAGATAAAGGAAAAGCTGAGAAAGATTTTAGTGCTTACGAGAAGAAATTCGACAATTATTTTGACAGTGATAAATAACTAATAACCTTATTCACATAGTAACCTTATAGCACATCGATAAAACCAATTAGTAGTTCACAGTTTGTTATACTTGTAGGAATAAATAAAACAATAAATTACGTCTGACGCATTTCATTGATTTGCAAACTTGATTTCCGTAATAATTTATGATACCCGTACAACATGCATTTATTACAAATAAGTAACACTGTTGCTGATAGTCCTATATAGTGACTCGTACACATTAGAAGGGGCATCCATTATGGGAGCTATAAAGTTATGTATTTACGCTGGTAAGTAAAGTTTTGCTATTTGCCTTCATTGTCAGGTTTTAAAGATTGTACAGAATTTATGTTGTAATTTAAAGTATTATTTAAAAAAAATCTTTTTTTTAGCGTTTATTTTCGCGGCTTTCATTGAAGCTTCGCCGTATAAATATTTCCATAAGAACATTGATTCCGCTAACAGAGTAAGAAGACAAATTCCATTTGCCGAAATGGATCCCTTTTATTTAAGCTATGAATCAGATCCGTATACGTCAAGTGTCCAGAACTTTGGTTTAATGGTACCTCCACCAATAAACGATGAAGTTCCAGGTGCTAAGAAAGCTTATAGTTGCTCCTTAATAAATTGCGACCCTGAAACTCAAACAGAAGCTGTTTGCGCCTGCAATTTTAATACTGGCAAAGTTGTCTCCTTTAAGAATCAGTGTGATGTAATTAAACACAACTGTAGATTTGATACAGGTAAGTTATAAAAGCAATTTATACAGTAAAAGTGTCGAAGTATATACACAATTGTTTAAAAAAAACCAAATTCAATACAATAAAGATATGGTACAAAACATTCATAAAATACAAAAATATACGAGCAATTGGTATAACAATCTTACAAAAAGATTTTGGGTACTTGGCACTTGCGTCCTGGAGAATTGTATTAGATCTTTATTTAATTTAAATTATTTTGTAATATATTTGAAAATATTGAATTATAAAAAACACAAACAAAACATAACCAATTTATATCTTAAATCTTATTTCCAGAATTTAGGGTCATTTTACAGGAGATTTGCCCATGGGAGTTTCAGTCGAGACGAGACAACAAGCCGATGAATTTTGACTACAGCAACTCAAAATACTATAATTGAATAAAACGTTACAATAACAGTACCTATTAGTTTCACCCGTGATAATATAGTCATAGCGTGATGTTATAATATATATACTGCCTGGACTATCCATAACAAAATAATGAGAGTATGAAAGACTTGCTTTCATATTAAAATCTACCACTTCCGATGTACTAAAATACGATGTAAATAAACGAAATTAAACCTAAGTAAAATTTTGACTATACACTATAAAGGTGATATATTTCTGTAGTATAGTTAAAAACCAATATCAAGGTACCTTCCCTTGAAAGTCAGTAATACTACTATCCATCAATTGTTATGAAATCGTAAATGCAATGTTAAAAAGATTCTATACATTCGTTATAAAGGTTTCACGAGTTTCATGATAAAATAATAGACATGCAATGAAAAACAAATATACTGAAAATTATGGCTATATTGGGATGGCGTCTCTGATAAGCTAAAATCCACCCCACCATATTTTTTAATCTAAGGAAAAATTAAAAATTCAATAATTTGAGGTTTTATGTAAACTTACTTCAGATCTTTACAACATTAAAATTGAGTGTGAATATAATATTCTTAATTTAATATTTTTGTAGATAGCATTAAATATATATGTATATGTATATGTATAATAGTATGCGTCCCGTTAGTAACGTGTGTCCATCATGCGTCTGAGCAGCGCCTTCGCCGTATGTATCTACCTAAACAGTCGCCATGTGAAATGATTTGTTTGAATATATATTATTCAGTTCTGATCTTATTTATCTTTAATGAATCATACCGATGTCAATTTGAAGATCTAAATATAACTTAAAGTACAAACATTCATTTTTCTATCTAGTATTATAATAATTTTCAATAAACAACTTGAAAATATATACATCTAAAATTTGTAACAGAGAACTCTTAATTGTCTTAAGCGATTGTAATGACGATGTTGGGTGGGACAACTGCATCAGACGATGGCATTCGCAAAATAGACGCAAAGGACGACCTTGGTGTTGGAAATAATAGAAAGAGGTTGCTGCTGGCAATCATTATGGACACCACATCTAAACACCATTCTAGGCGTTTATACACGTTGACATCACCGGGTAATAGTTTCCGTAACTAGATTGACTACATATTAATATGAACAAGGTGGAGAAGCCCTGTGACACAGAATTACAAAGTATGGTAAATGTCTAGAGAGAATACTGCAAATCACTCTTTTAGAATACAGCAACCTCCTTCAACAACATGCTATGTAGGTATGGATGATTTAACTGACCATGAGCCGGATATATTACGTGATGAAAGAAGAAAAAAAGAGCAGCTGTCCACAACTTGAAAAATGTAAAACTGGAATGGATGAATAATATTATTATTATTAAAACATGTTCATCAATATTAAAGTTTTTATGCCGAAATTATTTTGGATTCAACACATAATTATTGAGACATCCAAATTTATATAATTAAAGCGTGGCCTAATTTAACAAATGACTATATCATTCTTTGGTACCTTGGTACATCAAATTAAATAAATAAAAACGTTAACTAATATTTTAATTTTTAAATATAACATCGAACTGTGTTCGATTAATTTTAGATATTTAATGAAATAAATGACCACATCAACGAGACCATAGACTATATAGTTTGTCAATGGTCTAACTCTAGATGATTCTAATGGTGATGGTAAAAAATACAATAAAAGTGACTACATACATTTTAATCTGAAATCCAGTTTTTAAAATTTGTGAAAATCGTATACTAGCACTCCATATATACGATTTTTAACTATATTTTATTGAAATGGCATAATATTATTAATTAATGGAATATGAAAGACATCGTTTTAGACGTCAAATGTCAGGTACCTTTGTTGCCGTCAATGTCTGTCTGACTTGTTTGATGTTTCGGTTCTGACTTCTATAGTCTTTGTTTTTCAATTGAATGAATCAAGTGTTTGTGTAAATGATTGTGAAACAAAGAATTTCCACAAGACGAAATAGATGAGGCTCGATATAGTTACATTTTTTAACATTACTCATGAGTACGGAAGAGACTCTGTTGAATCTCGACTTCGACAAACCAAGCACAGTTATTACGCCGCCCGATGACGGCGTGGTTTCTCTCTCGAGTAGTGCTGAAGACATTTGCTTAGTCCCTGAGATTGAATTTGAGGGCACCGTGGATTCTCCGGGTGTCAACCGTGAGTCGCAACCGCTTCTTGGCGGTCGCGGCGACATAGAAGTATCATTCAACCATTTTCCAGGTAAAAAACTTTAAATCATTTGGAACAAAACGATTATTGTATCGTTGATGTTTCTGCAATCGAAGGTGCGTTGTTAAATAAACAACGATGACTATCTCTACATGGCACTTAAAGGTCTTCGCTAATGCTTATGTGGCTTCGAGAATAAGTTAAAAACTGATTTGTAATAATTAAACCCGACAATCACGAAAGAACCCTATGTTACATTACCTTGACACAACATACAATTTTTCTGTGCATAAATTAAGTTTGAAATAAATTTGATTTAATTAAATTAATGTCTACTATTTTTGTTAAGAACATGCAAACATCAACTTAGTAATGAGTAATATTAAGAAACATACCTAATTCAGTTAGTACAGAATTGTGTGAATGTAGGCACAAGACATTCTGTCAATTTTCAGTGAACTGTAACAGCTGTAGTGTTTCAGGATTCTTTTTTTATAAATTAAAGTCATTATCATTGTTATGGAGTTTCCATTTCTATGCAGTAAGTGTTAATAACTGATTTATCATGGTATTTTATTATTACCAGTAGTTAATATATAAACATAATATAGAAACATTCTCCCATATGGTAACAACAGCATGTGTTTAATTTTAATAAAATTATTAACAGTATTTTAATAAAAGTATTAAGATGTGATAGAATTTATTCTTCACTGATGGTCATTCCACACACTAAGACTTATGTACTGTGACAGAATGCTAATTTTAAATATTATTTGTGTAATAAATGAAAAAATTTGTGTAAAAAATGAAATGCCGGCAACGCACTTGCGAGCCCTCTGGCATTGAAAGTGTCCATGGGCGGCGGTATCACTTAACATCAGGTGAGCCTCCTGCCCGTTTGCCCCCTATTCTATAAAAAAAAAAAAAAAAAAATTATTGTATACTATTTAAATAAATTTGTATGCAAATGAGATTTATATACTAGATACCTTTAGTAGGTTAATGTTATTGGTGTAATCTCATGAGAAATCAAATTTTTATATTATTTAATTTAAAAATTTCTGTAAGTTATCTACAGGTTTAACACAGTAAACTAATCAACTTTAGAATTCAAAATTATTCATTAATAATTCATTCAAGCAAGTATTATGAATTTAAATACACAGTAGTTGTCTAATGACAACAATTCAAATTTCAATAGTATTTCTTAATAAACTCCGGACATATAAATAATTGGGTAATGTAATAGATTAGCAATTCAAATTGTTTATTTAATTCTCAATAACAATTCATGTCTTGCCTTGCTCAAATTGTTACAAATAACCTTGAATCTTTGTAAAAGTTCATTACTTAGTTCAATTAGGTATTGCTAATAAATAAATTTTGCAGGTCAAATGTTAGGTTTATCAGTGTTAATCACATCTCCATACAATTCTTAAGTGAAATAATTTTTCCTATATTTTACCAACACAGTTCATGGTTGTTAAGCATTCTAGTCTATTAGCTACTGATTTTGTTAAAAATATAAATCGATTTGTTTAATAGTTCTGAAACAATATACAACATATACATAGGCTCTAACAAACTACAACAAGAAGAAATTACTACATATATGTTTTATATTATCCACAAATAAATAAGATTTGAATGTAACAAAAACTTTTTGCAGATAGAAATAAACAATGTAACTAAAGCATATGAATAGAAATTACAATTTTAGAAAAACATGTATGTACATATTTCTTTTTATTTTTTTTATAAATATTTATTTTCTTTTTAAATTATGGCCATGTTGAGGTTCATGAGTCGAGGTCAAGGGAAAACTTTCAAATCAGTTCATTTTGATTCAAGAAATGAAATAACCAACTTTATGAAATGAATTTAATGATATGCTCAAAATTATTCAATATTTATATTAAACAGCAGAAGAATTAATAGGCAAAAAAATAACAGTTTATAAGGAACTATTTACCTTACATATATTTTAAATAAATCAACCTAAAACCTAAATTGGAAATAAGCTTTTTAAATATTATTCTTATGATATGACTATATGCTATGACTTAGCGTAGCTGTTATAATTGAAATTAAATTTCGAAATAAATAAAGCCCTAAGGTTATAAATATTGGAAGTTGATATCCTCAGGCCAAATAAGCAGGTCGTGCAGCGGTTGCGTGTGTGGTTTAAGGCTTAATCCGAAAGTCATCAGTTTACATGTCTAATATTACGTTAATTTAAGACAACTTAAATATCCAATTTCCATAATACCTGAGGATTTCATTTTTTTTCATCTTTAAATATGGTTAATATTTTGAGATTAATATAAGCTTCTGTTCAATCCTACGTTACGATCAAAAAGTATAACTCTACTTTTAGTTGATTTAGATTTATTTGTTTACATTTATTTTGGCGATCTTATTATGGTCCCATTTTTATGAATTTATGTTTGGACTATTGTGTGAGACACACCTACCAATGATACCCATTATGATATTCCCCATTTTTATCGAATTTTGATAAGCAGTAAATAAGTTATTCATATGATAGGTATATATGTATTCTGTGCATGTACAACACATCTCTTCCTATTTCAATAACCTGAGTCACCCCATACTTAGCAATTGGGCACCTGAATACAAACATAAGTTTACTGTTACCGTAGCTTGATTTCTCTTAAACGCTTGTTCTCAAGAGAAAATCGAGCGTAAAATGTCATTTCTAATGGAAAGTAGACTGACGCTCTTATTCATAAACACATTGTAAACCTCGATTTGTTGATGAATGCTTATGAATAAGGAGTTTTTTTCTATGGTTGTTTTTAATATTTATGAAACATGGTTAAATAACTACAGAATAGACTGAAAAGTGTCCCGTAACACTAGTTCGAAATTGTATTATTGCTTTCATTTTCATGTGTTTCATTGAAACATTATTTTCGCGAAATCTTAAAACAGTAAGAGATAACGCAGAAAGGAATAACATATCGTTCATGTGGGATTGGTAATGTGCGTCATCAGTTTCGATTAATTTACATCGCCATCGAGCGCTACCTCGTTAAAGACGAAAATATGCCTGAATGTGTATGTAAATAGATTCATTTCTCAAAATTTTGTAAGAAATAAAGTAGATAAATACATAATTATAAAAAAATCTCGTCGTTTATAAACATAACATTCTTCATTCTCAATGAAATGACGTTATAATCTACAGTTAACAATAGACTAAAGTGCTGACAACAGATAGAATGTTATAATGATATTAAAAAAAAATTTTTTTACAGATGACCCTCAATTTAGCGAATTAGTATGGCAAGCCGAGGTAGCCATCGACAATGGAATATTCCCAGAGAGGATATATCAAGGTTCCAGCGGGTCGTACTTTGTCAAAAATCCTGGAGGAGTGAGTTTAAAACCTTTATGGTTTCTTATAATTCCTAGAGTATTGATTGTTCAATCCATAGATTTACATCCTACGCTTAATATGTTGTTGCTTAATATGTAGCTTTTGTTCTAATCTAAACTCCGACTGATTTGCGAAAGAGATTTCCTGTGGTAGTCAGGCTGTACACATTTATATAATTAATATTTAATTTTGTTTCGGTCATCTTAATTCATGTAATGAATTAATAATACATAATTTAGCAATGAATTAATTATAACAGAATCATACAATACTACTATATACTAGCTTTAAAAATTTAAATTTCATAACAAGCAAATTATAAACTTAAAATGTTATCTACTAAACAAGTATTGGGCCAAGGAAACGAATAATTGAATACTATTTAGCTTCACAAGCCGTCTTCGTGTACACAGACACAGCTCTTCGCAAAACTTGATCCCAAGGTCAATTCTTGGCGATTCAAATTTTTCCCTCACACTACACTCACCTATTTGCCTGTAATGTCAACAAAATGCTCAGTGGATCAGAAACATAAGACTTAGTACATAGATTTATTTGTATGCATTATGCATACGACGTAATACGCACATTCTAATTAATGCCTCCCACGGGGTTTTATCTTAATATACCTAAGTAGTTCTAACATTTCGCCCCTAGTATTCGCGAAGATTTTTTATACATATATTTTACGCAAGTTATAAGGCATTGCCATTTTGTGAAAGTCATTAATCATTATATGCTTGTTTGAGATATTCCTTTGCTGTATGTCCCGAAAAGATACGTATAGCTTTCTGCTTTTAAAAATTCAAACTATATTATTATAGTTTGATAAATGAAAAGCAAATATTATAATTACTTTGCGGGGTTAAGGAATCTTGGAGATTGGATTCCTTATTTGGTGTGAAGGAGACAGCGTAAGAGTGAACCATTTTTCATTTTAAAAATATAAAAAGCATGTTTCCGCCCGGGATCGAACCGGGGACCTTGTGCGTGTGAAGCACACGTGATAACCGCTACACTACGGAAACGATTGACAGCCTTTTGAAAACCTCTTACATAAGTATAGAAGTTCCACAGAAGTTCTGAATTTGATTCAATTTTTTAAATTATCAATGCCATTACTGTAATAGAGAAGTTAATAATTTATTATCTATGACTTCTATTAATGCTAGTTTTTGTCAAGAATTAAATCCGGCGTTCATGACATTGTGGGTTACGAAGGCTGAGGCGTTATTGCAAATTACGACATTATTGGGAATTTATATTTCATATGCTCTATATTATTCATAAGAACATTTTTTATCAGGCTTTATAAAACTTAGAGGCGTAACTTATAAAAAAAACTTAACTTATAAAATATATTTTAGCAGTTAACAGTCGACTATAATGTTGAGTGAAATTCTAAAAAAATTAAATTTCTTCAAAAAATTTAAAAATATTAAAATTTTAGAAAATAATCGGCGTGTTCAAACCGAAAGATGAAGAGCCATATGGAAGACTGAATCCCAAATGGACCAAATGGATGCACAAGTTATGCTGTCCGTGCTGTTTTGGGAGGTCATGCCTTATCCCCAATCAAGGGTATCTTTCAGAGGCTGGGGCAAGCCTTGTGGATTCCAAGATAGGTCTCAAGATCGTGCCTAAGACTAGGGTGAGTAAAACTAATTGTTATTTACATGAACGCACCTGAAAGCAATACAGTTTGTAGTTAAAAAATGCTTTTGTATATCATATAAATCAATGACAAGATTTACAGTTAGTTTTTATTTTTCTTTAAATTGAATGCATGGTCAACAATCGATTTGCATGGTCAACAACATACATGACCACGAATGCTGAAAAGCACTTAAAACGTCGAGTTATGTATATAATAATAATCCAGTGGTGCTTTGGGTCCTTAATGGGTCTTGGGCTCAAATTGTATCAGTTTCTTTGATGATTTTTAGTCTGACACATGTAGATTTTTCATATGAGACATGCTGGTTTCCTTACAATGTTTGCCTTCTCCGAGGGTGTCAGAGATGCGCACTTAGACTGAAGGTTAATTGGTGCACAGCCGGGCATCGAACCTACGCGACGACCCTCAGGGGTGCAAGTAGCTCGTTGACTTATGTAAATAATTCACCTTAAATTTTCCTTCAAGAACTTTGTGCGATCGTCAAATGGCCGTTAGACAAGCGTGCAAGCTTTTACTTTGTAATGCTTAACTAAGTAAATTGTGTAAAAGTCTTATCGTACTTTGAATTCATTCAATAAAGACGTATTCATAAAGAGAGAGGTCAACGAAACTTATCTTAATAAGTTAGCATTGAACTAATAGTGTCTCGATATCAATATAACATTGTGTTCTTTTTTCTATTTATATCTCTTAGTCTAATTCAGAAAACGACGTTGCCATGCTTGCACTTTAATAAAAAAAACATATAATTGAAATTCTAAACCATTCTTATCAAAATCGGTCCAGCCGTTTAATTAAAAATACACAGAAGAGTTATGTATAAAGATATGTTTTGTTTGTCTTTACGTACAATAAGTTTAATACACTGTATCACTTATATTTTCGGTATAGTCTTTCAAATGTATTAAAATGGCTTTACGATGGAATTGTTATAAATTATAAGGAACCTTTATACTTTATTTAAACATATTTTATGTGAATACATATATCGTTTTAATGTGCAACATGCAACAGAGCCTACTTCTACAATACAGTGCATTGAGTTCTGAAAGTGAAACTTCATTCTTTATAATTTAATTTAACCTTAATTATAAATATATACACATCCTTATACTGTGTCAAAGACCTGTTCGAGAATTTTTAATTAAAATTAAGGCGAAATATATTTTATAAATTACAGATGGTGAAATTAGTATCAGAAACCTTCAACTATATGCGAATTGACCGCGAGCGATCGCGACTGAAGCGCGCTATCACAGAGCAGTTCCCTAATCTACGATTTAATAGAATGGGTCTTCCGCCAAAGGTATATATTGCTCTTTTGGGCCGAAAATATTGTTTTATTCATAGATTTATTTTAGAACGAATATGGGACCACTGAATACAGTACGGTGTGACGGTAAGACAAGAATGGCGAAAAAGCGGTTTTATTTATAGAAGTGAAGCTATTATTTACATTTTTTGGAACCATTTCACGTTTGTCCGATGAGCTGGTCAATTAGAATTAAGACAGAATATGGTAAATAATAATTATTTACTATATTTTGGTTTAATTCTAATTGACCAGCTCGATACGCAAAGCTTTATATGTAACTGAGCTTATTTTTTATCACGTAAATTTATAGTGAACTTTACTCCACACGATTAAAATAATAAAATAATTGTAATAATGATTTTTGCAAAAATGCTTACTGCTTGATTGGCCTGACTGAGGATGCATCGATAAATTACTGAATTATAACACTTATTATGATAATAGTATAAAAGAATTAATAAGTTTATAATTAAAACGGTACCTACTATGAAATTAATACTGACTTCAGCCATATTTTTGGGTCTAAGACAGCCCGGTTTCCTCACGATGTTTTCCTTCGCCGTACGAAAGAGTGTTAAATGCGCACACAGACAGAAACTCCTTTTGTGCAAAACCAGGGTGTCGCACATACGATTCACACACTAAATCCCAGAACACTGCACAACAATCTAACGCGATTTGTAAATTACATAGTTATATTAAATCGTTATCTTGTAGGATTTTGCCTTTTATATGTATTAATTCTTGTCAAACCATATTTTATACTTTTAATACATCGCCTATCTTTAATCTTCAGGTGGGGTCATTCCAGTTATTCGTAGAAGGATTTAAGGATGCGGACTATTGGCTGCGACGGTTTGAGCAGGACCCACCGCAGGAACATGTTATGAAGAAGTTAGTGTTTTTTTAAATATATGTACTATAATCCTTTGAAAACCCCAGTTCTCTAGGAAACAACACCATACCATGATTATTAATACTACTACTATGAAAACATATTTTAATTTTAAACCATGACCTGCGCTGATATGCCATGGTCATCACATTGGTTACATTCTCTGGCCTTCTTGACTCTCGTTCGTTAATTTGTAATAAATATTTTCTTGATATTTTAATATATAATACACTAGCAAACACGGCGAACTCCGTTTCGCCACCAGATGGCTTCGTTTTATGTAACATTTCGTTTGGTGATCCCGCTTTTCTGTTGATTTTTTTCCCGAATTTTCTTTGCTATAAACCTTACGGAGCCCGAGACCTTTCCAACGAATGCAAAACCGTGGAAATCGGTTCGTGCGTTCTGGAGTTATAGCGTCAGGAAGGAAAACCCGACTTATTTTTATATAGTAGATAACGTCCCAGCTACATACGAAACGCAATAGAATGAACTGATTCTTTAATATTGGCTTTTTAAACCGGTGATAAGACGTATTTGAAATTGTATTTTTTTTAGGGGTTAAATATAATGATCACCATAAAATGCTTTGATACCCTTAGTTCTTTTACCAAAAATATATACTTAACACCAGATAAATAACGTCTAAAATTACAATAGTACTAGCTATTTTAGTCACGACTGCACTTCAAATTGTATTCGAACACCAAATGTAGTAAATGATCACCAAATCTTAGCGAGCAAATTAATGCGCTATTTCGTGCCGTGAAAGTTACCAATGGGCAAAACTGTCGAAGCAGGTGCCATTAAAGAATAGTACTGAGCTAGTTTGCTCATACAGAATTCCAGCTGGGTCGGATTTAGATTGCAAAAATTATGAAAAGCCATGGGAGACCTTTGACGAATACAAAGAGCAACATTTTAGAGAGTGGGAAGTTATAATGCCCCGAGAAAAGGAAAATTGGTTACACGGCACATGCAATTGCCCAAAGTTTCTCAAAGATTACATTTGCAAGCATCTCGTTGGATTGGCGATTCGGCTTAAGCACGTCCAGCCACCTTCAGAGGCCAGAGCTATTCCGATTGGCATGAAGCGCAAAAGAGGACGACCAGCCAAAGCTAAGAAAGCATTAATTGTGCAGTGAATTAATACAGAAGACTGATTCTTCTTAAGATTTTTTAAATGCTTATTATTAGTTTAGTTTTAAGATCTTTGAACTGTTTATTATTAGTTTTAAGAGGACTATCTTTTTAATGATTGTTTCAATAATTAAAAAAGGGATTATTGAAATTGTAAGAGTTTTATTTTTTATTTTAGGTATAGCATTTGGTTGTAAACGAAACGCTCAAGATAATTTTTTTTTGTAGTGGTTAATCAATTTGGAGACAAAAACGTTAGGAGTAAATTTACTTTACTGTGTTTGGCAAAATATTTTTTTTGCCGAGGGTAATTTACTTTAATCGGATAACGAGATTTTATTTTTTTGCATTTCATTTTAAATTAAAATATGGTTAATAATTTGGTTTTCATTAACTATTTTTGGGCTAACAATGAGTTTTTTGGAGCCAGTTTGCTTAAATAGGATAGCAAGATGTAAAAACTTTGGTTATAATTTTACATTAAAATGCTGTTTTAATTTTGGCGATCATTTACTACTTTTGGGTTAACAATGATTTATTTGGAGTCATTTTGCTTAAATAGGATAGCGAGATGTTAAAACTTAGGTTGTAATTTTACATTAAAATGCGGGTTTAATTTTGGTAATCATTTACTATTTTTGTCTGTTATATGTTACTATACCTGGTGGTAAGTTAAACATAAGCCTTTTTTTTATATTGCTACATAATAAATGTAACTGGCAAGTCACGTGTTCCTGCACAACATCAAAAGTATTTTTTTTTCATCACATCTCTAAGGTTCTTATTCTATTACTTATCTTAAATCACAATCTCGAGCGCTGTCAAATATGTCAAACTTAGAAGAAATGGTTTGACAGCTCTAGGAACTAGATTTTGTTTGATGTTCTAGAATACGTGGCTAAGTTAGTACTGTATCGTTTTCGGTTCATAGGCAAATGCGTAAATGTAATTTAAGTATTTTCTTAGTTAAATTACATACTTGAAGTGCCAATACATGTGCTATTTTAGATTTCAGTTACAATTCGAGCGCCTTGTCGTACTGGATTACATAATTCGTAACACGGATCGCGGGAATGACAATTGGTTGATCAAATATATGGCGCCATCTAACCGGAGTGAGCAGGATATGACGGAACCTTCTGTACGTACTTAATATATTGATTTTGATTAAGTAGTAAATGTACCAGTGAATTGTTATGTGTCTAAAAGAGCCTATTTAAAAAGATTGTATTTTCAATATAATTTATTTATACATTCCAAAACAATGTAAAAAATACAAGAAAACATGAAGTCACAAATTTAACACACACACACATCAATTACATTAGAACATAAGAAATCTATCAAAGGGATGAATTAAACAAACATCCACAAAATAAAAATAAAATAAAACAAAAAAATAATGATAATAACTAAATATTAATAATAAGAACTAAAACTAAAAAGATAAAAAATAGCAATAAACTAAATATAAACCAAAATTAATATATTAAAAGCCATATTTGTAAAGTTAAAGCTTAAGTTTAAGGAAAATACAAATATATAAAATAATTTAATATAAGAATATTAGAAAAATAAGTTTTAAAAGTAATACTGATAGTCAGATGCCTTTTACCAATTTATCGAAGCAACGATTAATACTTATTTATAAATAATACTATTAATTTTATGTTTTTGTTTTTAATTTATGTTATTATTATTATTTACTTAAGATGTCATGTAGAACATTGTGTAATGGTGCAACCATACAAACGTTGTGAAAAAAAAACATGGCGATTAAAAATAGTGGCGGAGAGTTTATTGCCAGTTCTTCTCTACCGTTCTACGCCCTTGATTTGAGAACTGGCACTAAATCTAAAGTTAGAAGCATTTCAAATACATTTCTTTTTTGACGTTTATAAATGTACATTGTGTTACCTATATGATTAAATGACTTTTGACTTATTGACTTTAATAAATATATTTAGGAATGGAGTGGGGGCGGCATAGACGTCCGTATAGCGGCCATAGACAACGGACTAGCATTTCCGTTCAAGCACCCGGACTCGTGGCGGGCCTATCCCTATCACTGGGCGTGGTTGCCGCAGGCCAAGAGGCCTTTTAGTACTGAGACCAAGTTAGTAAAGAATCTAATTGTTTATGATTAATTATCTCGATTAACGCCTTTATTGTTTAGCTTTAACCCTTACAATAAGGTCCGAACTTAGTTCCGTAATTTATATCGGAATAGACTGTTAAGAAAACACGAACCAAACAAACAATATTTTCAGTATTAATATTTTTTAATTGTACCTAAACGAAATAAATATTCCAAAAACATGGAACAAAACAACAAAAATGAAATAAATATTCCAAAAACATGGAATATTTATGATTAGATAAAGCACACAAATTTTGAAAATATCATAATTGGCAAATATTTTACTAAAGGAAAACTTTATAAATTTTGTATGATCGTTTGATGCCATACACCGCTATATTGGTACCAAAAGTTTCAACTTAGACTTATATTGCTATTCACTAGTGTATTTAATAATATTCACACGAATTAAAATCGTACTTACACTCCCATCCAGTGCATGAGCGTTCATTACTCTTTCTTCATATTGTAAGCGACGCTGAAAACACAAAGATATAAAATACTATACCTTAACATAAAGTAGTATATGCATCTACAATTTATGACTATTAAAAAACCATCTTAATAATAGTCGTTATGATCTAGCTACCTAAAAACTTTGTTTCTTTCGCGTTCAATGCTTTAAATGCCCATTGGACGCGAACTTCATGAATAGTGCTTAATAAAACATTTGTTATTGTAAAAAATCTCCAAAAATTAATTGATTTTTTAAAATGTTCGCAGAGAGTTGGTGTTGCCATTGCTGTCTGACATGAACTTCGTTCAGGAACTTTGTGATGAATTAAATATACTTTTCAAGGTTGGTTACAGAAAAATACTATAATATTACTTATTATATTAAGGTTTAAACAGTCAAAAGAACTTGTATATTTGAAATTATTTTATACATATATATAATACTCCAAAAAAGAATTAATTTATATTTTGTAAATTAATTCTTTTTGTATGAAAAAAAAAAAAAAATTATATTTTGTAAGACGTAAAAACCAAATATTAAAAATATCCATTTGCCCCAAAAGAACAAGATTTGACAGTACAGAAATCTAATAATATGTTCGGGTGTCTTGGGTTCGATTATCGGTGGAGTTTCGAGTGATTTGACATACAAGGCTTAATTAGCATTAATGTATATGCTACGTCCCATTGTGGGATTATGGGGCATGCATTTATGTCTGTCCGATTTCAGCAAGACAAAGGCTTTGACAAGCGTCTCTTCGAACGACAGATGTCAGTGATGCGAGGTCAAGTACTGAACTTGACTCAGGCCTTGAAAGACAACAAGAGTCCCGTACAACTCGTACAAATGCCGGCCGTCATTGTTGAGAGGTAAATTCTACTAATTCCAGGTTTAAACCTTTTTTAAAAATAAAATGTTTTGCGTTTTTTTTACACGCTTTATATTAGCTTCACCTGTATGTATGTATGTATGTATGTAACCGACTCCTTCGGACTCGATTTTGACGCACTTTAAACGGACAGATTTTATTCAAATTTTGCGCACCTGTCAAAGATCGATGACAATGCAATAATCCGAAAATAATAATAATAATAGTTTAAAAAAACTAAAAAACACTCTTTTACAGCACATCAAACTAAAAAGTGAAAAATAATTCCTAATTTAGGCTGAAAATGGTAATGAACAAAAAATACTGGTATTATTGTGAAAAAGCGTGGGGTGCTCTGTGCCATATTTTTCGTCTATAGAGCAACCCACGCTTTTTCAAAATAATACCAGTATTTTTTGTTCATTACCATTTTCAGCCTAAATTAGGAATTATTGCAGTTAGTGATGAAAAGTGACGTAATTACCGTAAAACCACTTTTATATGTGGACATAAAATGTATGAATAGACTCAGATGTTCAGACTCGTATTGAAATTGAAAAATGTGCTGGTATAAATGAATCAGAGTATAGATTGATATGAAAATGAAAAATATTGGTCATCGTATAATAATTATCAGCGATTGAATAATAAATTAGATTACTTGACTGTTCACCAATTGTGGTTGTAAATTTAAAATATTTATATTGAGATTTTACGGAGCGATATAAAAAATTTCGTTGATTTGCTCAAAAGCACTCGAAATTATGTTTTGTAATAAATTCGCGTTTGTATCCGTTTGTTGTTTGTTTTTTCAGATCTAAAAGTGGCACGACCCAATCTCGTTTCTTCGACTCGTTCCAACAACGCTTCCAGCAGAAATCACCATTCTTCTCTTGGTGGTGAAATATGGTACGTTTTTACTATAAGTAAGTCGATACTGTAAGATCATTAATGACATTTAACATTATAACAGTAATGTATAACTGATTAAGCTATTGCATAGATTTTATCGCGGGCTTTGAGCGCGGCGACCGAATCAAGAAAGTCCGTAACGTAAAAAACCTAACACACGATGACGTAATATAGGTGCGGCAAATACGCGTTAGAGTGAGACAGACTATATAGGCGTTTTAGTCTGGGTCTGGTGGAGTGGTAGATTGAATTAATATCAAAGAAAAACAATACTGCATAAATAAATAATTATAAATACATAAGTAGATAAAAAAATGCTATGCAATAGCTTTACCGCGGCAGTCCCCGAGTGCCACACGTTTTTTTTTATTTAAGACAGTAATGAAATGCATAATTTTGTCGTATTGTAATGAACCAATTTTGATGATGATGATGAGCAGATGTTTTGTATAGGTATTACAATGAGATCAAATAATTTAGATAGTATATTAAACTAATTATTTTTTTGCAGACACGTGAATACAGACGAACGATAATATAGGATTTTGTATGTATGTAGTATTTTAATCTACTGAAGTTGAAACGATCATTCCAATTAACTATTTATAGGGGTTCGCAAATTTTGTGACAGAAAACTATTTTTTTTATCACTTATGGCTTTGAACTTTATAATATTTGCCTAATGGCGGCTTGTTATGAATATTTTGAAGTTTGCTTAAAAGTCCCCAATTGAATTGACTCGGAATAGTTTTATCAAAATTCCTGAGATTGTTTTAGTTTTTTTTGTCGGTTAAAAATGTAAAAAGAAAAATTATTCAACTTCAGTATTAGTGAAACATAATATAAATGTTTTTCCTTTATATAGTTTAGGTACTGTTAAACTAGCTGATGTTAAAGACTTCTTCAAAAAAATATTCCAAATTGCTTTTTTATCTAAGTGTTAATCATAGAAATAACTATATTTTATATTAATATATATTAGCCATGCAAGCAGTCATTTAAATTTTGTGATAAAAAATTATAGTTCGGTGAATATTTTTTTTTACGCTATGTCATTTCAATATAGTTTAAAAAATCTATTAGCTTCAAAATCTTTTTGGTAATTGATTATTGATAAGCACATAAAAATTAAGTCGCAAGCATCAGCTAGTCGAATTATCCTTGTTATTAAAATCACCCTACTTCATAAAAAATACATAAATTGTATATTTTCAGCGATGGCAACCAAGGTATAGGTATGTTATTTAAAGCTGGCGGCTTTAACACATTTACACTTTGTGCTTGTGTAGTGTCTGTGAATAAGCGCGAGGCGTGATGTCAAACTGAAATACAATCACAAATACATCATGAAAAGACTGTCCGTCTCTCTCGCGCTCGGTCAAGCTTATAAGTATAAAAGAGACAGTTATTGTTTTGCTTTTGCTACTGTTTATGTTGATCTTTACTATACATGTTGATCTTTTTTCAAACATTACCAGGGCAATCTCGTGAAATGGTGCACAATGTTTTTAATATTTTAAACACCTTAATAAAAAAAAGTAATGAAATTTTTTTATATTTCATTTGACATAAGACGCTGAAAGCTGATTTGATTTTTTTTTTGATTTGTTGAAAGCTGGGTTCAACCCCATGCTCCTGAATCAAAGCAACAGTCCAAACAATGGATCACCTACTCCGAAAACGGCTAAGGTCGTTTTGTCATGTCATGGCTAGATGGAGCGTATGTCGAAAAATGAAAAATTATTTACACGAACTACTCTTTCACGTTTTTGGTCTGGCTTAGAACTTTTGGATCCATCCTCGTATGCACCTAATATTTATATGTATTTGACACATTTTTATTTATTTACAACCCTCCCAACCTTACTAAAACCAGAGTGGACTAAAATATATAGCTTGGCATAAAAACCATATTTTGAAACATACTGTATGTGAAATTGCATTAGTGTGAGTACTGTGAACCCGCCAGCTTTCGATAACCGACCTATACTTCCTTAACTAATACAATATCCATCAAAATGACACATGACAACCTTGTATGAAAATACTTTTAATATATTAAAAACCACATTTAATTCAATTAAAGAAAACACCAAGAATGAGTGATCAATGATGCAGAACACTTTATAGTTTAATATTGAATGCTAACTAAGGTTACACAACAAACGTTTAAACAATTTAATAAAAAAATCGCGTCTGACATAAATCCAGTCGTTACTCGTCTCTTTCTGACAAATTTCATCTTACCTTTGATGAAAAGAGACAATTTAAAATCTGTAATAAGACAGATCCAGTTGAAGAAAGTTCGAATAATCGCTTATGTGGGACCATAAGGACCTTAATGAAGCAGATAACAGTGTAGTGTTGCCTTTTCAATCATATCGTCTGTAGAAACATATTCACGTTTACCAATAAATTTAAATGTATATACAGAAACTTGAGATTGCTCGTTTTATTCTGATGGGGATATCCATTTATTATGACGTGTGTAAAAAGGAGTTATAGCAGTAAAACCTCGCATAATATGACAAGTCGAAATACCAAAATTTTGTATGCCCATAAATCACATAAAATTAAAGAAATATAGAATGCGACTGATTTAGCTCTAAAATATGTTTTTTAGGGGAATCCCTTTTATTATTTTTGTTACCCATTTTGCTTATTTATTTAGAACAATTTTATCCCATAATAGTGATATACTGTAATCTTCTAGAATATCATAATAATAGGTTTGTTAGATATTAAATAATCGGTGACTTGTACAATCAAAGTGCCTCATCTAACCAAGTCGTGAAAAGTAGCTCGAAATGTTAAACCCTGTTCCTATATTTGACTTACGGAATGGCTGTATTGAAGGCGGTAATGAAAAATTACAGAAGCGATAATCTATAGTGAAACCTCTTCCTTGACTTATTTTTTTTTAGTTTTGGTAACTATCTATCTACGAATATTCGTGAGTTAAATAAGAGAACCGATAATAGACCAAAACTCGTGAAGTAGTTGCAAATTGCTTGAGCAATAGCTTAGTGATTCATGATTTTAAGCTAATATAATGAGAATTTACATCTGTGAGACATGCATTTTAACTATTTATTAATATAAATGTACGATTCAACATCGCTGGTTTTCTGTTACATAACATACCTTAAAAATAGTATTTGCGAGATGTTGTAGGATAATTATTAAAATCCTCAAAAAACATGTATGAGAAAAATAATGAAACCCTAAGTCTGTTATTTCAATTGTCGAAATATATTACTTGACAGTTGACAGCATTCAATATGGCTGATTTTGACAGACTTCGCTGGAAACTATTCAATCAAATAAAGCAATTTTCCCACTGTGTATTCTAGTGGGCGTTGTAAAATTTTGCATAATAAATATTTGGTAATTTATTGTATTATATATATAGTTCAAAAATTACGATTTAATATTTACTGGTCATTGTAAATAGCAGACTTGGTGCCTGGTAACACAGAATTGTTAACATCTTAAATTTCAAGACAATGTACATCGTTTTAAGAGAAAACAGCACATAATCAGTAGCTAACATAGTTCCTTGTTTAAGAACTTCTTTGTACCTCCACGCTACATATTTCTATTCATACCTATTAAAAATAAAACTAGACCAGACCTTAAATTATCATCATATTTACAAGAACTATTCTTTAATTCTCTTTTCATACTCATTTTAAGGCGAAAGACGTATATTTGCTTTAAGAGTATTGTTTTTTTAATTCTCTACTCTGAAAATCTTGATACGCTGCTTAGGTTCATATGTGTCTACGCAGCCGGCCAAGACAGTTATCACTACTATGTATTAGCAATTGAAAACTGTCTATTATAAGAATTATCATTTAATGTTTCTATATCACCATATTATAATAGTTATTGTCAGTGTTGGAGGTGTGAAGACGTTATTATAATTGAGGGGTATAGATGCAAATGCGCTTCTATCCACTTTTTCAAGTTCTTCAAAATTTGCAAGAAACCGTTTCTTCTCTTGAACACACTTTATTATCTATCAAATAAATAGTTTTAAGCATCAAATTGATACCGACTTTCAATAATACCTTCAATTTCTTTTTATAAGTAGAGGTAAAGTACAAAAAAAAACATAAAATCTGGATAGAGGCCATTTTGCATCTAATCAAAGGATAGAAGCGATTTTGCATCTTATCCTATAGGATAGAAGCGGTTTTGCTCTTTCATTGGTCGCGTGGATGGTTTTATGCATTCGATGATTCAGGATGATTCATTTAAATGAACTGAGTTCTCTGTGAAAGTAAAACTATCAATGTTGACGCAAATGAATAAAATTGATTTTTATAGAAGACTACCTACGATATAAATAAGTTAATAACGCAAAAATCCGTGACAATAGCTTTATTGTGGAACTTACATACCAAAATAGTAATGATAATACAAAAAGCACAAATGAGATATATAGGCCTTCTTTTTCTTTCGCTTAGTTCTAGATTTATCTCTAAACTCACATTAAATCGTTGTTCATCCTTATCTATTACATTATGACTGATAAAGATGAACAATGATTTGATGTGAGCTTAGTAATAAATCTAGAACTAAACCAAACATCAAGAGGGCCTTGAACTTATGAAATGACAGATGTGACTCTCAAATTAAATCAAAATTAAACAGAAATGCCAACCTCTTCTAGGTATTCGCATTGCTCTACATTCCCAGTTTCATCATGGTTTGTGTTTTCCAAAACATTTTTGTAATACAAGAGCTTATCAGATCCTAATTCCGTCTTCCAATTTTCACCAAAATGTTTCGACAAAAGTTTGTCCACATCATTTTGTTTCAAAGCTGATACGCCCGTTTCAAATGGTGCCACATCTCTGATACCAAATTCTGAGGTTGAGGATATACCTCGTTTCATTACACTTTTAGCAACTCCAGTGTCGCTTTTGTAGTGAACCTCTCCTCTGAGAAGAAACCGTCCCGGCTTATTCTTGACTCTAGTGACATAGTACCTCTTGCATTCTGCAAATTTAAAATGGAATTTCCCAGGGGGCGTCATTGTTTCATTTGCAAAGGCTTTCCAATTTTTCACCATACAATCCTCCCCCAATTTGCGAACGATTCCGTAATGATTATAAATGTCTCTGTATTCGGAGGGATCTATAATAACTTCTTTATTTTTGATCTCCTTTTCGATATGTCCAAAAATACGATCAGCTGGCATAAAGGAGTGTCCGGGTACAGGAAAGATGAGTTCAACGGTCTTGACATTTGTCGGAGCACAATTTGTTAACCAGTAAGCAACCATGGCAATCATCGTACTATTTTTATTTTGGGAGCCACAGCCGTCGGCACACAGTCGCAACTTCTTTTTGCCTGTGAAATCAATCTGAGAAAGTAAGTCAAAAACGGCTGATGCTATCTCATTCGATGACTTAGCATGGACATTTTCAGTCCATGTATATATGCGGACGCTTTCCTTGGGAAATTTGTTTGTACTTGTGCCGAGTACTGCTGTGAAATTGTATATATAAAACTGTCTTGAATAATAAGCAATCTGATCAGGAACTTTAGGCAGCACCTGATTTTTTTGGCAATCGAATGATATCGAAACCGTTTCTTCATCATGTTCGCGCAAAAACTCATAAAAACATTTGGCTTTCAATTTATGAATTCGCAATAAAGCCATCAATTTGACTTTTTCTTCGTTTTGAGCGATTTTAATTTTACCCGTTAGCTCCATGCATTTAGAACAAACGTCCACTCTTGGAGTTTTGAATCCAATGTTATAGCATTTATTGAATATGTTTCTAAAGAAACAATGACGCACTTTGAGTTGATCATCTTCTTGTTTTGCCTGATACATCTTCCACATTTTACGAATATTCAAATCAGATGATACATATTTCCTCTCAGAAGTATCTGATCTGCAATAGTGTGATTCGATACATTTAAAAGACTCAATGAATCGCATAACACTTTCCTTCTTTGCGGAATTTTTTCTCGAAACCCTATCACCGCCTCTATTTTCTTCTGGCATTGTACCGCTTAAAAAATATTTTTTGGCTATGTTTCGAAGTCTATGAATACCAACGCTAAGTGTTTTTGAAAAGGCTCTTTGACAAATTCTAACTAATTTGTACGGCTTAGTATAGGTACGAACATAATACTTTGTGTAAAATGTCGATTCTGCTCGCCTTCCCACTTTACGTCTTCGACGTTTTGGTGCACTTACTGTCATATATTTCAATATGAAATTATCTTGGTAGACTTTGTCAGCTTTGCTATAAAATGCTTGATGAAATTTTCTGATATCTTGCGGAATAAGAGTATTGCATTTTAGTTTTTCAGATTTTTTGTGGACACAGTTTGTAATATCTGTTATATTTGGTGGTCGTTTAGCCGAATACCTGAAACAATTTATAAAATTACTAGTTTTTGCCTATTACAGGATTTTCTAGGAAGTAGCTTAATATGTGTTAATCCAGAGTAAAAGCTATTAAATTAAAAGTAAAAACTACATGCCAAATTTAATTAAAATCCGCTTAGCCGTTTCAATGGAGTTTAGAAACAAACAAACATATGCACATTCACGCCTTTTCTACATCAAAATTTTCTCAGTTAAGAGTATTTCGTAAGACATACCAGCACTAGGAAATAAATACATATGTTTGTAAACTAAGCATTTTGTTGAAAATATTAAACTCGTATCTTGTAAACATCAAAATAAATTGAAAATACTATCTACTTCATTTTCGAAAAATTAAGAATGAAAATGTTACGTTATATAATAATAACATAATAATTTAATACCTAGAGCTTCGTGATCTTGCATGTCTTATTGCATAAACATGACCAATCACAAAGCAAACTAAACTTACCTTTTACACTTTTCCATGTTGCGTTTCCACTTATTTTTATTTCTAATCCTCTTCCTTGCCTTATTCCCTTGGACAGGAGTAACATTAATTTCCATTTTGTGTTCAATTTCTAATTAAAAACAGGAAAATAAACAACGCAATGAAGAACAGCAACAGATGGTCGCCATTATGCTTCCAAACAAGCATCACGTATTCACGTACTGTGCTGTGTCAATACTGTGCTGTGATTGGTCGAGCCGCGATAGAGGCGCTTTTGTTACTCACGATCGGATAGAGGCGTTTTTGCATCTAACTGCTTACTTCTTATGTGATTTTGTATAGGATAGAGGCGGCTTTGGTCGTATTTTACTGTATGAAACCAAAGAGAAATAGAAGGTTTGCCAGAATAAAAAAAAAAACAACAAGGGCTTGAAAGTGGATAGAAGCACTTTTGCATCTATACCCCTCAATTAGTATGTTAAAAATTAATAGTTTACAAATAGCTGAATTGTTTCGGATAAGTAACCAGCCGAGCCGTGATGTTTGGCCTTACAAAATTGTTGAATAAGTTTGCCCAATACTTATTAAGTTTCTTCCCAATGTATAGAAGAATTTGTAAATAGTTTTAACAATTTCGTTATATTGTCATATTTATAATATTTAATTGAAGAAAATATAATCATCATTGCAACTTGGTGTATTTATTCTCCAACCATTTCCTACAACTTCTTTTTAAAAGTGAGACTGCTAAATGAAAATTTGCATGATTTTAATTGTTAATAAATTATCCATATTTAGTTATTTTTTCATTAAAAATTTACTTTAAAGTTATCCTGTTATAATGGATAGTTTTCTTTTTGACTTAATTAACATTTTTTAACAAGAAAAAATGGTTTTAGCCAGTGAGTTGCCTTTCTTGCCCATAAGCCTATTCCCGCCCTTTTCTTATTATGAGACAAAAGCATGGTATAAAACTACCCCCAAATTGATCATGTACATAAATCAAATGGTAAACATATTGAAATGCTCGAGAAACAAACGTGGAAATAAAAAACTATTGTTTTTTAAATAATTTATTAAGAGCTCAACATAAATAATTGTGCGATAGAAACAAAAATTGATTCATATATTTTATTTGGACGTACCTACTGAACAAGCGTCCATTAAACAGTTCATACAATAATACTAAAATAATCAGTTTTTTAAATATAATTGTATCTATTAAATTTGTAACCTAAACGATTTCCGAACACACCGATGGGAATTTAGCCATTTTTATTTTCGAAACAGGATCCATATTAAAATATATTGTGGTATTCTATGCTAAAGGCACATGTTGATGAAATGCTATACGAAAAACAATCTCGACTAGAGTGCGCTAAGTATCATAAAACTAAATAATTTTCCTAAGGCTTTATATATACGAGTATATGTTATATTCGAATCAAGGCAGAGTATTACGTCTCTGATTTTTGTATATTATCTCAATATTTAGGCACATAATTCATATTCCTGCTGGATCAATATATAGAACAAATTATCGTGACTACTAGACATTTAATCCTTGGTGAATATATTTTTGCAGTCACAAAAGCATAAATTTCTCATAACAAACGTGAACTAAGTACCGTGTGACCATGGCTATACATTTAGCGTTCTTTTTATATAAATAAGTAGTCATGGTAACTAACAAGGTTATATTTATCCCACGTTTTATGAGACCATATTTTGCCATTATCAATAAAGGATAAAAAAATTAAGTAAAAAGTACGTGCCATACGATACGTCGATCGTAATGTTTTAGCATAATCTACTGTAAAGAAATAATCATCACAAGTTATGCCTTTGTCTGTAATTTTTTTGCCGCGGAAATGTTGTCTAATCTAATAAACCTTCATAATAGTTTTTTTTTTATTTTGCTATTATATAAGATGCCTGTTATTAATGCCTAACATAAATTTAATACAGAGCCGAATTCACGATACAATAATTTTACTACTAGGTTAAGTCAGATGCTTGCTTACATTGTAGTCTTGATTCTGTAAAACTTAAAAACAAAAGCCTAGAGTTAGAAATAAATACTTTGTTAACCATTTAAATATTTAATCAATAATAACAATTTCTAATATTTTTTAAATAATGCAAAGTAATTGAATAAATAAAATTGTACGCAAAGCTATAATATATTTATCTGTGCATATGAAGGATGTGTTGATATTTGACAAATGCAATCGCAGCAAGCTCCTTGCAGAACTCCTCCAACACTATTAAGCTTTCAACAAGCTCATTATGGTCTCCGCTGGAATAGAAAAATATATTAAAAAATACGAACAAATACTTGTGTTGCAAGTCCCATAGTATTGCCGTACAGTGCATTTTTTGCAAAAAAATCTAAAAAGTGTATAAAATATAAGTTTTATAAAAAAAAATTAAATTTAAATTAATTAATTCATACTTCATAGTAAAAAACCAGTGTGTGGACATAGTAAAAACACATAGTATATTAATGTGTTTTGTTTAAATGTCCGTTTTTAGCTTTTATGTATTATGTAGATATTGTTATTAACTGTGGGTATATAAGAAATAAAATAAATAAGTTTTGAGCAGACTTGCGGAAGTTTGTATCTCTAGAATCCGAAAGACCAATCGAAAATTTTCTTAAATGAAAAAAAAAAGAAAGAAAATGACCAAACGTGATTCTATCATAAAAAAATATACCCATACCTTATGTCATAGCTAGGATCTTCACTCATCAGTTGCTGTCTCGTGTTTTCAATTATCTTTTTATAATTCTTCATCCTTGGTATTTCTAAGGTAAGTCTTCTCGCGATATTCTGTAGAGTTTTGAACAACGTACGTGTATTCTTCGACGTTGGCAAGTTTGGATTTAGTAGAAATTCGTGCAAATTCGGATGCGGTAATAGAGCTAATTTAGAGATAATCGATGTCAAATGTAAATTAACTTGATAAGGTTGATCGGGCATCCTTGATAACAGTTTGAATATCATTTTGAAAAACGGCCCCTCATCAAATTCGTCTTCAATAGTCTGTGATATTCGTTTATCTGTAGTATCTGAGGTGTCACTTTTGACATCATCTTTGACGTCATTATCTGTGCATGGTGCTTTCGATTGATCTTCATCTGTTAGTTCTTTGGATATATTTTTTTTAGTATTTGTGTGCAATGTATCAAACGCGCTTAAATGAAAGTCTGCTTCAGGCCGACTGTCATAGCTGTGTGTGGAACTAGCTGTATTTTCCATCCAATTGGGTTCAGATGGCCAATGAAATGATGCTGTTATATCTAGCCATAGCTGAAAAATCAACATAAATTAGTTTTTACACGCTTTATATTAGCTTCACCTGTATGTATGTATGTATGTAACCGACTCCTTCGGACTCGATTTTGGCCCACTTTTAACGGACAGATTTAATTCAAACTTTGCGCACCTGTCAAAGATCGATGACAATGCAATAATCCGAAAAAAAAAAATTTAACTAAAAAATAAATAATAGTTAAAAAAAAACTAAAAAACACGCTTTTAAAGCACATCAAACTAAACAGTGAAAAATAATTCCTAATTTAGGCTGAAAATGGTAATGTCAAAAATAAAATTGTCACAAAGTATTACGTATGATAATAAAAGGTGTTTAAACCTAATATAGTATATTAAAATGTCTTCTTACAAAGTTCCGTTCTAAACAATCATCAAGTAAATTTTTTACACTTTTAAAAAGTCTGCTTAGTAATTACTGTATGTGTCATTACGCCGTAATAAAAGAGGCCGACATTTCAATTACCTGGTAATGTCGTTGGGCATCATGTATATAATGTTCATAATCTGCCCCCACCGGGTCTGATAACAGCGCACGCGGCAAAACCAGCAAAAAACTGAAATAAGACGGGAGAAATAAAACTCCTTTCACTTCAAAAAAACGTTTATTAACAGATTTATCAATACAAAAATATAGAATTTACTTAAAGTAATTAAAATTTGAACTTTTTACACAATTTACACTTTAAAAATCTCTTAAATTTCAACGCGGACAATATAATTGAAGAAAAAGAATATTATATATAATAAAATTAAAGTTATAACAGTTCTAATAAATTAAAGAAGAAATGCATAGATAACAGAATGTGCAGTGTAATGGTGGCCTAATAAATTAATTTAAAAAAATCATAAATATCTTAATACTATTAATAATACTCTTATCTTATAAATTCAAATTAAAAAAAAAACGGTAACAAGTACCGTATATAAAAAAATTGTTGTAAGATAAAACCAAAATAAAAGAGTAAGAAGGTATAAAAATTTGAGATTTTACTAGATTTTTTGTGACAAATAAACGTCTGTATTTTTAGAAATTCAAACATTATACGTAATTAGTTTCTGGATACGTTAATGTATTTATATAGTAAAACAAAACACGAAAGATGGCAATAAAATAATTTGAACCTGTTTTATTTTATGGCAAACATAATTTAGGTTGGCAACACCTTAATAAGTTTTCTTTAAAAAACTATAGAACCGTTTAACTAAAACTTAGTTAGGTAACGTTAGTAGTTATTGATATGTTTATATAATTAGTAAAAGCTTAAAATTAATTAGAAGCTGCCTTTAAATTTTCTAACTCCATTATGTCCTCGATTTGTGTTTTGAGTCGCAAGAGGCGTCTAAAAATATTAAGTTTGTGTTAATTTTAACCAATATTAATTGCAATTTTGTAAAAAGTATAAGCAATTAAATTTTGATATATAGCACGAAAAATTTAATTAAAAAGTTAGTAATTTTTTTTAAGTGAACCAGCCGGTATTAGCTATTTTTGAAGTTAAAAGGAATCGGTACGAATATAGTACGAATATCATTGCGCCGCCAATTTATAAGCTTTGAAACATATAAATGGAGCTGTCAGAACCTAACATTATGGTATTTATAGGTATGTTATCTAAAGCTGGCGACTTCAACACATTTACACTTTGTGCTTGTGTAGTGTCTGTGAAAAAGCGCGAGGCGTGATGTCAAACTGAAATACAATCACAAATACATCATTAAAAGTCTGTACGTCTCTCTTGCGCTCGTTTAAGCTTATGAGTATAAAAGAGACAGTTATTGTTTTGCTTTTGCTACTGTTTATGTTGATCTTTACTGTACATGTTGATCTTTTTTCAAACATTACCAGGGCAATCTCGTGAAATGGTGCACAATGTTTTTAATTATTTAAAGCATCTTAATAAAAACAGTTTAATGAAAAAATGTTATATTTCATTTGACATCAGATGCGACTGGGGTTTCTGAGTAGTATTGAAAGAATAGTTATTGAAGTAAAAGTGAAGTGTGTTGAGCTAGATGGAGCTTATGTCGAAAATTTATTTACACAAACTAATCTTTTACGTTCTTGGTCGGGCTTAGAACTTTTGGATCCACCCTCGTATGCACCTAATATTTATATGTATTTGACACATTTTTATTTATTTACAACCCACCCAATCTTACTAAAACCAGAGTAGACTAAAATAAATAGCTTGGCAAAAAAGTCATATTTTTAAACATACTGTATAGTGAAATTGCATTAGTGTGAGTACTGTGAACGCGCCAGCTTTCGATAACCGACCAATATCTATAGTTAAACATTAGTTAAAGTGCAAAAAGCTGTTTAGAAAAAGGCAGATTAGGTTTAGAATTACATTAATATAGATACAATTTATACATTCGACATTTACTCAAGTGCATGTTAGCATTTGACCTTTAAATATAAAAAAAATACAAATTTATAATCATACATTTTAAAGTCCCGTTTTCCCCAAAATGGGATATTGACTAGCTATTTCTGCGTTTTTGACACATTTCTTAAAGCAAGCTAAATCATTAAATCTAAATCAGGCAGGTTTTTTGTTTGTCCATCTAAGCCAAAAATCCTAGGTTTGTTTGAAAACTTACCTATTTATAACTCGATGTATATTTTCCACATTCTCTCCTTGTTCCTTGTTATCGAGACCCTCGTGTGACAAAATATCACTTATCTGCTCGTTTATTGCGTCTTCGTGTTCGAGCTGCTTCATGGCTTCCCTGAAAAAAAAAAATGTTTATTAAGGAACATAAGATACATGTATCACTTATTCCACGTTATTAAATTTAGAAAGGATTATAACATCTATAAAAACTGTACAAATTTAAGTTTTTACAGACATTATCTAGGCAAAGAACCGTCTTTAGGGATCTCAAAAAAAATTATTATAAGTTTCTAATGTAAAATACACCATATTTTTAACGAAAACGATGGTTCTTTATTTAAAATAGAAAATAATGAGGTTTTATTTAAATTATAGTATTTTTCTTTAAAAAACTCTCTCATTTATTTAAAGAACCTTTTAGGAATGAATGAAAAATAAAAAATATAGAAGATTGTTTAAATCTTCGTTCTTTTACGTATAAACTTAAATTTTAAGAAAGAAAACATTTATTAACGCTGGTATACGTAGAATTACCGTACCTATTTCTATCTCGCTCCCGCCCGAAGGACAGGTCATTCAGTCTGTCTCTCTCATCGGTATCCACAGTGGCAGGACCAGGGGGCGAATAATACCCGCGAGAAATAACACGTGACACGACTATCCGGTCCATGCTATGTTCTGTGCCGCGCTCTATTATTGTCTATAGGAAAAATATATTTAAAATAAAGAAATTAACAACTAGAAAAACATGTACACGTAGTGAGATCCTTAAGGGTAATATTCAAAGTCAAAACTTAGCGGTAAGAACGACTCATAAAAAAAATAAAAAAATACATACGGGACACTTGACTTTGAATGTAACGTTTATTGAATAAGATATCTTGAGTCTTAAAGCGCCGAAGAGGTAGGAAATAACTACGATATCTTTTCCTATATTGAAATCGTAAAATTTAATATAAAACGCAATCTAAGATTGCGTCCACAACCTAAAGTTCATTACAATTGAACAAAAGTTGTAGCGATTGTCGCAGTTGTAGGCTGGTGGTACGATGTATATTAAGCGGATTGTATAAACAAGACCTTGGGTTCGATTCAAGTAAAATGTTTATTCTAAAGGCTATGTGCCTATAAGCCGACTGAAATCACGTTTCAAAAACATTTTATATATTCCCTAATAATGCAAGCGTGTCGTAAATAGTTACATAGATTTTGCATATGTATTATACACTCTATTTCTATTGCGTGTTTTTTAAACATAGTCTTACCTCAAAGAACCTTAAAGTTTCCAATGTGAGATCATAGTCTTCTGTCAGACAGTTATTAATAAGCGCCAATAATAATGGCCATTCTGACACCTCTCCGTCACCAACCAACCAGTTGGAGAACTCTGGAAATTATTTAATGTCAATTTTTGGCTGAATCCCGAAATCAACAGCATGACACTCCCACTAGGAAGGGAGTTGACTGATTGCAACGTATATTATAGTAATAAGAAATGTATGGAAAACTTAAGCAAAGCACCGTGGGCGAGAAATCGCGATTCCATTTATGTCCAAATACAAAAGATAATTAGTATGATAATACAATAGTATATACTATATAATTCCTTGGTACTTAGAAAATATTGTGTGTGATTAAAAAAATGATTATAGTTTTGACGAATAGTTGACTTTTTTCGTTCGGGCTATATTCCCAAAACTTGATTTCAGAGTTGTTTTAAAAAATTCTTTGCAAATAAATTCAATTCCAACGCTGTTTGGAACTAAATCTATTTACAATACAGGATTAAAGGGCTTTAAATCAATTAGGTAACTCAGAATACTTAAAACAGAATACATATTTTATAACTACCCTCACTGTTGGAATAAACATCAGAAATATTTTATACCAACATCGTTAATTATAAAATCTTCTTTTCTTTCTTTTAATTGACGACTCATTGGTCTAGTGGTTAGTACCCCTGACTGAATCCATGGGTGCCGGGTTCGATCCCCGGCTGAGCCGAACATCGATGTGATGAGCATTTGGTGTTGTGCTTAGGTCTTCGGTGTTTAAATATGTATTTATATGTCTATCTATGTATAATATGTATGTATATCCGTTGCCTAGTACCCATAACACAAGCTTCACCAGCTTAGCATGGGACTAGGTCAATTGGTGAAAAAAAATTATGCTCTTATCTAATTACTTAATATTTCGGTCGAACAGCACAGCTATATTCTCTCAAAAAAGAAGTATACTTAATACTAACCATTGATGAGATCCGAAGAGTCAATTACGCGTAGACACTTGGCTAGTAGAGCAGTAGTAAGCGCTGCCTGGTGGACGAATGACGAATTATTACTGGCTGGTAATAGCCAGCTTTCTACACCTAGAAATAGAGATGCAGATACATTCAAAACAACACAAATAACATTGTAGCATTCGGGCGTTTTCGCTGGTATTTTTCTTGTGAGAGCAGTGGCTTCAGCGTGCGACTCTCATACCTGAGGTCGTAGGTTCGATCCCCGTCTGTGCACCAATGGAGTTTCTATGTGCGCATTTATCATTTGCTCGAACGGGTAAACATCGTGAGGGAACCGACATGTCTTAGACCCAAAAAGTCGACGGCGTGTGTCAGGCACTGGAGGCTGATCACCTACTTGCCTATTAGATTTATTTAGAAATAATCATGAAACAGATTCAGAAATCTGAGGCCAAGACCTAAAGAGGTTGTAGCGCCACTGATTTTTTTTTTCTTGTATTATGTTTTGTGTCATCGCAACCGAAAAACCGAAACTTTTTAAAAAGGCAGTGGAGAATGACTTCAAAATCCTAATACACTATTATAACAAAACTGATTTGGAGGATTCTCTGTGGTTCTTCTAAACACCCAAAATAATATAGAGACAATTATTATATAATAATTCGCCCCGGACCGAACCCTGAAGAACCAGTAGATAATGTCATCCTACACATAAGACTACTTAATAGGAAAATAATTCATACCTTCCAGGAAGTTTGACCGGAATGTACGTGCTAAGTGTGCAGCTATTGTTGGGTGGCATTCCTAAACATTGACACTTAGTTTAAAAAAAAGTTTTACTAAACGAGTAATAACTAAAATACGCACACAAAACATCAGGACAGTTTTAAAATGCAAATAACTACATTTTTTTAATAGACACATTAGGGATCGTTCAAGTATTACGTCACGCAATTTTTGGAGATTATTGTAACGCGTCGTAACGTTTTTTATACCTAAAAGTTACCATTATGTGGTGTAAAATGTAGGCTCGATAATCGATATTTTCAAAGACGTAAAATATATCGCCATATTATTACCATATGTTGTTTCTATATAGAAATATTAATATGGATTAATAAATACCTGGCTTTAGGCCACGTTTCAAACGCCATTAAGCTTTAAAATCTTTTCCTAGACATAAATGGAACCTGTTTCATTTATTGTAATGGTGTTATTTCTCAGAAAGAAATGTGGTAACATAATGAAACAAGAGAAGTCGAAGTTATTTTTTCTTTCTTTAAGAAGAATTTTACTATGCTTATATTTAAGTTATATAAATTATAAGATAATTAAATTAATAGCAGTTACTAATTTTACAATCATTAATTAAAACATTCTTAGAGTAGCAATAAAACTTTCGCTCATATTCACTATGCACGCAATAGATAATTAATTGAAAAATAAACTATTGTTTTATTATGTAATTATGTCCATTTCTAAACTTTAATTTTAATGGGATCCTATTGCAGGATTTATTTAATATTATGCGCCATGCTTTAAACTTATTATTTCAAAAGAGATCTTGGGATATTATTATGAATTTTTGTTACAATTATAATTAATATTTTACCTTCATTAAAGTATCACAGTAGTCAAGCCAAGAGAAGAAACTGGTTAATTCTCTATACCCATGGAACTTGTTGTAGCTTTTGTCACCAAAATCCTGAGCGACATATCTGAAACGTAATATTAATCACATGACAAATTGTGTTTTGCTGTGTAAAAATAAAATTTTCATGTTACGCCTACCCGGCGTGTTACATATATTTGACCAGCTGTCCAAGAGCGAAATTATCATATATGTACATATATAGGATGATAATAAAAGAGGAAAAATGTATGAGTATATTTTACAAATATTTTTTTTTAATAGATTTAAGATTTATTTGTTTTACATCAAACTCTGACAATGCTTGCTTTCCCACAAACCCTTAGACGAAGAAATTTTAATTAAAAATATAATTTTGCAAATAAAACATATTATGTTAGTTAAAAAAGTATATTTTGAATTAGTAAATGAATACTCACGCCCAAGTAATATTTAGATGATCAACATCATTAGGATCTACATCATTTGGTATCGCTCTGTACTTGGTGCATAATTTGTCAACAATTGTCTCACAGCACGGGCTACAACTGGTTATTAAGTTGGCTATATCATCCTCCGGAAGTGAAGACACTATCATTATACCCTCACAAGCTCGTAGGACCACTTGATTATCCTAAAATTAAATATTACTACTTTTTAATACATAAGCCGAGGCGTAATTTTCCGGAGAAAGTCGGCTATTGATTAGCATTTCACACATTTCTTTTTTACCTACTTCAGAAACAAACACAACACATTTCTAGCAATCGCATATAATAATCACCAACAGTTTTCGATAATAGACAGTAATTAAACGATTCCCTAATTCAATTACAATAATTATTTTTGTAGTCTAGTTCATTTGAAATACCTATTTTGTTATTTCATAAGACCTTAAAAAAACTTCAATCACATCATGTAAAAAACACATACCAAAGATTATAACAATAAAGCTAAATATGTTATAAAACCTCTTTTAACTTGCTACTCACCGCACTATTTAAATAGGACAGTAACAGATCGATCAAGAGAAACTTATCATTATCATCATACACTGTTTTCTGACTTTTCACAGACGCGTCATCGGCCGCTGAGTTAGTGAAACTGTCTTTTCTCACAATCGCCATTTTTATTGGCGGCGTCATATCTACATCGAACAACGGATTTTTCTTTGGTTTATTAACTTTTCTTTTAACTGGAATAAGTTGTTGAATATCTTCTGGTATTGACATTAAGCTGAGTCTGTCTTCAATAAAGGGTGTTGTGAATATGTTAGCAAGACCTGATTCTTTTCTTACAAGACCACAGATGGTTAGGAGAAGTTCTACTTCCTCCTTTTCCGTAGGTGACGCTGGACTTTCATTGCATTGGACAAGCATTCTCTGGAATAATAGGCTTTTACTATTTTATTTGCATAATATAAAATCATAAGTATGTTAACCTTATATGGAATTATGTAAACACATGATGTGGTTAGACTATTAGACCAAAACTCAGTGGCATAAGCAATATTTATTAGGTCAGAATGTGGAAATACTTACAATAAAATCCACTTATGTTTTTTATGAAAATATATTTTAAATCCATAAATTGAAATATGGTTAAATCATAGAATAAATAGCCCATCCTTTTAAAAAGATTTATAATGTTCAAAATTGTAACCCTCACCTGCAGTGGCCGGTAAACATGAACACTATTAAGACATGGTTGTTGAGTTCTTCTTAATAGTGTTGTCGCTAAATTCAAAGCCATGGCTCTTGCCCCTGGAGGCCTATCGGTTACTGCAAGAACAGCTAATGCATCTAATACACCTATTGATCTCTGTACCACTGCTTCTAAACAAGGCCCAACGGTTCCGCCTTGCTGTTCTTTTTCTTCATCAACAATTAGCTGCAAAAAAATATTTTTGTTAATTCTCAAAAAGGTCTTTATAGCTAAAACAGAAACATGAAAAGGTTGCTAATTATTTATTACTCTTAAAGAAAAATACTTGCATACACAAAATCAATCAAATCATGTGCCTACACCATATTTAATAGTTTTAATATGGTGTAATCTAATATAGTAAGAATAAAATAATGTAATTGTAAATGTACTATTTTACCTTATAATAGACCTTGACATCATAATATTTACAATGAACAAATACTAAAAATATTCTGTGATTCTTCATTGTTATATAATGGATTGATAACAATAAATATTCTTGAACTTCATATGGATATACAATTGCAAGGCAATATTTAAAGAGCTTTAAAATATATAGTTTAGTTAGTTTCTTCTTTTAATATAGAAAAAAAAATTGTTCGTTGTGGCTCATAGCAGACCGTTTCTGGTCTAACACTAATTATTTAGTATGTATTTATTACCGTGTTTGTTTTATGGTACATTATATTCTACTTGTTGATGCCAGTAACTTTTACACAGAAATAGACTCACTTTTAAATGTATAAGAAAGCTAATTTATAGAAAATAAGGTGAGAAAGAGTTAAGCTAAAAAAACAAAATACCTGAAACATCTGATGTAAATGATGTGGAACTCTGGTATCTTCAATATGCACTTTTGATGTTTCATCATAAGCTTGATAAAAGTTAACTATCATCTTCCAATGGTATTCAAAGTCTTCATACTTTGTTGCCGGTGGAGCTAGCTGAAATGAGAAAGTATACACATTTACAAGCCGCATGATAATAATCATTAAAAATATGAAATGTCAAACATATTTGAGAAGTTTATTCAAAAAAAAGGTATGAGTTTTAAGCCAAAGTTTCAATCAATACAATAAGTCTGCTGTGTTATGTACATAGTAAAAGGCGGGTTTAGTGATCTTTGACAATTACTAAGTAAAATATTACAAGAAGATCTACTACTATAGTAACATGCAAAAATTCTATATATGACTTGAGGTGCTTGATTATAGGATTTTTCAAATACTTACTACGTCCGCAGCAGTTTGCAACACATCAGAAAATCTGCTTAGCATTGTAAGCACTTACATTTATCAATACATATTAAAGAAAAACTTGTATGTTGCATAGAAGAACTGTTTTAAATAACATAAATTATTAAAATATTTATTGAAGGGAAGAGATTTAATGGCTCGTTCATGTATAGTAAACAACCTTAAATTCAAGAAATGTAAATTGCACTTTGATAAAACTCAGTGCTTCATTTTCATACATGAATAATTATTTTTGCATTTTTCAAATCTGAATTTTGGTTCTTGACAAATCGCAATCAAGTTATCACTTATCATCAATTGTCAGACCGCAGATGGCAGTATGGGGCATATTTCTAATATATCTGTGGTTCGGAGTACTTAAATGCCACAGAACCTGCGCGCAAAAAAAGCATCGTGGGCTCAGATTAAGTACCTAATCTAATAATAATCTGTAATGTTATGGCAATCTGAGGTCGTAGGATTGTAATTCCGTGCCAATGGACTTTGTATCCGGCTAATAATTAAATTAAAAAAAAAGAAAAAAAAGATTTTAATTCCTAATCGTAATTCGTAATCATAATATAACTAACAGGCCTTTAAAGAACAACATTATTATTTAATTACCAACTATCATAACTAATATTAGTTAATACGATCTTATTGCGCTAACATAACACTGGAAACATAGTCTAATTATTTTAACAGATTGAAATGTCAGACGACGAAGTTATTCGTTTTGAAATTACGGATTATGATCTAGACAATGAATTTAATCCTAACCGAAGTAGGAAAGCAAAGAGAGAACATCAAATATACGGTAAGATTTTGATATTTTTATTCATAGACTTGTGGCTGGATCTTGTCACACAAACTGGCCCTAACCTTTTACCGTAAACTTCCAGTAAGTAAATGTTTTCTTATAAACAGTCGTAATCGTGTTTCAGGTGTGTGGGCAAAAGACAGCGACGAAGAAGACAATGAGGACAACATTAGACAGAGGGTTCGTAAGCCTAAAGACTTCTCTGCTCCCATTGGTTTTGTTGCTGGTGGGGTACAACAGGCGGGCAAGAAAAAGGAGGAAAGAAAAGGTTTACTTAAGAAAATTTACAATAATAATAATAATAATAATCTTTATTTTTTCTCTCACATATACATACAAGATTATTATGATTAAACTAAGATGATAAATGTGAGAGACTGGTCTCTGAAACAGAAGACCTGAGTGACAGATAGCCAATCATTCAATGTATCTTAAAAACCGATTGTAGATGAAATTATGCAATCTATTAACACATCTGTCTGCTAAATAATAATAATATAAGTTCCTCATATAAACATACAAATTTATTAAATTTTCAGAATTGGAGTCAAAAGAGGCATCAACTTCAAGGCCCCAGTATATAAACAGCTCTGATGAAGATGAAATAAACAATCCAGATGAGACTGAGACAGCTGGTATCAGGAGAGCAGGTCAGGGGATGAGGCAGCAAAACCTCGGTGGTAACATGGGAGCGTGGGAGAAACACACTAAAGGAATTGGAGCCAAACTTCTTTTACAGGTTCATCATAATTTTTTTTAATTTAAATATTATTATGAAGGAATGATAACCTTTCAATAATATTTAATGTTACCTTTGATAGCATGACCATAATACTTATGTTCTTGTTAATACAATTCAAATAAAAAATGTCCATTATTTTTCACTTTGCAGTGCTTTTGAAGTAAAATATTGAAGATATTTCAGTGGTGTAGAGTTTATAATAATCAGTGATTCTTTAAACATACCACAATAAAATTTAATACAAAAGATAATTTTCTTTTATACAATATAACTTTTTGTACAGAAATAACTTTATTTACATTATAATCATAGTGAAATAATATTTTCCAGATGGGTTACAAACCAGGGAAAGGGTTGGGCAAAAGTCTTCAAGGTATATCTGCACCAGTTGAAGCTACTTTGAGAAAAGGCAGAGGTGCCATTGGAGCATATGGACCGGAAAAGTCAGTGGTACGGTTACAGAAAGTGCTTCTAGTCTACTTTATAATAATTTTATTTTATTAGTGTTTCCCCAAATATGTACATGATAATTAACAAAAATATTAATAGAAATAAAACTATAACCATGTAAGTTTGTTAATTCTATAATGGAAAAATTATTGTCTTTAACACAGAACAACTATAAAATACTATACATAAAAATGTAGTTTTAAAATATTTTCTAGCAAAAGGCAAAAAAGGAGGAAGAAAAGCGTCTTAAAGAGAAAGCGGAACAGGAGAAAGGAGCAACAGCTAAAACATACAATTGGAAGAAATCTCATAAAGGCCGTTACTTTTACAAGGATGCAGCTGATGTTATTCAAGAGGGTAAACCCACTATACATACTATTAGCAGGTATTTAATAGACATTGCATATGATATAGAGGAATTAATAATGTAAAATCATAATTCTAAGCTTAATAAAATAATTATATTTTATGAATAATAATTTAATGTTTGTTTATAGTCTGTGTGAACGGTAACTGCGGTGTCATATAATTTATTCACAAAAATAATATATTTTAATTTTCTCATATTAAGTATTAATTGATAAGACTTTACTCCTTATACACTTTCTCCACAGACTCTTGTCTACATTTAAAAAAATGTTTAAATGTAGTATTCAGGTAGCGATACTGGATTATTATTGTGTATTTTTTTTAGTAATGAACTATCCCGAGTGCCAGTTATCGATCTAACGGGTCGCGAGAAGCGCGTCCTTAGTGGATATCATGCCTTACGTGCAGCTGCGCCCCGATATGAGCACGAACCTAGAAGAGACTGCACCAACTTCACGCTGCCAGCGCTCGCGCATAACCTAGAGCTGATGGTCGAGTGCTGCGAACAGGTGTGAATTATGTTTTTAGCGCCAGTAGACATTGACTAGACTAGACTAGACGACCTGGTGAAATACGTATCACCTACATATATTTTACTAAAAAGTTTTTCAAGTGACCATTTTTAATTTCTTAAAAGACAAAATTGATTAAATATTTTCCAGCTAAGAACAGTTTATATTAGGAAATTAAATAGTTGTTTTTAGTTTTTTTTTTCACATATTATTTTATGTTTCCCATCGTATAAACATTCCGTGATTTTCTATATATTAAAATATTTCAAGATCAAAATTAGACAAATCCGTCCAGCCATTCTCAACTAACAACAATTAATTTATAAATATAAACATTCTCTAAAGTTGTGCCTAGAGTAAACCGGCCCCTCATCATTGCCATTTCGTAATTATGATGAACTTTAGTATACATTTTTATTGTAAATGTAAGTTTTAAGTTATTGTTTCTTTAATTTCAGGATATAATTCAAAACGCCCGTGAGCTACAACAAGCTGAAGATGAGATAGTGGTATTAGAGAGAGACTTAGATGAGTGCAATTTGAAGCTTAAAGATCAGGACCAAGTTATTAATAAAGTTCAAACTATTTTAATGAAAGTGGAAACCTTGAATCAGCCTGACGTGTCCCTTGAAACAGCATACGAAGTTCTTTCTGATTTAAAGGTAACTAAAACACACACCAACAAAGGTAGCCTAGTTTATTCTCAAACCTGATGTCCTGCGCAACACTGTATTGCTAATTCGTATGAACACAATTAACAATAAGCTCCAAGATAAATAATTGCGGGTTCGCTTAAACGACTTATTATGTAAAAATATATTTAAAAATCAATAATAATCAATATAGTATTACGTAACGAATTTTTTTCCTTTTGTAAAACGTTACGATACGCGGCGGGGATCTAATTACGCGTTATAGTTAACATTATTTTCGACATTCCAGTACTTTACACCAAATAATGGTAACGATATAAAGAGTCACTGGGTAGTCACGAAACGTTTTACTACTGGGTACAGAAAAACGTTACGGCGCCTTACATGGGGGTAATAATCTTCTAAAATTGCGTGACGTAATACTTCAACGCTCCCTAATTCAATGAAAAATAATTGATTCAATTCAATTTGCGATAGGTGTGGCCCACTAGCGCCAAAGGAATTTGTTTGGAAATGTTCACGTGACAAAGCGTGTGTTAATGTCATTCTTATATAAATTTCTGGTGTGATTAGAGCTGATACCCGCACAAAAGGAAGTAGTGAGTGGTACTCTACTGTTGTATATATGTGTCGGAGAATATATCGTCACTCCATCGATATCGACATCGTTATTAGCGTTTATGTATTATTAATATGGGTAAAGTGCAAGCACAAGACACAAATAATTATCGTACAGTATTTCATTTAGATTGATTCATATTAACATTTTTAGCTTAAATTATAACGAGCAGCGGGTTCAAGGCACCAATCTTACTTTTCACAAATCACCTAAACCCAACTCGGTCCAACGTCTCATAACCACAATGTTCCACTGAATACTCAATGAGAATCTCAATTATTAACCAAAGTTACAATAATAATCAACGGTCAATTGACTCGATGAGAACATTTCCTGATAATTCGAGCATTCCCCGACCTATATGTTAACGTAAAATAATTGTAAACACCGTTAGATTGTAATCTATCTCGCGAGATTATAAACTGTCGAAAGATTGTGAACCTCAACGAACTGCTTACAATTTAACGTATAATTATTCGGTAGATTGTAATCTATCGAAGTGAAACCGTCAAATTGTGAAACGGATCGCACCTCGCGCGCTGATTGGTTGAACGGAATATGCCCCGCGCCACCATATTTGTTTGTTAATTCGTTTGTTGTCGAATGTAAATTGATTGTTTTGATGAATGTAAATTGATGTCGTGTTGAAAGTAACTCACAGCTTTAGAATTAGTTATATGGAATTGTTGAGAAGTAAAATTAATCTGATTGACCAAAGAAGTTTTTTCGTACAATTACTTTCAACACGACATTAATTTTCATTCATCAAAACAATCAAGTTACATTCGACAACAAACGAATTAACAAACAAAATATGATACTTATACACTTCGATAGATTACAATCTACCGAATAATAATACGTTAAATTGTAAGCAGTTCGTTGAGGTTCACAATCTTTCGACAGTTTACAATCTCGCGAGATAGATTACAATCTTACGGTGTTTACAATTTTACGGTGACATATATTTGTGATATAATATAATTATATATAAAATAAACTTAATTTTTTAGGAGTCAAGCCCATTGGAGTATGAAATGTTCGGTCTCGGTACAATCGGAGCTACTATAGTGAGTCCGCTATTCAGTTCACTGTTAGCGAAGTGGGATCCATTACAAAACCCGAACGAACCAGTCGAAACCTTTCGTAAATGGCAATTGTTGCTCACGGAGGAGTCTTATAATACGTTGCTATGGCAACACTTTGTTCCTAGTATCACTGCTGCGGCTGAGTGAGTATTTTTAGAGGATTTTTAAAAATCTATCTATTTATTAAGGCGCCCAAGTATTAGTTTAAGTAGGTAGGTACACACACACGACACATATTTATACTTATTTTAACTAAATAAAATTTAGAAAATTTTAATAACTGGGTAAGGGAGCGTTCAAGTATTACGTCACGCAATTTTTATAGATTATTGATCCCCCCTCCCCATGTAACGCGCCGTAACGTTTTTCTGTACCCAAGTATAGTAAAACGTTTCGTGACCACCTAGTGTCTCTTTATACCTAAAAGTTACCATTATGTGCTGTAAAGTACTGGAAAGTCGAAAATAATACAAATTATAAACAATAACGCGTAATTCAATCCCCAGCTCGCATCGTAACATTTTAAAAAAGAATCCCCCCCTCCCAAATTCGTTACGCTAGCTTTTATTAAATTAACTTTTTATATGCTTTTTATCTTATAAACAATACGATTACATAGTATTGTCTTTGATTAACATAACCTTTACACATTTAAAGAAAAAAGCTTTTACCGGATTAAAGTTATGTAATATTATAAATTTACAATTATTTGACATAATTTTAAATTTATCCGACGTTTCGCGTGCTTTGCAGCGTGCGTGGTCACGGTGACCAAGACCGGTAAAAGGTTTTTTATTTAAATACGATTACAGTTTAAATTATATTTGAAAATTAAAAATAATGCGTCAAACCTACCAATTTTTTCAGGGTATGGAACCCGCGAACATCAGATCCCATGCTACGTATCTTCGAAGCGTGGGTGGAAGCCTGTCCAGGCTGGTTGTTGGCAAACTGCGCAGCTAAATGTGTCACACCCCGAATTTTAGCTGCAGTAAGGGCCTGGGACCCCACCAGTGACACCCAACCACTTCACGAGTGGGTTCTGCCTTGGCATCCTTTAGCTGGTTAGAAATAACGCATACAATACTTCGTGGTTTAAAATTATGAAACATGTTTTTCTATGGTGTTAATAACGCGCTTTAAAATAAATAACTCTTCACACATATCAAATCGTTTCTGGGATAATTTACATGCATACAATGTCTTATCTTATAAAATTCTCGTGTCACAATGTTAGATACCATACTCCTCCGAAACGGCTCGATCGATTTTTATCAAATTTTATATGCATATTCAGTAGATATGAGAATCGGCTACTATCTATTTTTCATACCCCTAAGTGATAAGGGTAACCCCAAACATTAAATTTTTTTCACGATTTTTTTTTTGTATAATGTGGCATTATGTCGTACGAAAACAATTAAACTTATAATAAATTTTACTAACTTATGATGATAATGTCGTACGCAGCTCGACAGTATCTTGGTTACAATTTAAACAGTGTAAACTTTATATGTAAAAATCACAGTAGAATATATGATTAAATAGTAATTAGCGCTAAGTATGTCTTATGTCAAAAACTAATTAGATTTTGACATACGGGAAAACAAGTTACCCTACAGCGACGCTAAAGCCGGTTGCAGACCGAAAACTAAGCTATGCCAAGGCTAAACTAAGCTATGCCAAGCAAGCTAGGCTTAGCTCAGGTAAAAATAAATAGCGTGCACACCAACAGCTAAGCCAAAGCTCAGTCACTGTGGCGAAGCATGTGCAAAGGGTATGCGGGGTAGCGGGAGGGGCTTAGCTTAGCTCTAGTAGCTGCGCATCGGCATACACAACTAACTTAGCTTCGCATATTTTAGTTAGCTCACATAGCTTAGTTAGCATAGTTTGCGGTCTGCACACAAGTATGCAGAACTGCGTCAGCTATGCGAGCTAAGCTAAACTAACTTAGCTTAGCTCTTGGTCTGCAACCCGTATTAATCACCCACCAAAATACAAGTCATTTCAAGTTTGACATTTTATGAAGTTTACTTTTTTTTTAAATTTATTTATTATACAAAGTCCATTGTCACATGAAGTTTACAATGTAATAAGTATACATTTACGAATCCTGCCAACATATTTACGATTTAAACGTGCTTGGTTCAAATTATCTACTATATAAAAATAAGTCGGGTTTTCCTTCCTGACGCTATAACTCCAGAACGCACGAACCGATTTCCACGGTTTTGCATTCGTTGGAAAGGTCTCGGGCTCCGTGAGGTTTATAGCGAAGAATATTTAGGAAAAATTTCAACAGAAAAGCGGGATCACCCAACGAAATGAATGAATAAAACGAAGCCATCTGGTGGCGAAACGGAGTTCGCCGAGTTTGCTAGTTATTAATACTTATTATAAACGTCACGATTTTTAGGTGAGGCCCTGAATGCAACAGTATACCCCTTAATACGATCGCGTCTAGCCAGCGCGTTATCCGCTTGGCACCCAGCCGATGCCTCCGCTCGTCCGCTACTGGCCGTTTGGAAGAATGCCTGGGGAAGCGCATTAACAGCGTTATTGCATCATCATATTGTGCCAAAATTGGAACATTGCCTGCAGCATGCGCCCTTGGAGCTCGTTGGAAGGGAAAATAGTGAGTATTTTATAAATATTATGTTGATCTGGCAATTAAATGCTTTTTAGTTTTGTAAGGATCTGAATAATTTTGTGTGTATGTACCCTTAGTTATTGACGGTCAAAACTTCGAACACAAGTCGGTTATCCAATCGAGTATATTGTATAACCAATTCCATTTTTTCTAAAGTATTAATACAATTTGTATTAAAGAGCAGTGTTATGTTGGCCTTGTGGCTTCAGCGTGCGACTCTCATACCTGAGGTCGTAGGTTCGATCCCCGTCTGTGCACCAATGGAGTTTCTATGTGCGCATTTATCATTTGCTCGAACGGGTAAACATCGTGAGGGAACCGACATGTCTTAGACCCAAAAAGTCGACGGCGTGTGTCAGGCACTGGAGGCTGATCACCTACTTGCCTACTAGATTTAAAAATGATCATGAAACAGATTCAGAAATCTGAAGCCAAGACCTAAAGAGGTTGTAGCGCCACAGATTTTGTTTGTTTTTGTTTTATTGCTATAATTTGTAACCTATAAAATAATATTACCAATGTAATTTTACACGTTTTTAAACATAAACTCGTTTTAAGTTTGAACGGTTAAGATGGCCGAGATACTTATACTTGATTCAGTAGAATTTGAGATATTTATTATTATATTTATAATTACTTTTATTCGAGATTTATTTTAACTAAAATAAAATTTTCAGCCGCATGGCTCTGGTGTGTGGAATGGGCGGACTTAGTAGGGGCTCCGACGATAGCGGCTCTAGCTGGTCGGGCTTTGTTACCACGTTGGTTGGGCGCATTGGCCGCTTGGCTTAATACGGCGCCGGCGCACGCCACTGTACTTACCTCGTATACTCAGTTTAAGGTGAGCTATTTTTGCTTTTGAGCATTGTTGGCCTAGTGGATTCAGCGTGCGACTCTCATCCTTGAGATCGTAGGTTCGATCCCCGGACTTTCTTTCTATGTGCGCATTTGACTTGCCTATTAGATTGAAAAATGATCATGACACAGATTCAGAAATCTGAGGCGCAGATCTAGAGGTGACTTTTCATATAATGTCAACTGTCTTTAACATTAAAAAAAAAAAAAAAAAAATGCGCATACGTTATTTAGCAATAATAATAATAATCCACTCTCCAGACACTACTCTATATATACCTACTTGGAGATTACATAATATGTCTACAGGTATAGCTTCTTCGTATGAGCAAGTGTTTTTTTTAAGCCATGGACTATTACAATTTAAGATGTCTTCAAACTCCTAGTGGAGGCGGAGCCTATTTTATTGATATACGTTTTGCTTGTTTTATTGCTATATATATTCCTAGTAATGAACATTTCTACTTTCATACGAATTTTTTCTACATTTTGAATATTCACTATGAGAATTCAAAAAACCAAAGAATTTTCATACAAATAAACTTTTATAGTAGATACAATATTATGGTCTAAGATCCCGCTATACAACGACCTTCACCGAGATGCTTATTTAATGAAACTTATTTTATATTTAATTTAATATGTCAATAAATATAATCCATATGGGTTGCCTAGCAAATTTCAGTCCAGAGTATGTTTAATTAATTTAAAAAAAAATTATTTTTTTAAACATTTCTCCGGTATGATTATTAGATAAATTCTATACCAATCGAAAGTATGAAGCCCATAGAATATGCAAACGTTAGGTTGTTTTTAATCAATTAATTATTTATGTGTATATTTTTTATGTGACACTAAAGTATATATACATATTTAGTATAAAAGAAGGTTATAGTGATACATATATAATACTACCCTGATTAAAAATATTGATTGAAAAAAGTTAAAAAATTTTACTATATGCAAATTATAAAATAATTTTTTAATAAAATATTAATTAAACATACTCTGGACTGAAATTTGCTAGGCAACCCATATGGATTATATTTATTGACATATTAAATTAAATATAAAATAAGTTTCATTAAATAAGCATCTCGGTGAAGGTCGTTGTATAGCGGGATCTTATACTATTATAGTATTGTCTTTTATTGAAATAACTTTCACAAATTAATAAAAATAAGATGCAATATACTTTTTCCTTTTCATACGAATGATTACTTTGTTCACACAATTATTAACGTTCCTCGTCTTAATGAGTTTAATTAAGTATTCATTAAAATTGGTTATGTATTTCAGAAAATGTTTCCAGCAGAAGTCCTCAAAGAACCGGTTGTGCGAGATGCATTTAGGAAAGCCCTAGATATGATGAACAGAAGCACAGATATCGATGCCGTAGAACCTCCCCCGCCGCCACGGTTCACTATCACGGACAAAGAATCGTCCTCCAGAATCGCCGATGTGTTAGCGGCCTCTACTCAAAAGAGCTTTTCCGAATTACTCGAAAGCAGATGTATGGAAAAGGGAATTACTTTCGTCCCCATAGCGGGCAAAAGTCGAGAAGGCAGGCCTATATATAAAATTGGTGACCTTCAGTGCTATGTGATAAGAAATATAGTGATGTATTCGAATGATAGTGGACGGAATTTTACTCCGATTAGTATGGAGAAGTTGTTGAAAATGGTTGAGGAATAAATGTTTTAATTGTCTTTTTTTTTAATTTCCACAATACTATGAGATATATTAAACGTCAACAGGGTATGTGACAACTTTCTTTCAAACCTTATTTGGCCCACGTTTTTAAATATGACCTCGGAGACTACATTGAGCAAGAACCTCAGTTTGCACGCTCGTCGATTTACATCAGACGAGCGAATGCTCATTCTATCTCCACTATATCAAATTCTTTTAGTGTAACAGGCGTAGAGCATTCTTTCATTTTTCTTAGTGCGTTCAAAGATTCTATGGAATGGAATTCTATGAATGCTCTCGCTCGATGTAAAAGGCGCTAGAGCGCGCGAACAGAGCGTTCTTGCTTGTTCAAACGTCCTCGCGCCCCCGAGCGGACTCTTCAAAGCGTTCGTGTGTTCTAGCCTTAGATTTTTGTTTGTTTAATGTAAATCGACCTTAAGCTTAGGTTTGCGCGCTAATAAATTCAGCGTTGCTCGTTACCCCTAAAACATTTGAAAAAAATATACACGATATTCACAATTTTGCTACTCTACTGCAATAATGCTCTTTTCTATATTATCTATTAACATTCTATATTCGCTGTTTTAGTGAATTGCAGACTAGTTCACCAAGCAAAGTTGATTTTATAATAACTAATAAATGTAAAACTATCATTTTATATGACTGTATTAGTTATACAGTATTAACACTGCTATGACACGATTTACTATTTTTTCATTTTGTGTGTGTTGTGCTTAACTAAGAATAAACGAAAGACAAAACCAAGGCGCATTTTAATGTTGTGTTGACAAAGTCTGTTACTTAATGATTTTTCAATCATTTCTTCCATATATAGATCCTGCTCAATTGGTAAGCATTTGTTAGAAAGAGAAAAAAGTTGACCGAAAATAAACTGTAATTCTTTGGGATGATCGCTAGAGAGTATTTTGACCAAATCAAACTGGTCGTCGCGAGGGATACACATTGAGACACCGATAGCGCTTCAACTGGACGATTTATGTCACCCAAACCAGCCAATACTAAGGTCTGAAATGAGAAATTGAATTTAGATAAATAAATCTAAATAGGTAAAATTATGAATAGCGAAATTTCTAATTTAACCTGCAGCTAATTAAACAATAAGATACCTTACACCTAATGATAATACGCTTACGTTTTCTTCAACGAAATCAAGTAAGTTCAAGTTAAATTCAACCATAAAATCATTGGCGTAGTTTTAAACTGTACGGCAAATACCCACCAACATCTACTGATCTGTTTTATGTTGATTTCGAAAAGGTCTATGCGACTATAGTCATAGTCGAACGTTGCTCCTTTAATTCAAAAATAGGGTACATACTTTGGTACTTACCCATTTAAACATTGGAGCCCAGAAGAACACAGTCTTTGGGCCTACAACAAACGAAAGGTATACTGGTTTTGCTAGATAGGAAACAGATCAGAATTCCCAATCTATTCAAGGTTTATTTAGTGATTTTATTTGAAGGAAACAATAAAATCAATGCTTACCTGCCGGGTGCTCCCATAAAGGTCGCATTAGTTTTGGGACAAATTTGTCCGCCACAGAAATTATCGTTTTGTATAATTTCGACATCGTATAATAAACTTACACGAACACATACATTGTATTTATATGATGATATTATAGATGTCCTATTAAATATAGAGCATTTATATAGTTGTTATTGTCTATATGTTATAAAGGTTACTTGTTCGCACGGTTGAGGAAATAGAATAATTGGTAGTAGTGGTAATAATTGTAAGGAATATAGGTGATAATGTGATGGTTATTTATTTTTCAACATCTTTCATAATGTCTATACCCTCGTAGATGAACTCATTTGTAATTGCCAATTATTGTCTATTTCTGCATAAATTCTTTTTCGTATCGATACTTTTAATATTAACTAATATAAAAAAGTATGTATAAAAGTTACCTTACCTTGTTAATACATTGTATAAGTACTTACTTACTAATTTGTTATCATATTATATGTAGTAAAATTGTTGGAATTGAACAAAAATTTTCTTAACATTGTTTGAAATAAACGAGAGATCATAGAAGTAAAGTAAAAATGTTGTTTTGATCGGCTTGTCATGAGCATTGACGAACCCGGTCAATACACCAGTCATTATAGACATTCGAAATCGAAAATTTGATAATAATTCCAAAAGTTTTCAAACTTCGGTCAAGTGAATGGTACATTGGGACGACAATAAATCTCATTTGCAACCTTGTCCGCAGTCCGGAACATAGTTAAAATTGCAATTAAATTAATTTTATGTCTGTATGGTCGTGAAAAAAATTCCAAAAGTTCTGCAAACTTGGGGAAGTTTTCGATATAATATTTCATATCACGTATAAAATTTGCAACCAACCTAAGTGTACGGAACATTTTTTGTTATTTATTTTATTTTCGATATATCTGTCAAATTTGCAGAACTTTTGGAACGTTTTCCTTCAGTTTAATAAAGAACAACATTAATTAAATAATGTTCCGTACACTTAAATTGGTTGCAAATTTGACACGTGATGTAAAATAATATATTTAACACCACTCCAACTTTGCAGAACTTTTGGAATTTTGGTCTCAAGAACTGAGCAAATTATCATTTATTGCATTTTTAACAATGTTCCGGACCGCAGAGCAGGTTGCAAAATTTTATAGTTTGTTTTAATACCACTCCCGACCTTACATCAAAATTTGAAAACTTTTGGAATTATAATGAATTAATTGTCTTGACTGACTGGACTACAACTTTGGAGCGCTGTAACGGCGTTTCCAATTAAAGAAATTTAATAAAAGTATAGAGAAAAATCTTCAGAACGAGATCCTCTACAAAATTGTTCTGACATAATTTTTTGATAAAATCATAAGAATAAGTTATTAAGCAAAAATGGAAATTTTTTCACTGTTTTACTTATGGCGCGTCTAAACGGGCCATGTTTTGCTGCAATTGATGGCTGCACTGTTGGCCACTAATTGCCACTAATAATAATAATATCTCTTTGGAAGACTTTTTATCAATTTATTATGTGTGAATATGAATATTTATTTTTTGTCTTGTGACCTACAGTTATTTGTAGGCAAAGCGATTTTCTTCAAAATATGTCTTTACACATTTTTGTATGAGGGATAGTTTAGGAGATATAGCCAAAAACGTGTTTTCACCCCTTTTTCCAAGATGGCGGCCGGGGGACAAAGGCGCCAACCCCACAAACTGGTTTAAGCTTGTATTGACCCCCCTCCTACATGTCCCATAAATATAATTGCGTCCTCTAACAAATGTTCAGCAAATGTAACATTTCAATGGACAAATTATTATTCTTGATTATTTTTAAGAGCCAGCGGCGCCATTGACCTTGGGCACTCAAAGATGATCATGGCCGGCAATGCCCGCGTTGATCAGAAATGGTAAAAACTGACTGACTTTTTAAGTGAAACAAGCTTTCAAAGTCTGACTGACGTTTTTAACATATTAGATATGTTAATAAAACTTACTACAATTAATGCTCTATATAAAGACATATACTTATATTTTTTTAGTAGCTCTTGCTGGTTTCAATAATATTCCTTAATCATCAACTTTGTTTATTAAACAATATAAAAGTATACATTAAAGAAAGACAGGCTTCCATTGTTAAGTTGTGTTAGTACAGGTAACAGTTAATAATAATAAATGTTAACAATATATTAAGACAACAAATACATTAGCATAATAATAAAAGTAGGTATGGCATTGTTTATAGTGGTGTGAGTTGTGAATCATGACTATAGCATCGTAGTAGAGCTAGGTACTTCTTTATTATAAAAATATTTCAGTATTTCATTAGGTTTACATTACATTTCTATAATAGTTTGCAAGCAGGTACTATAACAATATTGTTTATTTGTGGCATGGAAATTGGTGGGAAACATGTTTAGGCGGTAATTTTTAATTTTCTCTGAAAGGTAAAAGATCTATAACATTGTACCGCATTTGCGACACCCAAAGAAAAATTGCAAAGTGACAAGGCATAGTTTATCGGTCTTATTACCAGGCAGTATCTAGTCCATATAAGACCTGTAGCTGCTAGTGTGGCAGATTGCGTTGGCGAGACGGAATCTAGGGGCCGACGATATTCATCAACCGAAACTGCAACTAATGCCTGTAATATATATTACAGTTATTACTTTAACTGTTATTTTTATTTTTTAACAACTTTTTTTAACAGTCTGGGGAGAAAACATCGACTTAATAGTTTAAATCATAATATACAAGCGTATAATGCAAGCAAGACATAAAATATGCTGATGGGTAATATTTATAAATAATAAATAGGTATTTTCATATATTCGGAGAGATTTTCATTCAAACATCACATTCTTAGGTCAAAACAAATTTACGATGAGTGATTTTAGTTATAGCCCGCTCTTAAGGATCCTAGGTTAGAAGATATTAGAATCGCCCGTAATACTGTTTTGGTAAGTTAAATTAACGTTCCTACTGATTTATTGTTATACATACATAATACTTAAGGTACGTGTTTATTATACAGTACGACTTAACGAGACGTATTGTGTAATATTGTCTAAAAATTTATGTTAGTTAAGTAATTATCCCAATAATAGTATTAGTAAACAGACTAGGTATATTCTAAAATATTTTTTTTACGCTAAAAAGAATATTATTATGTTATTACACAATATATTTTAACAAATATGTATAGTATTTGCATACTTGATATAATTGCAAGAACTAAAATATGATACATGCAACCATGAACTTGTGATACCATTGTTGGATTATAAAGAAAATAAAATGTTGAAATAGAGAAATATATATTTCTATTAACAAATAAAATGTTTTACAAAAATAGTCAACTTTTAAAATACTTTAACATTATAACAATCAAATGTTGATACAATACATTGTAGCGCATAACATTAAAAAGATGCTTCTTATTTTGTCATAATGTATCTATAATTATCACAGATGGACACACAATGTAAATTGTTTCGAGCCCTGCTATCTTAAGAGCTAAGCAATATCTACTTATGTCTATGAAGTGAAATGCAACTAATTGGCACTCTAATCAGATTTCAAATATTTGAGCTTATTATAATGATAAATACCTAATACCACATGAGATTGATCCCTATTACTATTTATATGAAATGGTTTTATGCAAAACTGAATCACATAACACTGGAATTGAAAAAGGCAAGTTAATTCTGTAAAATTTATTCATACATTTAATTGATATTTTATCATTCTGTAGACTTTTCAATACCAGTGTTTAAACATTCCTTTTTATGACAATTATTATAATACATATATGATAACCCTGTTTTTATGATTACATCATTTACTAGCCTTAGCTTCTAATGATTGTTGGTGTTTGAAAGCCCTGCCAATCTGATACAGGCTAGTCATTGCTACAAACACATTAACAGCAAATAAACTATAATTTTTTGGTATTATGACAAGTGAGTATCGTGACCAAATGATACCTGTGGCGGCAAGTGATGCAGATTGTGGAATGGATAAGGTCTCGACAGGACGTTGCAAATCACCCAAACCAGCCAACACCAAGCCCTAAAATGCGTTAAAATGAAATATTTCAGATGAATATCGAAAACGAATGACAATATTGTATTGGTTTGTTATAAAAATTTAACATATTTTATTTGTAATGCTATTATTTTATTATATATTGTGTTTATATTAGTTTATACTATATAGTATAAACTAATAAAAACTCTGTATATATTAAAATAACACAGCCTAAGCTGACTATTCTAGTTTATAAAAACTACGTATTAAAATAAATGCCCTTTAAATCAGACATTACATAATATTTTATTTAACCTTGAATATGATTGATAAGAAAATCTTACCCATTTAAAAGCTGGGGCCCAGAAGAATATTGTCTTCGGACCTGTATAAAGTAAATATTTATCGTAAAACCAAATCGCACTTTCAGCGGATTACCGCTAAGTATTTTCGTCGACTTACCAGCTTCGTGTTCCCAAAGCGGACGTAGTTTACTTGGAACTAGTCGGTCGGCAAACACAACCACTGTCTTGTATACTTTCGACATAATTGATTATATTTAAACTAATAAATAATAACGTATGATAATAATGAGTTAACAATTAAAATATTTAGTATATTACTATATTGCTCGTGAAATGTAAATACAAATAGCTCCTAACTTCCTGACTCTTGATCCCAAGGAGACTTATTGTTGAGTTGTTACTTAATACTTGTTACCATTTGCCAAGTGCCAACTGCCAAGTGCCAACTCGATTAAACTGTGAGCTGTCGCTAGACAGAAGTTTAAAAAGTCGCTAGATGTCGCTAGATGATTTTGAAAGTTTGTTTGATATAAAGAAAAACTACAAAAATTTAGGTAATATATTGTTTATTCGCATTATTCGCAAAACGCTACAACGGGCTACACCGACAAGTATCTCGTTAGGTAAAGGCAGGACGATGTCTTTCAATAACCACATTTTTTATAAAAGTAATGTCATTTATTAATAATATGTACATTTTATGTACTTCAAAAAAAAAATCTTAAATCAGAACTTAAGTAAACCCTATTCTAACCTAATTATTGGCCCCTGACAAGCACATAAATTTATAAATCTAAGTACTATTTAGTCTGCATCCGAGTCGTCGTCACAATAATTATAAATTACAGACATCATGGGATTATCAGGAAGTTGCCCAGAAGCTGAGGTTGAGGTTTGTGGTCTGTGGATCACTGTTACTCTTAAATGAGTATGATTTGTTGCTTCCAATAAGTCTTAGTACATCTGATGGTAACTCGTAGTCAAAACATTTTTTATTCATTTGTTTTAAGGTGCATTTGATCAATTAAATATAATTCAATGTTGTTAGCCCCATACGATTGGGCAGTTTTGATTTCATTAAATTCATAGCACTAAAAATTCTTTTCACTCTGCATTCGAATGGGGCAGTGACAATATAGTGAATGCAAGAGTGCATAATTCTTCAAATGGAATTTGTTTTGCAGCATCTTCATAGGAGTGAGCATCAATCCCAAAAAAAAGAAGCGTATCCTCAATCTTTTGCCATCGTAAGAAATGTATATTATTCCATTGTTTCATTCATTGATTTTTTCCAACACATTGCTATCTTTATTTCCCAATACTTTTGCTAGGTCAATAATATCATCATGATTTGTTTTAGTTCGCAAAAACTTCACTTATTGACAGCTTGTTCATTTTAATTAAGGTTTAAATATTGGATGTAAGTCTATATTTTTGTAAACTTGTAGCTTCACTATAGAATCAATGCACCTTTTTTTAGTAGTTTGATATCGTCTTCAGACTTCAGTTAAAGTTGCTAGCACAAGTTTCGAAAACATAGCCAAGTGTCATATAGGGATTGAGATGACTTTCCTGAATAAACGTAATTAGGATGTTTATGTTAACAGGCTCATTAGTCACTCGTATCCATGTAGATAGCAAAAGAAAAGTAAGGGTGTCCAGCAATTTTGTAGGAACGGCGTTTTCACTCTTAAATACTTTTAAAGCTATATGAACGTCACCTAACACGCTATGAATATATTATGTAAAGTAAAGCAAAATGTTTGGATCTTGGAACATAAAATAGAGAAGTTCCGCTTAGTAACAGTTTTCTCGAGATTTGCAAATAGAGAAATGCAATTTCAGTTCATCCCACGAGAGACTGCTGGGTGTATGGATAGCCATCGAGTCGTACATAATTTAAATATTTTCATAGGTGCTTTGTCACAATTTACTGTCTCATAATATATTTTTCTATATTCATGTTGACGTTTTGATAATAGACAAACCCAGTTGTATGTTATATTCTTCTCTGATCATATATTCTATGTTTCGAGGTATAGTGTTTTCAGAAGCATGACTAATTGCCAACTGTAAAGAGTGACATACGAAACGCACAAGTACTAAATTTGGCAATCCATAATCAGTTTTCAAAATTTTGTGTAGACCATAATTGGCTCCTGTCATAGCTGACGCGTTGTCTGTGCCTATTCCAATCAAATTTTCAAGTTTAAGGCCTCCTGTTCCTTTAAAGTCGGTACCATGGCATATGCCAGACCTTTTACCTCGGGTTTTACGATGGGTGTGAGAGATAAAAATGCCATGAAATATTATCCTATCACGATAAAAAGCCTGTAGGAGACCCCAAACTATCGGATCCAGATGATGCCATCACAAATTAAAAGAAAAATATCTAGCATTAAACATGTATTGTACATGATCAATAATTATTGTATTAAAGAGAATAGTAAGTACCGCCTGATATTTTATTTTTATTGATAAAAAATGTCGTACAAGCCTGAAAGTAAACTACTTCCAATCAAAGTAAATTATTGATACCGGCAAACATCTTGAAGAAATGTCCTGCCTGCGCAGAAGCGATCAGCGGCGGGCGGTGGTGCGCGGCGGCGGGAAAGACGACGTGACGTGTCGATCGCGTGATTGGTAAATCGGTTGACGTTTGTATCCCGCGCTGCGTCCACATTCCTTTGCTTCCTATTCCTAAGCACACTGTGTGACGTACATAGTGGGACATATATAGGCTGGGATGAATTATTAATAAATACATAAATAAATATATTCTTTCATTTTTTCCTGGCATGGCTTGGCCTTGGTCCGTTTTCATTTCTTGTTATCATATTTTAGAAGGTAGTCAAAATTATATTTAACAACTCGCAATAACATCTGAAATACACTAACGATCTACAAAAATTAAAGCTATTTTTAAAAGTTATATACGTAAAAAGTATTCTACAGTTAAATAAAATAGTAAGACACTTTTTTTGCTCGTATGATGCGCAAACTTTCCCCCACTCCCTTGTTTAATGCTCAAGAAGTTTGCCGGTATCTGTAAAACACCATAATACAAACATTTCTTTATCTCCCTTTTACGCATTAAGATGGCATTAGAAAATAAAGATACAAAATGTTTTTTCGTTAGCTTGCTATTTCAACGCGGTTCCTATGGCTATTTCTTATTCAAAGTGCGTTTTCCAATTACAGAGCATTCTGCGACTCAGTGCCGCACAATGCCGCATAATGCTGAAGCTTAGTTGGAACGTGAATTAGTTTTCAAATGCATAAGCAGAGTGCGCTAAGTCAGTGTTGTAAAAAAAATGTTGAATTTGTATGAATTGAGTTAGCAACCTCATTAATGTATAAATAATGTGGTAAACAATAATAATTGGTTGAAAACTTTTTACGCTTAATTTAATAATCCAATTATTTCATTAAATTTTTTTTACTGAAATAAGAGAAAACCTTTAAAGAATATAAGGTTTTAACAAGCTAAATTAACAGTAAAATATTTAGTTTCATGTAAGAAGTTTACATCATTTACGTTTTGAGTAATATTTTTTAATGATTTCTAAAAAAATTATATACTTTTTCAAATCCATTGCAATTTTTTCTAAAGTATAATCCTGTAAAGTAAATTTGTTTACAGATCCGAATTTTAAAATAAAATTGTATTCATATTTTAAATGTGGAATATAAAAAAAGTAACTATTTATACCTTCATCCATACTAATATTTTTTTTTTTAGCAGTTTGAAATAACTTTAATTATTTTCAAAATCTACGACGAAACGAAAGCCTTACAAATTTTTCAACAATAAATAATATTTACTAACGAAAATTTCGATAAATGCCAACTTAAAGAAAAATACTGGTCAATTTTCTGTCACTGTGTTGGTATTGTTTGCGAGAGCATTCGTTTTGAGAGTGCTCAATTGTGCGAAGCGTTGCTGTAGTTGGAACACTCAACGTTGAGCATTATGCCGCAAAATGCGCTCTAGTGCTGTAATTGGAAAACGCACAAAGTGTATTATAATGTATTATATTCTCTGTGGTTCAAATGTTCTTACACTATACTACTGTCACTCTGTGGACTTCAAAAACATGGTGCGGGACGCGGGTTGAAAGTTGAAACTTGAAGACTTGAGAGTTGAGCGTGTAGTGTGTACTGTGGAGTGTGGAATATGTAATCTGTGGAGTGACTTTTAATTAGTGTCAGTGTTTTTTTTCTTTGGTTTTTTTTTAATTTTTATGATTTTTAATAATATCATTGTTTTTCGTTTAATGGCTAATACTTTTTGTGTTTTGTATTGTTCAATGCGTTTCTTCCTAATTTAATTAACTTGTTGAATATGGGCACAAGTACAATGGGGAGTGATTTGCATTCTGATAAGCAGGATAAGCTTTTAAAGCTACAAGCTCGTAAGAAGGAACTAGAGCAGATGTTAGCAGCTAAAAATGAAGAACTGTACAAGTTATGCGTGCAAGAAGTTCAATTAACGGGAATCATGCCACCTGAAGCTCCCTTGAGTCCAGAAGTTCCACAAAGAGATAGATTGGGAAGTATACGTAGCGTAGATCGTTCCACGGATGGTACTGATGTACAAGATGGTTGTGACACAAGCTCTAGGCGCCTCAAAGTAAATGACAGACACGAAGTGGAGCATAATATGCGTAAGAACATTTCTCACCGTCTATCTACGCCATCCATCTCGGGTATTTCTGGCAAGAGTGTTCATTCTAGACAAGTACGACGTCCTGAGACAAGTTGTTCTAACTTTTTTCCTTCTCCACCACAAGAGCGTAATCCTGAAACATTTTCTATGCACACTTCACACACCTATCCTGCTTTAGCCAATCGTCATGATGGCCTACCCAGTGAAAACATTCATGCTGAGTTACAACAAGGGCCAGCTTACCGTCATCATACTATGGCTACTGAATATACCAATAAAATATATTATAGTAATACACCATCTGAATCACACAATGTGTCTCGTTTACGAGAAACCCACTTTAGTTCCAGTCATCCAGATATAACTACTCATTACACACATGGATCGATTGCCCAGAATTCTATTCCTCAGCAGAATGGCATGCGTAGTACCCCTCTATTATATCAGTATGCATCTCAACTAAAAGCACAGAGCCAGCATTTGGGAGCTTTAAATCATCACCATCAAATGCAAGCACAGCCTAAGAGAAGAAATGAAGGTGTGCGGAGAAATACTTTACAGAGAACCCAAACATATCACCTTACATCACATAGTGATTATAACCACCATTTAGAAAATATGTCTGAGGGCTATCGTCCTCCAGCACCAATTTACCAACACAGGTCACAACCAGATATACAGGAACCACCAATACCCAAGCCAATTGAAAGAAATATACCTGTACCAAATACGCTGCCCTTACGTGAACGAAATGCAATTAAAAATCCACTCCATTTACAGTTACAAGTATCAACTGAAGATTATCTTGATGAGAGACGACAATACATAGATCCTTTAAGCCCAGTCAGTCAAATGTCTGGTTATTCCCATAATTTTGATTCTGTTAGTATGAACAAATTCTCTCCAGTCTCCCAGGATTCAAGGAAAGAAAAGCAATGGTATGAAACATCTCTAGATTCTCCCACTCGCGAGCCACCTCTGCTTAAAAAGAGTGCAAGTTTAAAGCGTAGTCCTAGCTTAGGAAATTCTCAACCATATGAAATTATGATTTCTACTGGTCGTCACATGGCCATGCATAGTCCAAACCACACACCCAACAGCCCACCAGTTCTGTCACCTGGTGCTATCTCTTTAGAATCACCTAAAAACTTGACTGTAATTGAACAGGGTAAATGTATACCATATAGAGAAGAGACAAAACCATTTGAAATGTCTGACTTTTATAAGTATTCTACAAAATTTCGTCAGTCAAATGTACAAAAGCCACCACCACCCCAACCAGTTCAAAATTTGAATAATATGTATAATAAATTGCCAATGGAGTTGCCACAATATAGCCAAGAAAATTGGCATCCTAGCAACTAATTTAATCTCTTAATTTATACATATTTAATAATTATTATAAATTATAGTTACTCCTGCTAATATTTAAGTACTTAAGTCAAAACAGTCCAGATCTCCTTATAATATTTGATACAAATGAGGTCATTTTTAATGTCTAAGCTATTAATATTTATATCAAAATAGATTGTGATAGATAGACATTTAATATGAATTATGTTAAATGTTTAATGATCAGTAATGAACACAATAACAAAGTATATATTTCATGTTACATATTGCTATGAAGAAAACAAAGTTTTTTATCTCTTTCTACATCATAACCTGGTAGTCGTAGATCTGTATAGCTGTTACAGTTTGAAGTTACAGAGTAAATGAGCTGATTTTAATATTAATTTATCTAATTTTACTTATGAATGTAGCATAGAATTTTATTGCTAGGACTCTATTTTTTTTGAGCTTGTTTTGACAAATTGTAAGGATATAAATATGTTTTTGATAATCAACCCACCGCTGTTCAAACTTAGCCATTTTATATCATGCAATTAACTTTGTAATAATGTTTGATCTCTCTTGTTTTTTTTAATATCTATAAATTACACTTGTTTGTGTTACGAAACATGGATTTTTTTCTTGTCAATTAAGAGGCAATTAATTATGATAATGTTTTGATGCCCTATTTTCATTATTTGTATTGTAATGTCCAAATTTTATAATATTATGATCCTGATTTTTACGTCAGACTAGATTCTCTTTGGTATAATGACTGTCAAGTCTTTTGCCCCAAAAGTTATTATTTTTAATAACATTAATAAAAACTGTGCCTCTTTATGTAAAAATTTAATAACTGTATTGAATTTTAAAAGTAGAAAGTATATAAGTTTAGTAAATATATTGCGAAATTTACATTTCAACTTGGATTACATCACATATTTAACTCATTTGATGGACATACAATGTTTTCAATCACAATTGTTTTAATGAAAAAAATAAATAAATATATAAATAGGCATTTTGCAAACCAATACAAAAATTTAGACTCAAATTGTATTGTAAATAAATTTGTACAAGAACATGAACTTGGAACATAATTAAAAGTTTTAAAAATGATTTGAATGGTCCTAGAGATCGTTATTTTGTATACATTTTCATTGATAGTTCAAAACTAGGGTGCCTTGTATTTGCTTAGCAGAATTAGTATATTAATTATTTTTGACAAATATAAGACTAACAACACTTGCCAAGGAAAGCTCAAACATTCTCTGGCATGATTAAATATGACAATAATTGTAAGCATTACATAAGATATACTATGTAGTTAATATATTAAATATTTGTTTTAGCAATTGTAAATTGCAAATTGGCTAAACTAAAAAGAGTTAATATTTTTGTATATTGGGATGAAGTCAGTGCAAAGAGCACAATTGTATTTTAATAAATGGTTTTATTAAACTATTGTTTCCTTTAAAAATATTGCGGCTCATATTCGTAAAAAATATGATTTAATATTGGCATTGAATTAGTAAAAAAGTTATAAACTGTAATGCATTTAATGGCTAATGACAATAATCATTTAATATATACATTAAAAAGAAGTATCGTTAAAAAGCTAAGACTAAAGAAGAAAGGTGCTATGAAAACGAAAGAAAATCTAGAATAAACATGTCGATTGTGTCGTGCAAGAATTAATGGTGGCGCAAGCGTTGAAGTTTCATAAACTTTGCTAAGACTTCGCCCAGAGATCTTTTCCCAGGGTTAAAACCACCATTCAGATAATCGTCGTCTCCGCCTGCAAAAGTGAGAAACAATATATTTTTCACAGTGCAAAATTCATAATGATTTTTGCGTGATCTAGTCTAATCCGACAAAAGTTTACCTTAAATATTTCTAGTCATTGAGGATGCTTGATAATAAAGATGATGTAAATTGTAATATTAATCTCTATATACATATATAAAATTCTCGTGTAACAATGTTCGTTCCTATACTCCTCCAAATGAAATTTTGTATGCATATTCAGTAAGTCTGAGAATCGGCAACTATCTATCTTTCAAACCCTTAAGTGATTAAGGGGTCTCTACCCAAAATTTTTTTTTAATTTTTAGACAAATTTTCTTGTTTTTATTTTTTTATGATACAACATACAGAAATACACACAACCCTTAATTTTCACCCCTCTACGATCAACCCCTATTTTTTATTATAGTAGATAGTTATTTTTGTTAAACTAGAAAAATGGTTTCTAGAATTAATGCAGGTACATGGCAAAACGACGTTTGCCGGGTCAGCTTCTATTTTTATGTATTTAAGAGAGGAAGTGGGAATATAAATATTGTTTTTATTATTTAATAGCGGTCATAGTAAGGAAGCGTCTTAACATAGTTTTTTATTGATTAACAAATTGTGTAATGTATCAACAATCATTATAAACTAAATATTATTGGTTGGTACCTGAGCCTTGAAGTTGTCCGTTGACACAGCCTTCATCCCACATATTTATGCAACGTTTTCCCGGATTAAAGCCACCATTCAAATAATCATCGTCGTCACCTGTGTTTAAATACATGTTAATACACGCATGCCAAAAAGACTAATTCTATACCTAAAGGATTAAAGGGAAATAAAAACAAATCTTTTATATATATATATATATACACGTATACAATTTACAATAATGGTCGTGAAAGTTCATAACTATAAAATCGTTTTTTTGTGGAGCAACTGACCTGAAAATACACAACACAACAATTCAAAAGCCGGTCAGTTCTTCAGGAGCCATTGCAGCTAATATATCGTCAAAATTAGTATCCGTAAAGGTAAAAAAATAATAATATCGAAATTAATTATTTTTCTTTAATACGCATTATTCTACTAACATTAGTTTCACTTTCAGAATGAGAGCATGGCCACTATACACCTCACGATATAATGGAAAAAACGATTAACGAATCGCTATAATAAATACATAATAATATTAAATAATAGTATTGAGTCCTTAATCTAACAATGGAAAAGTTTCACAGTGCCAACGGTAATTTTTCGCGCCTAAATAATTAAAAAGTTAAGGTTTGATAATTGATGAAGCAGACTGTTTCACAATAACAATTAAAGATTCGGTAGATATATGATTGCTCACAAAAAACGCAATAAAAATATTATTTATTAGAATTAACGTCAAGCAGTCGAAGTCTTTTTAGTGCATGCATTGAATAATGAGTTATCCTTATCTGTTGCAGTTGCATTTGAGATATCAAACAGACTGCGGCGTATTTTCGTTAAATTTGTTTTATCGTGTTTTAAAAAAAGATTTAGAAGCTTTTTGTTTCATTTTGTGAGGTAAGTTTTTCAAATATTTTTATATTGTTTCGTAGAAATATTAAGCTACGTTTTAGTGGACGTTAGTAACAAAATGGGACAAAACAATGTTAAGAAAAGTATTATATAGTATAGTATAATTGTTATTTGTTTCGTGTTTTTAAAATAAAGAAAATCTCACTTACCAGCACCCGGCAGTTGTCCGTTGGTGCAACCATCATCCCAGACATTGACACACCGAGAGCTACCTGAAATATTAAACACTGTACTTAACGGCTAGTCAAAAATTGTGCGGTGGTAGCAAATTATAATAACGTACTATAATGTGGTTTGCTGGTAGCAGTATAAAATAATGCTAGTAAAAGAGAAAGAGTAAAGAAGACTTTCATTTTTGCGTTAGAGCAAAATGATTTATGATCGTTACCGTCATTGAAACGGCATTTTATATTGGTGTCAAGTGGTCAAAATTCATTAACTGTTAATCTGCCACTTTAGATATTATACTTTATTAAAATATATTAAAATCGTGACAAATTCCGGAAGATAAATATTTTTATTGAATATATAAGGTTACTATCACATAAAAAGCATGTTTTAACTGAATAAAAAAAAGGCTATACTATCCGATATGTATTGTTTTATTACTTAAATTAATAAAATAAAAATACATAAGTAGGTATGACATTACTGAACACGTAGATTCCGCCTTCGTTTGTAGAAGATTTTAGAATTTTAATTTAACACTACCTAATTTCATTTGATTTATTTGTCGTCTGTAGATCAAAAAGTGATAAACAAATTGGTTGTCTGTAAAGTCAGTTAACAGACGAGACGAAAAAGCGCGGGAAATGAAGTAGGCGGGCGTCTTTTTTTTTGGCTAGCCAAAGAAAAGACATTTCTGTCTTTCGCTTTTATTTCCTCGCTTTTGTCCATCAAAACTCCTTCACTTTAAAAACAGTTGACGAAACATTCAAGTATAGGTTGTGCGCTCCGTCTTTCTTTTACTCGGACACATCGGCCGATGGAGTAGAAGAGAGATAAATGCGTCACAAGCCAAACGCTTAGGCCAAACGTGTATCTCTATCGCTTGTTCCGCGCTCTCGCTTGCACGAGAGTTTGAGTGCGTACAGCCGGTGCTCATCGATTTATAAGACGTTATCACCCCAAAAATTAACACTAAATCATATACTGAATTTGTCTTTAGTTAAACTAATTTTTCAGAAAATGAAGTGGGTTATTCTATGGATTTTATTTCTTAATATGTGTACTGGATATAGAGTGCTACTCGTATTTCCGTTTCCGTTCAAAAGCCACAGTATATTTGGTGAAGGATTCGTACGGCATTTGATTAATGCCGGTCATGAGGTAGCTATTAAATGTTTTGATTCTATCTTTCTAGTTTGTCTTTGCTTAGAAATAAATATATGAATCATATCTGTAACTCTAAGCTTATGTTAATACAGGTGACGTACGTTACGCCGTTCCCTTTAAACAATACAAACCCAAAGCTGCATCAGATAGAATTAACCAGTGACAACAGTTTCAGTAAGATTTTTTATAATATTACTTTGATTAGTTATATGGGTATAATAATAGGTTGGGGAAAAAGAATCTTCGCATTTTTTTAAGAAAATTCAAAACATTTTTTAATATACTTTATTTACATTTAACTAAAGTACGTAGGTACCATTTTGTTCGATAACTTTTTGCCATTATTTAGGTAGGGACATGATTCCATTGCTATAGAAATTTTGGGGCTTCTGATCAAAATACCGCGATAATTGGTTTTGGCAGTCCTCTCGTGATGATAACCTGGCACTGCCTAAAGAATTCTGAAGTGACTGAAACAGGTGGAAATCTGAAGGTGCAAGGTCAGGACTATACGTCGGATGCATTATCCGACGTATAGTCCTCCCAGCCAAGCTCTCTCAGTTTTTGCTGAGTGGCCAAAGATGTGTGAGGTCTAGCGTTATCATGATGAAAAACCACACCCCTTCTGGTGATTAATTCCGGCTGCTTTCTCTCAACTTCTTGCTTTAATCTCATCAGTTGTTAGCAGTAGAGTTCAGAATCGATGGTCCTGCCTGGTGGTAACAGCACATAATGAATAATGCCCTTCCAATCCCACCACTAGTGTTGCCCAAATGCAAGACCAAGACGAGACTTAGGCCAGTCTTGGTATTGTCTTGCGTCAATACACCTGGTCTCGGTCTTGGTATTGGTATTGCGCTCTCAGTCTTGGTCTTGGTCTTGATCTTGCAGCAAGAGTCTCGCAAGTCTCGCAAGACTTGCAAATACCTATTAGCCTACTGCTATTTGTGGGGGCTTGCGGGCTATCCTGGAGCATTTAACCATGTTCATCAACCAATAATAGCAGGCAGGCTACATGTATTGTGTTGAGATTAGCAGATTTCATTACAGTGTGCGTAGGTACATTTTTTAGGCAATTTGTCGTACTCGTGACTGGCGCGCTTTGCTACGTAGGTACTGTCGTTAAAGTATGTGTAAGTAAAAAACGATGTAGGTACCTACTACAACAAAATTGTATTTCTTAGAAAAATAATCGTCGTACCTACACGATTATTTTTATTTATTTAGTAAATCATCGCTGAAGACAATAGTCGCTACTAGAGTAGGTACGATAGAAGTTGATAAACCGACACTGCAAATCTCGATTTTTGGAAGTGTGTGATTTTAAAACAAAATGCGTAAAGCAATATGACGTCGCTCATATTTGGAGCTTTTCCACGTTTCAAGTTTGTTAAAATCACCCACTTCCAATTTTGCAGTGCAATGTCCTTTAAAAAGGTATAATAGGTAATCTATATATATAAAAATGAAACCCGTTTTCCGTTGTCACGACATAACATGAAAACATTTCTTTTTGTATAATATACCTTGAAGCACGAAGATGGTTCTTACGGAGAAAAATTAAAATAAAATTGAGTGAAAAAGTCTAAAAACAATATAATACTTAAAAGTGAATTTGAACTTTAATACCATAGCACAAAGTTCAAGTGTTAGTGGAGGGGTTCCGGGAAGGTAAATTTTTATTTTTTGACATAATGTATTTGTTGTCTTATTAATTTTCTTTTTTTATCTTACTAGCTAGACCGGTGTCCCGAATAGTAGAATAAGTATTTTAAACAAATAAAGAATCGACTATTAGGCGGTACGATGTTCGCCAGGCCAGCTAGTAATAATATAAACTAGGTAGGTATATTTTTATTACTTACAACAATTTTTATAAAATCTACCTATCCTTACGACTACATTCTTCCTTGCGAGGACAACATAATCTATTTGCGTCCGTTCTGAGCACCCGGAAACTTATTTTATTCTTTAGAACATGGGCAGTGGCGGCGACCTTTGATATGAAAGCGACGGCGGCAACACAAAGTCTAGAAGCGGACTAAATTGTTACCTATTTTGGTGGGGTTGTCAATGTTGGCATTAGCACAGTAAAACACACATACAATTACACAAAAATAAAATTAAGTAAACACAACGTTTATCCACTTTTTAATAACTAGGTATCCACGATAGAATATTTTTTCTACTAATTTCCTAAGTACTCAGTCTAAATATCTTTTTCATAATTTTTGTTTTTCAATAATATGTTGTGTGTAATTGAATGGTAAACTCTAAATCTTACTAGAGAACTTTTTGCTTGCTTGCTGCTCACATTTTAGTACCTAGGTATCACTCACTATCTATCATTTACCGATATTAACAATGATTATTTCGAAATCAAAATATTCGCAATTCAATAGATGCAATACCTACTTAGTTATTAATTATCATCTCGCCCGACAGCTTTTAACGCTGTAGTGTTCGAATTCAAGCCAGTGTGAGAATGTATTTAAATAAAAGAAACTCAGAGCATTCAATTTATACCTACCTACTGCTAGGACATCTTCAAGGTCATTTAATTTTATACTCCTGTACCAACCCTACCTAAATAGGTAAAAATTGGTGGGCCTCTGTCCGAACTCTTTGTCGGCGAACGCGGCGCTCAAACAGTGTCAAATGCTGTGATACACTTGTTGCAAACCGCGGCGTCTTTGTTGGTAAATTATCAAATAAGTAGGTATATAATACACCGACCGACCAACAGTTTATTCGCAGAACGTCACATTTCCCCAATCAACTTTGAACCTTAATTCTTTAGCGATAAAGTTGAAAATCTGTTGAAGAAATTTGATAGATTGTAGTAGCTTGATGTGCTGGCGTCTGTACCATAATATTGGCTGCCGTAGAAACTGTTACTAGACCTACTCGACTCGCTGTTAGTTTTAAAATTTTGCTAAATAGAAGAATAATATAAACTTTGAAACATAAGTTTCACACCTACATGATGTTTATATAATTTTGTTAGCTATAATTTTAAGGACATACCAACCTACGAGTACTAACGTTAGATCTGCACATTAGACATAAACAAGCATAACATATTATTATAGGTAGATACCTACAAGGTATGAACTTTGCTAGAAAGTTATTAGGGAACAGATTTGTGAGTATTAACACGCTACCTACTTAATAAATTGTTGAAATATGTATAATAAGTACTTACCTACCTAATCAATACAATACGTTTCAGGGTGCTTTGAGACGAGCGGCACGTTGCCAACTGCAAATACAACTGCAGTCCTTAGTTTAGTGTTATGATATGTGATACCTACGGTTTTGATACTGGGGAACGTTTCTCAAAATCGGGATTGAAACCAAATATCTACTTAATAACGCCCAAATCTCAGTTTGTCTTAACTGCAAGACGCAAGAGTCTTGCAGGCTTAAGTATTGTCTTGCTCAAGTCTTGCAGGGTTCAGTCTTGGTATTGGTCTTGCTATAATAATGCGGTCTTGGTATTGGTCTTGGTCTTGCGGAAACGCAAGAACGAGACCAAGACTGCAAGACCAAGACCGATTTTGGGCAACACTACCCACCACACACACAGCATCACCTTGTTGCGAGTTATCCCGGGTTTCGCCACAGTCTGTGAAGCCTGACCGGCCTTTGACCACGACCTTTTTCGCACGTTCTTGTCGTACGTGATCCACTTTTCATCATCAGTTATCAGCTTCTTCAAAAATGGTTCGGTTTCATTAAGTCGTAATAAAGAATAAAAAATGAGTACACAGTTCATTAGGTTTCTTACAGTGAGCTCGTGAGGTACCCAAGTATTGAGCTTTTTTGTGTACCCAGTTTTTTCAAATGCGCCAAAACTGTTTTGTGGTCAATTCCCCGTTCTTCAGCTACGTCGTTACTACTGATATGCCGATCTTGCTCCACTTTTTCAAAAATTGCATCCATTTTATCTGTCATAGGGCGACCAGAGCGACTTGGATCTTTGACATCAAAATTTCCGGATTGAAAACGCTTAAACCAAATTTGTGCTACTCTCACAGACACTGCACTAGGTCCATAAACATCGCAAAAAAATTTCGCGGCTTGTGTTGCATTTTGACCTTTTTTGTAGTAAAATTTTAAAATGTATCGAATTTCTTCATTCGATTCACTCAACTTGACGGTACGAAAAATAAATAAAAAACAGTCATTATCCTAATTTGATTTTGGAATTATCTTCTTTAAAATCTCAACTTTCCTTGATAACAAAACCAGCCAGATACATATAGTATAGCCAAAGATATTTTATTACAAGTTCATACATACTATAATGCGAAAAGACTTTTTCCCCAACCTAATATTATGAACTTGGTCTTACGTCCGTCAATACCATTATCTAAAACACGGATGACTCTTTAATACTTCTTAGCACATAATATCACTAAATATGCCGAGAATTGAGAATTTGAGAGTGATAAGGAAAGCACCATGCTAATCTATACTAATATTATAAAGAGTAAAGATTTTTATGTAAGTATGTTTGTAACGAATTGGCTCAAAAAGTACTGGACCGATTTCAAAATAAGGATCCCTACTAAAACTACAATAATTATATATACAATATCTTTCATCGCATGCGCTGCGAAAACTGTTGATGATAGAACAAGAAAATGTTCTACAATATTAAAGAACATATCAATATCTAAAAAAAAAGTCCACCATGTTACGTTTCAGTTTCAGTTAATCATTGATAAGTGTATTTTCTCTGAAATTCAAAGTTAAGTCGAACGATGAACTCATCAAATAATTTAAGTAATTTTAAAAATTATCGCAAAATTCGAGACGACAAAAGACAACGGTGCGTTTCTTTCGATTGTTCGATCATCACAAACTGTTCTTTTCTGTTCCGTGTACGATCGGTTTTAAATTATTTTTACATTCCTCTTAATTAATATAATCTGTGCTAGTACGTGGAATCTCTATAACTCGAACCTCGTTAAGTCGAAATCCTCAGTAAGTCGAAAAAAAAGCCATTCTCTCTATCGCGAATTACTTAGACTTTGTAACTCAAACAAAATGTTATTCCCCTACGAATGTATTCAATGGGTCTTTACCCATTAAATACGAAAGTTACTTTTTAACTAAGTGGAAAGTTATTAGGTACTGGACCGGTTTCAAACATTATTTTACCCTTAGTATGCTACTTGAATAACAGAATATTTCTAAAATATTGAAAAAAATAAATAATATCCAGCAGAAACTAAGACAGATCGGTAGTATGATAATTATACTATGTGTTAACTGCAAACTATAGATTTAAGAAAATAAATAGCTATACGAATACGTAATTGCAGAACCGTCTTTAAATCTTAAAGACATTTTGGAGAGGAATATGAGACATGAAGGATGGAAAATATTTCTCATGATGAAAAGCGTGGCAGAGAAAACTGCTTTGAATGTAAAAGTGCAGGAACTTTTAAATGATACGGGTCGAAAATTTGATGTAGCCGTCGTTGAGTGGATGGATCACGATATTTATAGTGGGTAAGTATAAAAATCTTAGTAATATCGTAAAATTGATTCAAAGCTATTATGACGTAAACATATTGAAATTAAATATGCTATATATACAGGGTGGCCAAAAAGTCGTGGATCAAACGCAAATAGGGGATAGATTAGGTGATCAGCGGCAAAAAATTGTTCGACGGGAGGTCTCTAAGGTCAACCCCTGCAGAGTTATGATTTATTTTGGTTTTTATATGAAAATTGACTTTTTTTTACTAATTCTTATTAAAAGTCGAAAAAAATACATTCTGTGTCTTTTTCGCAATAACCACTAAATTGGTACTGATGAGTTCTTGCGTTAGACATACTATTATAGTTGTTTATTGAGTGTATTGAAGACAATATTAAGTTATACGATATAAATTTTTTTCAAATCAAAACTTTTTGTTTACTTCGGACCCCACTGTGAAAAAAAAATACTTTACCGAAAAGTGACCCTGTATTACAAGTTTTGGGGAATTTAATAGGGATTCTGAAAAGGTATTACACATGGCAATGAGTGGCTCAAATATCTTTCTCTCAATGGCTCTTCTATACCAGGGCCATTGCTCCGACATATATATTATAAACTCTACGTTCCAAAAAGTTATTATTTTAATCACCATTTTTTGTTAAAAGGCTTGCCATTTCTATAGTCTTCAGTCATTGTACATGTTTACTAATCTGCTACTGCGTTTGCGCTAATTGCACTCTCCGAAAACATAAAAATTGATTGTTTATAATGTATAAATAGCAGTAATTTCCAATTGGCGTTTAAATATTTGCTAAATATGCAATAACACAATTAACTCCTATATTGACTAAACAAATATAAAACTGAATTTTTAATTACAATCAGCGTTGCCAGATCTTTTTATTATCAAGGCGGGATTTTGGAACTTAACTTAACTTAAAAAAGCGGGAATCTCTCGTCGATAGCGGGACATAGTAACTAAAGGTGATATTTTAAATCAGATTTACCCTATCGTTAAATACTTGTCTTCTTAATAAAAAAAAATAAAATAATTAATCAGAACTAAACCAAAAAAAGTATTCATTAGACAATTATGGCGTTTCAAATAATTGTCAGAACGCTGAGGAATGAGTATATGATATACCTGGTATCTTTTATTTGGTAGCTAGTGCCATTTCTGAGCATGGCAGTGGTGTCTTGAGTTAACCCCAAAAAACGGGAAAAAGTCTGTCCCGCGCGGGGCATTTCATTTTCATTTAAAAATCGGGACGTCCCGCCAAAATCGGGACGTATGGCAACGCTGATTACAATATAAACAGACCGTCATATTTCTACTTCTGTTTTATCAATATTTTTTTGCAATTGGGTCTAATGTAACAGCGAGATATTTTTAAATATCAGCGTCTCTCATTTGGAATATGACATTAACATTATTATATTATTATTAATAGGTTATGCTTGAGGTGTTAAATGCAGTCTGTTTTTTGATTTACTAATTAGATAAATATATTATTAATTTTATATTGCTTAAGCTTTCTATGCCACAATTAACGCCCAAATCGGATATTTTATGAAATATTTTTCAGGTTCTCAGCAGTCTTCGAATGTCCATTTATATGGTTCTTCCCTTACGATCAATACATTGAGATATTTCGTTTGATTCACACTCCGCCAAATCCCGCCTACACACCTAATACGAAGACTATCAATCTCCCGCCATTTACATTTAAACAGCGAGTTCAAGAACTTTGGTACACGATGGTGACCCTGTTTAGGAGACATTTGTAAGTATTTTTTATACTCTTGCTTAAGCGTTATAAGATTATTGTAATTAAAAAAAATCTTAATACTTTCTTCCTGCCTTTAAACCTTCACTAATGAAATATCGAAATTGTGTTAAGAATCATTATGCTAAAAAGCCATTATTAACATATTACCTCAAAACTATTAAACGGTATAAAATTAAATAATCTATTCATAACACAAACCGCTTACACATATTTTATTATAATTAAAATAGCTTAAGATAATTTGAAACATAATAATAATCTAATAGGTATTTTTTGAATGTACACTGTGTATACAGTGTACCTACATGTCTGTTGAGGATTAATTATGGCATACCATTGTCAAAGATAGTATTTAAAATATTATAGTTATAACAGCTAAGGCACTCGCACCTAAGGGTTAAGAACATATACTAGACCAGTCTGCTTTTCCTATCCTCGAATACAACATATCGTATTTGGCAGTTTGAAATTTACATTTCAATGTTCTACCTAACTTTTCTACCCCCATCGTACAATTCACCGGGACTGTCGCCGATCGGGGCCATACACATACTTGGGGTGGGTGATCTTGTTTATCCACTAGTAAGTTATCCCACTCCTCGCTCCTCGCATGAGCTTATAAGTAATAATACCAGAAAATGTAATTTTCTCCTGAACCAAACACAATATTTTGTGGTTATGTACCTAGTATAGAGGTTATATCGAAGTGCATTGATAAGTTCTGATCATTTCTTGAGTTCAGTCACCGTTTATCCTTGCACTTCTTAATCAATGAAAGATTATAATAGGAGACTAGGAGAGTAATAGATCGAGCTAAGTCTCGTTTCTGAATGTCTCCCTAAGTAACGACAGAAGACTTAGAATTTGAGCTGTTAGACATAGATAAATTTAATATTAAAAAGTTTACAATGATCACCTACCAAATAGCTTATATTAATTCCGTTGATAACATATAACCATAAATATTTATATAGGTATATATATTTATATTTGGGTCTAAGGTATAATAATTATAGGTTCACATACACACACAGGCACATTATTAATAGTATCTAACAAATTTCAGCTTCATTCACTCTTTGGAAGAGGAAACTTATAGAATTTTTTTCGAGCCAGCGATGAAAAAGAGAGGGAAAGAGATACCAGCCTATAGCGATGTGAAATATAACGCGTCTCTCGCATTTAGTGGTTCACATATAAGTTTGAGGGATCTCCCAGAAGTCCCGAGTGCTCTGAAAATGATTGCTGGATTTCATGTAAAGACTCATATAGAACCATTGCCAGAGGTGAGATATAATAATATAGATTCAAAAGAAATGGCTTATATATTATAACTTTATAATATTTAATTTTTCATTTGTGATATGGAGTGGAGAAACAGCAATGTGGGCGTAGTATCTTCAGCGTGAAATCTTATCCCTGAAGCCGCAGGTTTAAATCTCGCCAATAGTTTTTCTGTGTGTTACCGTGAAAACATCGTGAGGAAACCAGCATACCTTAGACCCAAAAAGTCGACAGCACATAAGGCACCTACTCGCCTACTATAAAAACAAATGATCACGAAACAGGTACAGTAGTCTGAGGCCCTGACCTAAAAGGTTGTAGCCACACTGGTTTTTATTATGAAGTAACGGTTACTACGACTATTACCTAATGTTAAAGGATTACCGACTACTTCAGAAATACTCCCATTTACATTACGATAGTTGCAGGAAATTATCTATTTTATAAATGCTCGGCCTCGTGCTTTTGTGTAGAAGTTAGTAGCTTTTTAACGACAAAAATATATGCCCTACGACCTTCTTTCCCTTGTTTGAAATAATTAACATATTCACGACCGAAGAGGTTGGCAGTTGCTACGGATCTCCACTTCCTAAGGTCCTGATCTACCTCATCTACTTTCACGAAGTTCCCCATGATTGCTCGTCGGTTATAGGAAATTTCCCCTTCTCTAGTACCTCCTGGGTCCTGGATTTCGTCCAGGTATGTCCCCCCCTCATTTCCACGGCATTTAGTCTACTTTTATTCTTTCTCTGCCATACTCACTGAATAATTCATGAATATTTAATAATCTAGGTTTAATACATATCAAAACATTGTTATATTATAACGCACATTTAAGTCCGTTACATTTGTTAGTTCCTAAGAGAAAATCCATAAAAGTTACTGGACTTATAGGATTTGCAAAAGATAATGGACCGAAGCAAGCAAGGTGTAATATTATTTAGCATGGGAACACAACTGACATTTGGTGGATTATCGAACCTAGTAACAGAACTTGTCAATACGTTTAGTAAGCTAAATTACACAGTACTCTGGAAGACAAATGAAAAGAGCCTTTCCTTACCAAGTAATGTTATTGCTATGTCATGGGTTCCTCAAGTTAGTGTTTTAGGTAAGTTTTGTGACCACTTCTTATTCCTAAGATCTACTCCTTATTTTGTAAACGTCGATTGTCGAATTCACAAGACACCCAGCACAGCGATTGATTGATTACGCGACTTCGGCCAATCGCAAACCAACAAAACAAGTTCAAATAAATTATTTTCTATTATCACTTTACACATCAACAAATTCGTTATATTTTAGCCCATCCAAATTGTATTCTGTTTATTACACATGGAGGTTTATTATCAGTCACAGAAGCTGTTCACTTCGGCGTACCTATTATTGGTCTCCCAGCATTTGCAGATCAGTTCATGAATGTCAGAAATGCTGTAAACAATGGTTTTGCTAAAGAAGTGAAGTTATCTGTTAATATGGGAAATGAGTTACTTTTAGCAATCAATGATGTTACAAATGATCCAAGGTTTGTATTTAAATGAAATTGTATATATGAAGAATACCTACAGAAGATCTAAAGGGAGGAAATTCGCAAATAGAGGTGATGATTTAGTGTCCTAACTTCTATCTTATACACCGCAAAAGTGTATTAGATAGAGTATCTATCTAATTTATTGCGTATTTTATGTCTAAGTCTACTAAAAGTGCTCTGATATGATTATTTTCGAGCACCCGAGCTATTTTGATAAGCTTTATTGATACATTTTTTGATTAATATTAGTTTCTAGAGTTATAGAATCAATATAAATATTTAAATTATATTAGTTTTAATTTCCATATAATGACAAAATTGTTACAGATATCATGCGCGCGCTAAAGAAATTTCCCGCATCTACCACTCCCGCGTAGCGCCCCCTGGTGTAGAGTTAGTTCATTGGATAGAGGAAGTGGTGACGTCACGGGGCGCGCCCCATTTACGCTCTCCCGCGCTCACTATGCCTCTTTACCAGAAGTTCTATCTCGACTTGGCCGCTACTATTCTAATAATACCAGTCATAATGTATCTTACGCGAAGTTTGATTTATTCGCTTAGGAAATCAGACCTTAAAAATAAGAAAAATGATTAGTGTTCCTTATCTGTGTAAAAGTATTCGTTAAAGTGTGTTAAACAGTAGTTATTTTAGTCGTGCTGGTTTTATGAGTTAAGTGATGTATTATTAATTATCCAAAATGATTGCTGTCAAGCCAACGGATGTGTCAATTAAAGGATAAATAAAATGTGATATTTAAATCAGAGTACCTTTGTTATCATTTACGAGCTCTCGAAGGTCAGTCTTTACTCACGAATTCGCAGTAAATTTTATTACAATGCAGTTTAATATATCAATGTACTAATGATACTATTGCAAGAGGTAACATGTTGGTCAGTATTGTAAAATGTGCGATATTATTCCAATATTGCAGTGCTTTTAAGATATTACTAGTTTTTCCCATACCTTACAGAAGTCATGCAATTTTAGGAGAAAGTTTCGTGAGGCATTTACTTAAAGCTGGACATGAGGTATTTACACGATTTGTATTTAAATAGCATTTGTGTATAGTGTGAAGTCCATCAGTTGCTGCTAAATATTCGTTTTTTAGGTAACCTACATAACGCCTTATCTAATACCACAGGGTCATAAAAATTTGAATCAGATTGAGCTCCAAACAAAAGGATACTTAGGTACCGTAATCGTTATTATTATACAAATTAATAAAATGTCGGAGGATACCAGTCTATTTCGTTAAAATAAAAATAAAATTGGTGGTTGCTTGATAATACTAATTCACAAGATTGTCTCTTGAGTTCTTGTATATATCATCATATTACCTATCCCATTACCTTGTTCTTTTGTGAAATTTGTAAATATTTCTACCAATTATTCAGCTAATTGATAACACATAAAATGTTATTATACCCTCTTATTTTATAAGAAAGAAGTTTCGTATTATCATTATATGATTTCTACGTCATTTTAGATAAATCTGTAACAATAGAAAACGTGTTGAAAGAAGAAATAAATAGTGCCGAATTGTTCAATGTTTTAATGAAATTAGCAAATATCACTATATTAAACGAGAATGTGGTGAATTTACTAAACGATAAAAATACACAATTTGATGTTGCTGTTATTGAACGAATGTTTTTAGATGTTTATTGTGGGTCAGTATTGGGTTTTATATATTATTCTATTCCTGAAGTAGAGAAGTTAATCTCAAGTACGCGGGGCTCTGAAGCAACCTCATCGAAAACAGCTTAAGCGATTTTTATGAAAATTGATAGGTCTAAGAACAGGTCGTTAATTATTTCGTTGGTTGCCTGGTTGCCTACCCCGATTTTTTTCGATGAAGGTGTAGCCAAGGCCTTTGTCATTTTCGATTAATTTATTTGATCTTACAGTTTTTCAGCTGTCTTTAATTGCCCGTATGTTTCATTTTTCCCTTACCACGATGATTTAAACATTTTTGAAGTTATGCACGAAACACCTAATCCCGCCTACACTGCCAATATTGGAACAGGAAACATTCCTCCTTTATCATTTTACCAGCGAGTGCAAGAATTATTTTTTCATATGGTTTATAAAACTATGAAGGCGTAGTAAGTATAACTATTTAATTGTACGATAAGCAGATAAAATGTAACTTATCTGAGAGTGGTTATACCCTTCAGCAGTTCCATCCTATGACATTCCTATGTAAAATAGCTAACGTAGTGTATTAAGAATGATCTAAAGGAGTGTGATGCGTGTTATAAGTTGGCTGGTATCGGCTATAAGTTTGAATAACCTGGATATATAATATGCTAACCAGAGAGAGAGAGATTTACAAATGAATCCTTATATCCTTATGGTAGGGTTCAGAATAGCATATTACAGCTATATGTAAATATAAATATGTAATATTACAGTTATATAACGCCAAAAGAAGAAGAATTTTACAATATTATGTTCAAACCATTTACAAACAGACGCGGAAGAGATTTACCCAAGTATGACGATGTGAAACATAACGCGTCTCTAGCATTTAGTACATCACATGCCAGTATTGGAAACAGTTATCTACAACCTTTTTCTTTAGTACTGATTGGTGGATTTCATATTCATAATGTATTGGATCCTTTGCCAAAGGTAAAAAACTAACGTCTTTTTATTTGTCTTTATCTAATAATTACAAAATGTATGAAGAGGTTCTTCGTGGATGGTACAAAATCGAAGAATTAATTACAAACCTATGTTGGGCGTAAGAATTACTAATCATAATAACAAAATATATTACAGGGTTTAAAGAAAATAATGGATTCCAGTAACGGAGTAATACTTTTTAGTACGGGCTCCCAACTGACGTCAGAAGGCATGCCCAAAGAAATGAAAATCCATATTCTGCGAGTATTTTCTAATTTAAATTACACTGTATTGTGGAAAGCTACTATGCAGGAAGAGAAGGGTCTACCAGAAAATGTTAACATAGCGTCGTGGTTGCCACAACAGAGTATTTTAGGTAGGTTTAACTGTAAATATTTAAAATACTTCATCGTTCATACTTCTAAAGTTGAAAACTGTTTTACGATTTCATTCATATTAATAAAATGTTGTTGTCGTAAAATCACACCTTTTAAAATACTTTGACGTTTATTTCATGAATTTAGGGCATCCAAAATGCGTGCTATTCATAACACACGGTGGAATATTATCTGTTACTGAAGCTGTTCATTTCGGTGTACCTATAATTGGAATACCTATGTTTGGGGATCAATTCGTCAATATCAGAACCGCGGTCAAAAATGATTATGGCAAAGAAGTTAAATTATCTATAAATTTAAGCGATTCCTTAGAAAAAGCAATCAATGAAGTCTTGAGTAATCCCAGGTATGAATATTTGAATTATTGTCAATATTTTTGTTAGGTACGCAATACTTGCGCCTGCTATAAATTTATTGCAAAGCTTCATATCAATGACGTCGGTATCGAAAGCGCTGTATTTAAAGTTTAATATAAAACATTTATGTCAATTGAAGTTAATATCCCAATGGCAATGTGTACCGTGCTAGTACTGTATACTAAAGACGTAAAATAAACCTCGATATTTATCGATAGGTATCGTGAGCGTGCTAAAGAGATGTCCCGTATATACCATTCCCGCATGGTACCTCCTGGCGTAGAGCTGGTGCACTGGATAGAGGAAGTGGTAACGTCACGGGGAGCACCCCATCTGCGCTCTCGCGCGCTCTCTATGCCCCTTTGCCAGAAGTACTATCTTGACTTCATCGCTACTATCCTAATACTATTGATAGCTCTTGTGTATCTTTTACGAAAAATGTTTAATATTATTATAAGTAAAATGCCTCAAATGAAGAAAAGAACACTTAAAAAAACTAATTAAAAATCTTTCTTGAAATATTTAATCTTATTGAAAAAATGTATCGTAGTAATAATATACAAGGAAAAGATAGCTGTTGTAAATATAGTAACTATACATATGAATTATTTATTCTTATCAATATAAATTAAAAATTACTTTGCCTGCAAATAAAAAAGTAAGTAATTTAAATAGCAGGTAGATTTTTAAAGGGAAAAAAATTCTTCTCTTAGTAATTTGATGTTAGCTGAAGACATTAAGGTGATGACACTTTGGTCATATGTTCTTTTAATTTCATTCAACTATTTTAAAACTTAGCAAAAACATAAAACTCTTTCCGAAATCAAAGCTGTTAAAATTGTAAAACAAATTTTGAGGACTATGGTTCATAGTTAGACTGCACCAAATTCTGCACCAATGACTATAAATAATGCACTAAGTGTGTCTATAAATTTTTGGGCATACATTTTCATCAGATCATACGACGAAAAACAGGTTCAAAATTGGCACAGGCGTCTGACTGATCGCGGAACCAACATAAACAAGATCCCGACGAATCGAACACCACCTTTGAAGTTGATGAAAATGTTTTTCTTTAAATACCTTGTCCTTGAAAAAATCATATTATATTTATTTAATTACGTTTATTCTATACAGTTGGAGATAATGGCTTATCGATTAGTGATGACATGCAGTTTTTTATCAGCATTATAGTAAACAATAATACAAATTCAAGTCTTCGTCGACATTTAAAATATTATAATATAAAAATTTGTAAACCTGTCCTGACTTCATTATTGGATATAGAACATACGTAGTCTAGCCATAAGTTCTGTTACAAATGAAAATGCATTTTTTTTAAATGAAGTATTGTAATACATATTATTAAAATTTATACATAAGAACATATTTTACTGTCTTAGCAAAAATAAAAACAATATTCTATTCAAAATGGCCTCCTTTGGATTTTATACAGGCCTTTTATCTGTTGGGCCACTATATATGGATTTACGCACTGTTTCCAAGGGAAATTACGCCACTGCTTGCTCCAAAGATTTTTTTAGTGGCTCAATATCGCCGTGTCCATGTCCTCTAAAACTGACCATAATTTGAAGTCTTAAGGGTCTGGGTTAGATGAGGGCCAGTCTGCAGCTCTTATAATGTCCGGAACGTTGCTTTCAAGCTAGGCTAGGGTAGTGCGTGCCTTGTGACCAGGTGCAGAATCCCGCTGGAAAGTCCACGGTATATATTTAAAAAGTGTATTGCCGAGATGTTTCACAATATGATCCAAGATTGTATCTTGATACAATTTGGCATAAGTTTTCACTCCTTTTTCACAAAAATGTAGTGACACGCCCCACCAAACCATCACTGATGCAGGATGATGATCACGTTGTACCTTCCGAAACTTTAGCAGCTTCTTTATAACTGTACACCTTAGCATTTTGCTTATTGTAGTGTTCTTCAATCGTGAATTTTTTTATCGGTAAACAGAATATTTCTGTGAAGAAGGCAGACAGAAGGCGTTTTGACCGATCTACTCTCTTTAATTGTATAGAGTGATTTAGGGCGTATATATGTATCGACGATATGCACCGAGCGTTGGTCTTGTTTTATAATACGCGACAGAGTCCTAGCGGGAATCTTCATTTCTCGCAATAAGATTTTTTGCTTCTTAATGGGGTTTCCGTGAATTCTGGCAATAACAGTTTTTGTACTTCTAACAGCACGCAGCGGCTCCGATTTTTTCTGGTTTTCGACAGACGAAAAGTCGTTGTATCTGTTGATAGAACGATATATGAACATACGGTTGATACCAAGCTTTTGAAGTGTCTGGAATGTGACTGACGGCTCCATTACCCACTTTGTGCAAGGCGATCACTGCAATCCTATTTTCTTTAACACCCCATTCTATATTGTAATATTATGATAATGGACACAAAAGAATATGTGAAATGGCGCAAAATCGAAAGAAGTTTTGAAAATAATAAGTATACCTGTTCCAAATTCAAAATAATTAAATTAAATTAGAAAAAAGGAAAAGTTTTTATGTAACAGTATTTATGGCCAGACTAGTTAAATATTTATAAAATGATACAAAAACTGCAGTTTTCCTGATCAATTATGTATTAACTAAATATTGTTTGTTGTGGGTTCATGGTAGACGCTGTATTGCTTACATAAAAATAAAAAATCCGATAATAAAAGATCGATATTTTTTTTATTGATCTATTTAGAAATACATATAATTATAACATAATGTGAGTACGATAGAAATATATAATGTTATATTTTTTATCTGGTATGTTTGCCCTACCAACAAGTCGTTACATAATATTTTATTTTACGGATATCAAAGCACTTCGAGATAAAATAAATTTCAGTCTTACTTTGAGGTCTATACAGTTCACTGATTACAAAATAAACATAATTATAATTAAATTATTGTACGCGCATGACAATCAGTGAAGTTTTCATAGCTCTTAATAATTTGAAAATTCATCGGTATTTTGGTAAGTTTATAGTTTATAGTTATAATATCAGGAAGATATTCATCAGAATTTTAGTGTTATTCTCCTGGGGAAAAATACTGGCAGACATAGTCCAGACATTAGATTAGATATTATAATAATACAACCAGTAATCAGTTCTCATTTATTAAAAAAAAAAGAAGTTATTTTTTTTAATATATGTAGTTCGGTGATTATTAATAAAACCTCCTTGCTTGAAATTTTTTGCGACGGTACTGGTAAATTGAGACCCTGAGAGAAACATTAGGGGTTCATACTCCTCTATATGCTACAGTTGCGTCGGTGTGATGAGTTCAAGCGAGGCAGAACTAAGATTAACGACGACCCCTGCACAAGACGCCCCACCTCGGTAATGACTGAACAAATGATTAATTAAAGTAAAAAATCATTGTTTTGGCGGAGCGTCACCTTACTGTCTGTTTATCAGTCTAGAATTGCGATGGTTGTCAGTAAAGAAGCTGGCTTGAAATTGATTGAATATCCTCCATATTCACCGGTAGGAGCTATACCTAGCTAGTGATTTCCACCTATTTCCGCGGTTAAAAAAATTTCTCAGCTGTTTGAAGATGATGACGTAGTCGCTGTGGTACGTGCAGTGCATACGATCCCCTATCAGGAATATGATTTTTAATAAAATATAATTGCTTCGTACTACGTATTACAAAGAAATTTAAATAACGTATGTTTTATTCATCATTTCAGATGGCTTGGTTGGTGTGGTTTACGGGATTAGCCGTTTTGTCTGCAGTACAGCCATATAAAATATTAGTACCCATTATCTTACCCGGAAAAAGTCATGGTATCTTGGGTGAAGGATTGGTCCGACACTTACTTAATGGAGGTCACGAGGTAAATTGTATATTACAATTAATAAACCACTAGTATTAGACATTTTGACTCTTTTATCGACATTATAAAATGTTGCTTATCAAAGAAAACACAATTGAAAAATCCTCGAAATGATTTTTGTTTTATACGGAGGTCTTACATGTCTTCTACTCGGCACTCGCAAACTGCGTGTACGGTTACAGTTATTATTAACTATTACTAACCTAACCTACATATACAATATACATACTAAAACTAACTACATCAAGTAATCTCCGGACCTACTGAACTGACTTGGAACATGTTTTACATACCGACAGAAAAAATTGTGTTTCATAGTCTATATATAAACCCGAAAAATTTAAGGTATTTTTCGATGCATAACGATGATTGATGGAGAAAAGTTACAACAAAAACGTCAGTGTCTTCATATACAGTCTAACTATTATATTATTAAATACTATACATAAAGCTGAAGCTTAAAACGTACGTCATTCATTCAGAGCCTTTTATTTCGAGGTATAATTGGTAGGTAATATAGTCCAGCGGCCTAGCGTACTGCAGAACCTTGATATAAGCATTTAATCAAGAGGGGTAATTATACATATGGGAATTGCAATTGCGGAATTCTCTTCTTTCATAAGGAATTGTGACATTTTAACTTCATAGGTAATGTGGCCCCAACCCCCCGCAATCACGCAGGCCGCCTACGGCCCAGCGTACAGCGCGACCTAGTATTATAGAAAAACAAGCTTCGTGCTTCTTACACCTGTTTGTCTGTTCGCGATAAACTCAAAGAGAACCGCGTGAAATTTTTGGGGTTTTCTCTAATATCTAGAATGATTGGATAAGAAAAAATTAAATAAAACTTAAGGTTTTTCGGGTCACAGTCTCCCGTACGAAGCCGGGTGGGTATAAAATGAAATGAAGGGGTCTGTGCTGACATAATAATATATTATTGTTGATTGGGTTTTTCTTGAATATTTACAAAGCGTTCTTCATATTAAATATTAAGGTACAAATTAAATATTTTAGGTAACATACATCACTCCATATCCACCAAAGCCGCAGAAAAATTTGACAGTCATCGATGTTAGCGAAAATATAAAAGGGATAACTGGTAAGAACTTTCAATGGTCCTCGTTAACTATTAATAAAATGTATTTACAAAAATTAGTTCGCACTTACGACACTATAAAACAGTCAACACAGTTTTACACGATTATAACATGTAACTATATTTTGCAATGATTTTTGGCACATATGATTTAAATTTTTTTTTTATCATGGAACATAAGATATAGGTTTCACTTATTCCACGTCATTAAATTTGAAACGGTAGACATCCCTACTCTTCGGCAAAGAAGAAGAAGTAGGCCGAGAGAAAAAGCCGGCGTAAAAAACTCTCGGTACTCTTTTAAAATAGAAAATCGTCAAACAACACTTATTTTAAAACAAATATCGCAAATTAATTAGGATTCTAAAAGTGTGTATATAATTACGATTGGTCTAAATGTTATTTAATATAGCTATAGTATGTATATTTACTTTAAGTTATGTAAAATTGGCTGTGGAACTTATAATTCCAAAATGACTTAAATATTTGATATTCACCGCGTGATTTTAGAAACAACACCTAAATGTTTTAGCAAATTTGTTATAAAATGTCAATAGCCAGTATAATAGTCCAGCATAATTACTCGCAAATATTTCAAGTGATACTGGGTGTTCAGGAATCGTTAAAAAGCTTTTTCTCAAAAGTTATCCGTGAACATACGCAGCAAACATTTGGCCAAGTTACGTGTTGAGACTAAAACAATAGGCAGAAATTATTTTGCTTATCAATTAAAAATATTTAGTAGTAAACATTATATGGGAAAAGTAAGTTATGCATTTCTTTATTATACAGGTGTGTGTAATGTAAAAAAAATGATGGACGGTGAAACAGAACTTCAATCTTTGTACATACTCATGGACATATTGGTGGAAATAGGCAGAATCACATACAAAAGTGACGTGATGCAAAAGTTTCTTAGTGATCATACCCAGAAATTCGACCTTATTATAGCAGAGTGGCTCTTCCATGACTTAAACGCTGGGTAATTTTTTTATATATTCTATAATATATAAATAATTGCTTTCACAACAAACATTCGCATTTTAGTAAAATTCGTATTGAAGGAAAGCGTATAAGATAGTTATGAAAGTATACGAAATGCGGCAGAGATTATCTACTATCTATTGCTTTCGCTTATAGCCTTGCGATTCTGTACACTGTTATCCCTCCTGCTTATCAGAATGCCAAATCATAAAATGACTGCTTTACGACTGATTTGAGCGAGACCGCCGCTGCGAAAACCGCTGTGAGAGTTCGAAAAGTGAGTTACAGAATCGCAAGGCAGAAGTCTGTTGGCAACAAACTTTTGGATGATAAGTGGTGGGTGATCTAGAACAAAACATATCAAAAGTAATGGAAATAGCTTTATTGCTAAATATTTACTTTCAGAATCTCAGCGGTATACGATTGTCCGTTCATTTGGTTATCGTCTTTAGAACCTCATTGGATGGCTTTGAGACTTATTGACGAAATGCCGAATCCTGCGTATGTCTCCCATTTATCATCAAATAATGCTCCGCCCTTCAATTTCTGGCAACGACTTGAGGAGCTAGGAAATCAAGTCTATGGATCTTGGCTGCATTACTTGTAAGTTAATACGAATAAGTTCTAGCAATAGTTTGCAATTAAAATTTCCTTAGATTAAAAACACTTTGTGAATCATGTTTAATATGGGAAAGTCAATAAACATAGTAGTCATACGGCACGTTTATTTTGTTAAAATATATGTAATTATAAATAGGAGGGATAAAAGTTCGTAACCTAAATTAGAAAAAAAATCTGAAGGAATTTGATTTGGTACGTGTGTCTTCGAGAGCGATACAACGATATACCGCTATATAGCGATAACGAATAGCGATCATACAATTTTTCAATACCATTTTCAAAGTACGATTTGTCTTTAGCCTCAATAGGCTTCAGTTTCGGCGATAATCTTTCATCAGCGCAAAATTTCTGTCCAGCTAATTCTCTTGGGGTCTGAGAACAGGATACAGTATTTATCATAGTGTTACATGTTAGCAGCTTAAATAATATATTCCAGTACGTGATTGTCTTTATGTGTTTTATCCACCGCATAAGTTAAGGTTCTATTTAAGACATGTTTCTGTCATGTATTCAAAATAGCCTTAATGGTTGCCTGCTGATAGTGAACGTATTCTCTCGTAGTGTGAATTTCCGAAGACATGACATTTAACAATTTTCCAATTACAGTTACATCGCACCAAGAGAAAATGAATTATATGAACAATACCTTGTTCCCCACGTAAAAAGCCGAAACAAGCCTGTACCGAGTCTAAATAAATTGAGTTATAACGCATCCTTGATGTTTGGAAATTCGCATGTGTCTCTCGGTGAGGCAACGAGACTGCCACAGAACTATATACCTATCGGTGGATATCATATTGAAACGGATGTCAAGCCATTGCCAGATGTAAGATCACGATTTTGAATCGTAATACTTAAAAACCTACTTGCTTATAGCGAAACATTAGTCTACCTATATTGTGTGTTTAAAAGATACTTTACTACGTGAAAAAAAAATGAAATTTCAGCGATAAACCAAGCAAAAAAAAACTCCTGGTTAAATTGCGGTCTATCTTCGCCTAAACGTTTTTTTATTCTCTTATAGGACTTAAAAAAACTTATGGACAATGCGGAACACGGTGTGATATACTTTAGCTTGGGATCCAATTTGAGAAGTCAAGACCTTCCTGAGGCTGTAACGAGAGAAATTCTTCAAATGTTTGGTGAATTGAAGCAGACTGTCATATGGAAGTTTGAGACAGACTTACCGAACAAGCCTAAAAATGTACACGTTGTACACTGGGCGCCGCAGCAAAGTATTCTTGGTTAGTATTCTGTATGTAAATTTTGGGACCGTTCGATCTGAATATTTAGCGCTGAAGTTACTTAACTATGGACTGAAGTTGATTAATTATGAAGTATTTTGAAGAAGTAACAAAAAATATAGACTCTAACTGTCAAAATTACGCCTAAAATAATTAATTTCTAATTGATAGATAATTGAATACTTGTTTAGTTAGATATATCATAGAACAGTAATTAAAATAACAGAAGATAATATTTATGTAAATATAAAACAAAAAACGCAAATTAAAATCAGTACTCTCTACCAGGGGCAGCAAAATCTTATTAAAATTAGCATGTTCCTAATAATGTTTCATAGGAAATCTGTTACCAAGTATATAAATGCGTAATTTTTGGTTATAGCTCATCCAAAAACCCTCTTCTTCATCTCTCACGGGGGTCTATTATCGACAACTGAGTCAGTTCATTTTGGCGTCCCAATGATTACAATCCCAGTCATGGTCGATCAGTTTGCGAATGCTGAGAGAGTGGTTCGAAAGGGCTTTGCTATTAAAGTGAACCTTTCTTATACAATGGTGAAGGATATACGAAATGCTATAAAGGCACTGCTTGCTGATCCCACGTAAGTATTTTGAAAAGACGTAGTATAGTCGTATCATATCTTTCCAATTCTTAGTGAACCTTCTTAAGATTGTTCAATTACAGTTTCTCCTTTATTTGTTTAAATGTGTAGAAATATGTACCGACAACTCTTACGCTCTAAGTGAGACTTTTCATAAAGTAGGTATATGAGATTTGTTGTTGTGTCCCCGGAGATGTACGAGAGAAAGGTGAAGGAGAGAAATGTGTCTAGAGATTGAGTAAATTATTAATTGTAAGAGCTACTAAGGGAAGTTTTTAATAGACAAGGTACTCATATTTCTGATCGAATGAGAATGCGTGTATGTGTTCCTATACCTGTAGGATGTCTTTACTCATTGTTAGACGAAATTGTTTTTGTGCAGATATACAAAGACAGCAAAATCGCTGTCATTCATCTATCACCATAGACCTTTATCGCCCGGGGAAGAAATCCGCCATTGGGTGGATCACGTAGTGAAGACTAATGGCGCAATGCATCTGAGATCACCGGCACTTCACGTGCCCTGGTACCAAAAGTTTTACGTCGACCTACTCACTGTTATCCTAGTATCTCTCGTTGTTTTGATTTGTTTGGCTAAGAAATATACAGCAGGAGATAAAAATAAAAGTAAAAGAAATAAAAAGTATAACTAATATTAATAAGATGTAACTTTGTATTTATTTACATCAAATTTTAAATGTAAAACGGACGTGCATTTGTATGTGTTAAGCAACTTGATTATTATTTGATATTATCCATTGTTATTAAATTATCCTACATAATTTTTTAATAAAATATTTGACAGTCGTTTTCTTTATTAGCTTTAAATATTGACATACATTCTAAGATAACTTCGAGTACCTGTGGAAAACATCCAATAATCCAAGCTTTCTAATCGACATGATTTTACTAACTTAATAAAGAGTGTTAATAAATAAAAAAATAAAACATGACAAAAAGAATTATCATTGTTCATAATATTCTGTATGAGTACCGTCGTATGCATGATAACGTAGTAACGTTATCATGCAAGGGAAGTCGTGGACATTATCTAGGAGAGTATTATTTAAGTAATGTATTCGAAGATTGACTGTTTGTAATCGGTTAGTTAAAGGTCAATCCACATAATATATTCGAACAGCGCAACAGATTGGACCGGTTGTGTCTCTGAAAACTCGATAATAATCGTAAGTATGTTTTGTATGATACAGACAAACACAATAGCGATAACTGTGTTCACTTTGAAATATTACAGACTTTGCTATTGAACTTTGAACTTGGCTATTTTCAATTATGAAATACAAATTAACATAATATATTCATTATACAGTCATAAATTAAGTGTGTATAAAAGAAATTTATTCAAATAAACTTTATACAATGTACTTTTTCGTACATCTCAAGCTTCTATTGTATTGTTTTGTTTTTTTATTATTTATAGTCTATATACTTACATACTATTGGCTCATAATATTTTTAGATAATGGAGTTGTGGACAGTGTGCTTGTTAACCTTGGCTACGATCACCAACATTCAAGCTCATAAAATTTTAGTCGTAATTACCTTACCAGGGAAGAGTCATGGAATTCTAGGGGATGGTCTTATACGGCATTTACTAAAAGCAGGCCATGAGGTACTTAGATAATTTTAAAGTAAACAATTATTTTAGAAATATTATGGTGTAGAAATAAGAAAAGTGGCGCGGCTTAACTTCTGCAATAATCTGTGGTAAAATGTTTTGGTGCCATAAACTGATATTTGAATATGAATAAACTCACTGCATAAATATATTATCAAATATTTTTTTATAATTGTAGGTAACATTTATAACACCTTATCCACCAAAGCCACAGAAGAATCTAACGGTCATTGATGTTAGTGATAACAGTAAAGTTCTTGCTGGTAAGTTTGTGATAAAATTGAATCCAATGGACATATAAAAGCTACTTTTACATTGTAAAGTGCACCGTAGCTCAGGTCAATAAAACCCCATAAATTAATAAAACTAATAAAATTAATAAACCCCTAAAATAATTCAAACGAACCCCAAGTATTAACGGAACAATCTAGGTAAAATATGTTCATAATCGCCTCCCCCATAAGAGCACGTAATTAAACACACGTCCAATTAATCTCTTTTTTCGAGGTTTTGAAGTGGATTTCTCATGATACGTGCATCCTAAATAGCATAGCATGGCAGCGAAGCAGAGATATAACCGGCCCCTAATTTAAGAATAAATTTAAATTGCCTGACAAGTAACAATCATTGCGTCAAGGTGTCTAATAAATAATGGCGACTGACATTTCTCAGCTAGCAAATAATGCTTGTGTACACTAATATTATACAGAGGAAATACATAACACGTTTGCATTAAGTATACTCTAAAACTAATTGACGGATTTGAATATTTCACCATTAGAATCTTGTTTCAAAAAATTAGAATTTCGTATGAACTCTTGCAGAATGTTACCTAAACTGAGTAAAAAAAAACAATCATAATCCTGATATCACGCATACGCTTTAGAAGACATCAGTATCTTATAATCTTTAAAAACTTAAAATGGCGTCCGGCACATAGTTAGCATTGTCAAAAATGTCTGGTAATAAAAAAAGTAAGTCAGTTAGACTTATTTAAAAACGAAAAAAAAGGACAGGTAGGTTGCGCACTAATGAACACAACCGCTACCGCCAGCCAGATAGCCCAGACTCTAACCAAAAGTGCAAGAAGGAAGACATATCACAAAGTCAGCTGACCTGAAATTCTTTCTCGAAAACGTTGCTACCATCCGTACTATGAGTAAAAGTCCGAGATACCGAATGTTTATATTTAATCAAATTAAGCCGGGATTGAGCGCTAGTGATAAAATCAACTAATGTTTTTCCTAACCTAAAGCTTATTCTCTAAAGTGCACCAAATGAGTTAGGTAAATAATGTTATAAATTCGCAAGAAGTAGTTTATTTACTCTATTCGAGTCGCGCATAATGGCGTCTCTTTCAAAGCTTCTCTATATATCTGTGGTCAGAATATGATAAATGCATAAACATTACTTTGAACTTTTCATTGTCTGTTGGTCTATGATATATGTATAAGTAGCGGCACGAAACTCTAGCGCTGACCGTTATTGCGCAGAAGTAAAAAATATGTGAGGGGGGCTAGCGGAATGAAGAGCATCGATTGGCTCTCCAGTCGCATTTTGTCCCCCGCGCGACAGTACACATGCGCATTGCGCAGCAATCCCCTCCACGTATCGGCCAGCGCTAGACTTACGTGCCGCTGGTTATATATGATTGTCTAAAGTTTTACGATAGGTGGAGTGTTGAATATTCATAACATGATGAAGAAAGATGTTGATCTCCAATCTACATACATGTTGATGGATATTTGTACCGAAATTGGTAAAGCTACCTTAATGAACCCTTCTGTCCAGAAATTACTGAGTGATCGGAGTCAAAAATTCGACATTATTATAACTGAATGGCTATATCAGGAACTTTATGCAGGGTAATGATAATAATATTAATAGATTTTTAGATAACGTTACTTTATTTTTAATGTTTTTGATATTTTTTTAAGCCCTAACAGAAACATAAATTTACTAATATAAAATTGCTCTTTCCAATTCCTGCAAATTTCTTTCCTTCTGTAATTCCGTGGAATAATAAAATATATTAGACAATTAATAATTTTTAATACGATACTTTAGTTTTGCCGCAGTCTTTGATTGTCCATACATATGGTTCTCGTCCCTCGAGCCTCATTGGATGGTTTTGAGACTGATTGATGAAATGCCGAACCCTGCTTATGTGTCAGATAGCTCATCGAATTATGCTCCACCCCTGTCGTTCAAAGAGAGAATAGAAGAACTTATAACCCAAGTACACGGACTGTGGTTATATTATTTGTAAGTATTTATTTAAAGTTCGAATTCGTCATGGAACCATTGATTGCAGAATTCCAAGAACAGGCGCTTAGTGGGTTATCTATGTAAAATTTTCTTATTTACTATTTACTCATTACTTAGGCGTAAGATCTTATAGATTTTTTCCGGTTTCTTCAGCTTCACAAATACCTTAGCCTTTGGGACCTTTTGTAAGCAAATTAAGGCATCATAGATATTACTATATTGATAGATCAAGAACTTCTTAAATTACACTTGGTCCTACCTACCTACTGTTATATTAGAGTCATGACAATATTTCAGATACATTACACCAAGAGAAAACCAGTATTATGAGACCTATCTGGTACCTCATATTCGTAACAAAAGTAAACCCGTGCCGTCTCTCAGTGAGTTGAAACTAAATGCATCACTTATGTTGGGCAATTCTCATGTCTCCCTCGGCAGTGCTACCAGGTTGCCACAGAATTATATACCGATTGGAGGATACCATATAGAAAATGATGTGAAACCACTGCCTCAAGTACGTATATGTAAAAGAGCAAAGTCATAGGAGTTTAACATTAATTTGAACTATTGAAGATAAAAATAATCTATGTAAATAAAAATGAATCGCAATCAAATATGTCGCAATAGGAATTGGATTCAAAATATGTTGCTAAGCAAAACTTTAAGACGGCAGGATCAATTCGAATATTTTATTTTTTTTATTTATTCCTTGAACTCTGAGGAAGTTTTTTACGGAGAGTATTATTTGAAAAAGATTAAAAAACACAATTGAATTTTTATCCGGAAACGCGAACTGTCTCTATGTTCCATATGATTGTATTTAGCTACGAAAAAGGCTAAATATGGCGCAGCTAGTAATGAGATAATGAGTGGTTTTTAAAAAGGAAATTTGTCGACATGATTTATATTTTAATTAATCTTTAATATAGCTTGTACTATAGATTCTTTTTAATGATTTGAAATTGAATGTTACCTTCGTTTTTCTATGCGTATATACAACTATACTTCAACTGTTTATTCCAGGATCTACAAATGATAATGGATAGTGCAGGCCACGGCGTGATATACTTTAGCATGGGGTCTAACTTGAGAAGTGAGGACCTCCCTGAAACTGTTACTAGAGGAATCCTGAAAGTGTTCGGTGGACTCAAGCAGACTGTCATATGGAAGTTTGAAAAAGATTTACCTAATCGGCCTAAGAATGTTCATATCGTACACTGGGCGCCACAGCAAAGCATTCTTGGTAATAAACAAAACGTAAAAAACAGGTTTTAGTATTTTGGTCGCTCGATATTAATAGTGAATTTAATGCGCTTTTTATGAATGTGTCTATTTAAATATATACATAAAAAGGTTTTCTGTAAACCTTGAATAATTTAGTATTTTTAGTTTTTAATTTAGAACAAAATTATTTCAGCGCATCCCAACATTTTGTTCTTCATTTCTCATGGTGGTCTTCTATCAACGACGGAAGCTGTGCACTTTGCAGTTCCTATGATCTGTATACCTGCTATGGTGGACCAATTTGCCAATGTGAACAGAGCTGTTAGGAAGGGATTCGCAATTAAAGTAGATCTTTCGTTTAATATGGATAAAGATTTGGAAATAGCCATTCATACAATGCTAAGTAACCCCAAGTAGGTATTACGGTTTGTGCTAAAATAGTAAGAATTTGTTTAATTATATCTTACAAATGTAATATATGTATCTATATAATGTATCTATCAATCAATAGGCGACTCTAAAAGTTTAGAAACATAACTTCGTTTGAATTAACTACCGCACGTGAAAAAGGTATTGGATTTTGTATGGCCGTTAATTTTATTTGTACTTATATTTTCTGGGTCATCCAAAAATACCATAAAAAAAATATTGAATAATAATGTGAATAAAACAATGAAGGATTCACCGAAGCATATACCAAACTTTTCTTTACAGATATACAGTAAAAGCCAAAGAATTATCATTTGTGTACCACCATAGACCTGTACTGCCTGGTGATGAGATCCTGCATTGGGTGGATCACGTAGTGAAGACGAATGGTGCGGTGCATCTGAGATCTCCTGCACTGGACATGCCCTGGTACCAGAAGTTATACCTCGACTTACTTGTTGTCGTCCTAGTATTTTTTACAGCAATCATATTTATCATAAAAAGAGTTTTAGGTTTAAATAAAAGCAAGAAAACTAAAACAAATTAAATAATGACAACCGTAATACAACATAGGGAATCTGTTTTGTTAAAAAAAAATATCTGGTAATGTTGGAAAAAAAAACGTCTTATAGTATCGTAATTATTTGCATTCCACAGATAAAACTATGAAAGAGAATTTTGTAGGAACTACTAAATAAATAAAAATATTTAAATTAGGAATACACGCGTCACAAACTTATTTATCTACAAAACTAAACAACATTTTCACAAGCCAAAGTTTATTTCTCAGGGCGTTATAATAGTAAAAGCCTGTTTAATTTCCAACATTACAAAAAAATAAATAATATCTTACTGCTTAAATTTTTTTGTTATCCTTTATATCCTATATCCTAGCTATCTTCAGTACCGTCGATCGGAATCCCTTCATTTCAGTTCATAAGTGTACTTGTTTACCTACCTATATGAATACAATTATTTTGACTTGACTTGACATCAAAGTCTAACAACAGGGAGGTAAGAAATGTAAAAAAGAAGTTAATTTATTGATGCAATGTTTGCTAGTTGCATATTAAAATTTTTACAAATTTTCTCAATTTTCGATTGTCCTTACATATGGACAATCAATAATAATATATATAATATCAATCCTGGAGCCATATTCGATGGTTTTGACATTGATTGATGGAAATCTGAATCCTGCTTGCTATTGTACCTAATAAATAAATATAATTACATTTATATTATTACTAATTGCTTTAATTAAACAAGTCTACAAAGGGTCTCGCTTTCTTAGTTGTTTTCTAAGGGAAGAAGGAATTATTGTTTTACAAAGTTTAATATGATATAGATTAATGTTACTGTTGTATTAATTAAATAGAAAAAACTTCTAGTAATACGTAACAGATGTAATTATAAAAATTCGACCAACGCTTCAAACATCAGAATATTAGTTTATCGAAAGCTCACCCCCAAACTTTATTGTTCATTAATCATTGGTTTTCTAACAAAGACGGAGGGAGACCACTTCGCAGTTTCTATGATCTGTAAACCTGCTATGGTGCACCAATTTACCAATGTGAACAAAGCTTTAAGAAAGGGATTTGCTATTCAAATAGATCTTTCGTTTACGATGGACAGAGACAAGCAAACAGCGTTCTCTGTTCTAATAGATTATTTACTTTCTTTATTATATTGTGTGTGTTAAGGTTACGCACGGAGTTTTTAAATATACGTTTAGAATCACACATTTTACACTTAGCAGTGCACCTCCTATTACCAAAAAGATAGTCATTCGAAAATTCTGCCGTAGACAAATACGTGATATTGATGGTAGTGTTGAATCAGCGTTTTGTATTTCAGATATGCAGTCAAAGCCAAATAATTGTCATTCATCTATGACTAATAGACCTTTATCGCCTGGTCAAGAAATCCTACATTGGATGGATAACCTAATAAAGACAAGTGCAGGCATAACAAGTGCGGTACATTTGAAATCTCCAGCACTCCACATGCCCTGGTACCAAAAGTTGTTCTTGGTACAACTTTTGTTCTAGTTGCCGTAGTCCTAGTATTTTTAGTATTAATAAAGTTAATTCTATAAGAAATATTAACACTTTTAACCAAAAATTATTACGTCAAAATCAAACTTAATACTTTAGATATTATGATCAAATAAAATTTAAGTATTACGAGTTTTTCTATAACGCTCAGAATTTATATAAGAATATTATTGTAATATAACGTTATTATTATATACGTTATATTTATCAATTCAATTATAACTGACATTAAATGAACTGTTTATTATACTTGTGATTTGTGTAATAAAAAAACAATGAACAATTAACATGCCATAGTTTATACAAACGCAACTCACAATAAGAGATTGCAATGACCCCACTCCTTCCACTGAAGTCATGTTGAGGGTACCAAGGTCAATCCTTTGATAAAAATATTTCGATCCAGAATAGGATACATTTCACTTTGTTATATAGTGTCAGTAAAAATAGCCTTATAAGACCTTCATAAATTATTTATCGTTTCATACGTATCTAATGCTCTTGGTTAACAAGACGAATCAATTTAATAAGAAATATTATGTTGGATTCTTTTTTGTGCATTTTGAAGTCGTTCTTTTTATAGGCATTTAAAAGAATAATAATAAAAAAGACAATGCAATCACCACTGTCGGCGGCGGCGTCTTCAGATGTCGAACATGCAGCAGATTGAGATTCGGGTTTCATTGGTTGCTGCCATTCCGATATGCGGAGCTTACTAAAGACCAGCCTTGGGATTCTGTAACTCACTTTTGAACTTAAATTTAAAATTATGTAAATTACACTTCAATCCGGTAAAAAAGTGTTTTCTTTAAATAAGTTCTTTAAAAAAAACTATTTAGTAAACACATTTACAAACATATTATTATAACTAATAATACATATGAGTCAAATTGTTTGTTGTCGTCTACATTTAAAACAAATGATATGGACAAAAACATTATATCCGAATTTAAAAAAAAAAGGAAAGCACCAGTAGCATTGTAATATTAATAATTACTAGTTCGAAACGATGATTTTCAACAGCTTCTTAATCAATGATACCTATTTCTTCATCATAGAAAGTGTGACAAAGTACAAAACACCGAGTAAACAACGAGATATACTAAAAGTTGTTCGATTTTCGGCAAGTTCTAAACGTCCGTAGACGTTCATAAACATGCATTATATTGATAATGGTCCTAATAATCCTTCATTTTTCACGCATTTCTACAGTGTATGTTTATGGTTCATTTGCCTTAGCATGATCATGATGGATTACAATAAATGAAAATTTAATTGTTTAGAATTGAATTACAGAAAAGTGAGTAAAATTAAGTAATTCATTTGAAAAAAATTTAGCTTGTGCGAGTGTTAGCTTCTTAACAAAGCGAAAAACTTGCCGCCCTATTGTTGTTGTTTGTGTATGTTAGCGTGGTAATTGTTATCTGTATATTTTCTTAGTTTTCTGGTATGCTGTGTTTTGTTATCTATTTTAGTTGTTAGATTCTCCAAATCCTGACGTTGAATTTGCTCTGGAGCTTTTGTTTATTTTCTTGGGAGCCGTTATGTCATCCTTGTGTTGCTGTTTATTTTCAGGTGGTGATTTGGATTGTGATCGTTTCCTTTTAGAGTCTGTCGATCCCTTCTCCTTTACTATCAGCTTACCATACCTTATAAAGGCGATTTTTCCATTTTTCTCTTCCTGTTCTTTCTTTTGCTTTAGACTCTTTCTTATTAAGATGACATCTTTAGGATAGTCTTCCGTTGCATATATATTCGGAGGGAAGTTTTTCTTATTTTTTAAGAGCTCGTATTTACACCATGTTAAAGATTGTTCTTATTTTGCTTCCAAGTCTTCTTAGGTTAGGTCTTAGGTCTAGGTTACTAATCTCCCAATGATCCCACAGGCGCACCCCTTCGCTTCTTCGTGCTGTTTCGATTAATACATCTATTGCGTTTTTCAAGAGTTCAGCTGTGCTATTTACCGTTTCTGCAATGTGGTATTACATTGTTCTTTCTTGCTTCTCTTTCAAAGTTTTGCACGCGCAATTGAAAGATTTTCACTTCTTCTTTTAGTCTCTGGTTTTCGGCTATAAGAGGACTCAGTTTTTCGTCAATAGTGTTTAAAAAGCTTTTCATGAACTTTTCAGCCAGTTCTTCATTTTGTTCTTTGAAAGATTGTTTCATCTCCTCCATTTTTTTGCTAATGCTTAGAATGATATTTTATATTCCTAGTGGAACTGCCCTTTTGTGTCGAATGGATGTACTAACCATTAATGTTTAACTTATTTTCTTATGGTACGCTTTCTTCCCTTTTAATGTAATGGTTATTATTTATATGATTTTATTTTAAATAGGAAATAAAAAGGATTTCGAAATTGCACATTAATAATGCGCAATTTCGAAATATAATCCCTTCAATAATGCGACGGTACAAGTGTCACTGCAATAAATGCTATTTACAGTAATTTGTACGTATTTACCTCGACTTTATGCGATATTATCTTTAAGCAACACGGTCGTAGATATACAAAATAACCACGTCGAAAATCTGCCAATCTGAAATCTAAATTCACTTGCACATATTTTTATTGTTTACATTTTTTAGTCACTAACACACTTTTGAAAACTCGATTTTTGTATTTATTCCGTTATCCACAAAGCAAATATCTTTTTTTTTTTATAGAATAGGGGGCAAACGGGCAGGAGGCTCACCTGATGTTAAGTGCTACAGCCGCCCATGGACACTCTCAATGCCAGAGGGCTCGCGAGTGCGTTGCCGGCCTTTCAAGAAGTGGTACGCTCTTTTCTTGAAGGACCCTAAGTCGAATTGGTTCGGAAATACTTCAGTGGGCAGCTGGTTCCACAATGTGGTGGTGCGCGGCAAAAACTGCCTTGAAAAACGCTCAGTTGTGGAACGGCGGACGTCGAGGTGATACGGGTGGAATTTCGTACTCTGCCTCGACGTCCGATGACGAAACTGAGCTGCAGGTATTAATCCGAACAACTCCTCTGAACACTCTCCATGGTAAATGCGGTAGAAGATGCAGAGTGACCCCACATCTCTACGCAACGCCAAAGGTTCAAGCCGCTTGGAGAGAGATTGGTCGTCGACGATTCGAACCGCTCTGCGTTGAATACGGTCAAGTGGAAGGAGCTGGTACTGGGGAGCCCCCGCCCAGAGGTGAGAGCAGTACTCCATGAGGGGCCGAATTTGCGCTTTATATAGTTGCATGCGGTGGCCCGGAGTGAAGTACCGTCTCGCCTTGCTGAGCACACCAAGCTTTTTGGAGGCTAATTTAGCCTTTCCCTCCAAGTGACCGCGAAACTGAACGTCGTTCGATATGTCAACGCCAAGTATTCCAATGCTGGCTGTGGCTTTAAGAAGAGTGTTTTCGAAAAGAGGAGTAGCGACAAAGGGTGTTTTTTTAGCGGAAAACGCGCAAACTTGTGTCTTCTTGGGGTTAAAATGGACTAGGTTTAGTCTGCCCCAGTCTGAGACTCCACGTAGTAGAGTTTCGACTTCAGACACAAGTTTGTTCCGGTACTCATCGACAACTGCCCGAGAAATACCTGCCCGGCCAGTGTAAAGAGTATCCCCAGTGCTGTCATCCGCATAGCAGTGAACGTTGCTAAGTTGCAACATATCATTGATATGCAGAAGAAACAGGGTCGGGGATAGAACACAGCCTTGTGGGACTCCCGCGTTCACGGTTATATTCTTTTCCAGAGAATATTATTTTATGGTAATTAATTTTACGATAAAATTAATTTTACGATTCTCTATATTAAATAGTGAAAGAAATGAATGAAAAGAAATTCAATAAGCTTGAAGAAGTTTAAGCTTGTATTGACCCCTCTACATGTCCCATAAATAAAATTGCGTCCTCTAACAAATGCTCAGTTTGGCCCTCAAATTGGAACATTTCAATGGACTATAAATATTATTTCTGTACCGTTTTAAATGTTGTAACATTTTTATCTTTATAATTCGTGCTTGTCTTTTTAGAAATTCGACCGTGTCCTCCATGTAAGGTTTAAGCCCTCGCCCGGTACCGCACAACCCTCCCAAAGTCCGAGAACAAATTAAAATTAAATTAAAACTTGCCCTCGAACCGGGAATCGAACCCGGTACCCCTCACCTAGCTGCCACTTAATAAGACCCCTAGGCTATGAGGCCCCATTTTTATCTTTAAAACGTGTCTTAGCATTTTTACTTCTATTAAGTTTTTATGGGTAATACTTTTTAATGCATCTATGTTTATGGTGTCAAAAACGTATTCTTTACGTATCTGATTAAATGTTAATATTTTATTTATTTCAGAATCTTCAAATAATTATGGATAACGCTAAAAACGGGGTTATTTATGTATGGGATTAAAACTAAAAAGCAAACATTTCCCCCAAGAATTAAAAGAAGGACTACTGAAGCTCTTTGGGGAATTAAAACAGACTGTTATTTGGAAATTTGAAGAACAATTAGAGACTCGTCCAAAGCACGTACATATAGTACAATGGGCTCCTCGGCAGAGTATCTTAGGTATGTTTATTTAATGTATTTCATTTGCTTCTTCTGTTTCAAATAAAGGGAATCACGACTACATTTGCGTCTTAATGAGACAATTTCATAATTTCACAACAGCTAGTTTATATTAAGTTGTATCAGATCTTCTCTCCACTTAAAACACACTGCGTTTTGTTAACGACCGCAAACATCATGTAATGCAGCACATCCAAATTGCGTTCTTTTCTAATGAAGGTCTTGATTCGCATGGAGGTCATCTCTCAACGACAGAAGCTATTCACTTTGGGGTTCCTATAATTGGGATCCCAGTATTTGCTGATCAGTTCACAAATATTGAGATAGCTGTTAACAAGGTCTATGCGAGAAAGACCCCTCTATCTTATTCGATGGTGGATGACTTAAGATAGAGCATACGTGATGTATTAAACAATCCCATGTAAGTTTTTACTCCTTGAAAATAAATATTGATACACTATTGATATTCACATAAAATCAGATGTGCTGTCCCAAATTCAAAACCGAGACATTAGAATAGACTATTATTTACATTTGCACATCTCCAATAAGTAGCGATTCACGATTCAGACATTAATAATTCGAAACAGCAACGTTAAGACTAACTGCGTAGTTTAAAATATGACACAGTAGGAAACAGAAATATTTAATTATGTAAAAATGCTAATGTATCAGTATAATATTTATTTACTTTAGATATTAGTATTAATAAAGTATGTTTATGATTACTCATGTACTTGATTTCTGTAACTTACCTATACATATTTTTCAACTCCAACCGCTTCTAATATAGCACTATTAGTAAAGATATTCAAACTGTTTTTCTAATAATGATTCATTCTCCCAACTCCTTTTCAGATACTCAGCTAAGGCAGAAGAGCTATCTCGTATCTACCACTCCCGTGTGGTGCACCCTAACGTAGATCTGGTACACTGGACAGAGGAAGTGGTGGTATCCCAGGGTGCGCTGTATCTTCGCTCTGCTGCGTTGCAAACGCCTCTCTGTCAGAAATTATACCTGGACTGGGCTGCTTTCGTAATTATAATAATTCTTGTTGTTATATATTATGTTAATCGAAAAGTTTTACGGATATTTACTAAAACGGCATATAATGACAGGAAAAAATTAAAATTTCAGCAAATTATATATAATAATATGATAATTAGCATAATAATTACAAATAACAGATATATTTATGGCGTAGATTTCTACAAATATTTCATCGATATTTTCTGTCACTTCTGCGAAAAGAAACAATAATTGTTGTTTCGTTTCAGGAAACCCAGAAAAATCATGTTACGGTCAACAACGGTTTACGTAACATGATTACGGTTGTGAAAATCACATAGCGTGTTTGTTGTCTTACAAATAATTTATGTACCTAAAATTTAAATATTACTTAATAATGTGTTTCATTGGTAGGCCAGCTATCTTAACCAGAAATAAAGATACGTTTATATAGATATTTTGTTTTATTTATTATGTCCACAAATTATAAATCAAAAGATTACTATAGTAATCAATTCACAAGGAATGAAAGCAAGTAGCATTAATAATTTTATAAGTATTCGTATGGCAGATTTTTCACCTTAAAACTGCGTAACTGGTCAGGTATATATTACCTAGTATAAGTGTTTCGAGTTAAAGAAGAGGTTTGCAACATAGCCATAATAGTTAACAATATTACTGAATGTATGTATTCATAAATAACCCTACGATTAAGCCGCAATGTATATGTATATATTATATATCTATATGACGGCGTTATTTCATAATAGCTACTATAATATCATAACCAGCTTGTTCGTAATATACGCTTTAATGAACTGTGCCGCCAGCAATCCTAGAAGCAATTAATAAAATTACACGTTATAAACGAATAAATATATTAACAAGTAAAACAAAATGAATTACGTTTTACGTGATAAAATCTTAGGTACTATTTTAACTATTTATTCGTATTTACTATTGCTTTCGATTCGTATTTATAAAAAATATGACCTATATATTGATATGCTATGAAAATGTTTAAATATCGTGCTTATTTTAATTTATTTCCAACTCACAAATATACGTACAGTATTTACGATTTTCTTAAGCTACATAATAATAATAATCATTAAAATGAATAACTAGAAAATTAAAACGAATTTAAAAGTTTGGTTTTTGTACACTGCCGTGCACCTTTAACGTTGGCAGCATTTATTTATGGACGCAAACGGGCAGACCGTCAACGCCAGAGGGCTCGAGAATGAGTTGCCGGCCGATACTTATTCGTTGAGCAAGGAAAGAACCAGTTCTGGGGTACCGGTACTATTTACCAGGCACCAACTCAAATCTAGAATTAGCGGTATACCTGGTTTAAATGCATTTATAGCGTTTAGAAAAACTCAAATATGTCCTATTTATATAATAACATAAAATAAATAAATCAGTGGCGCTACAACCTCTTTAGGTCTTGGCCTCAGATTTCTGAATCTGTTTTATGATCACTTTTAAATCTAATAGGCAAGTAGGTGATCAGCCTCCAGTGCCTGACACACGCCGTCGACTTTTGGGTCTAAGTCATGTCGGTTTCCTCACGATGTTTTCCTTCACCGTTCGAGCAAATGTTAAAATGCGCACATGAAAAGAAAGTCCATTGGTGCACAGCCGGGGATCGAACCTACGACCTGAGGTATGAGAGTCGCACGCTAAAGCCACTAGGCCAACACTGCTCTTTTCGCTTATATAATAACCAAAATAAAAACAAATAAACATCTAATGACAACAATTCCTAGTCCAGCCATATTAATCTGTTTGGCCTATCTATGAAGGATCTATGGATTTACGCACTGTTTCCAAGGGAAATTTCGCCACTGCTTGCTTAAACGATTTTTTAAGAGACTCAATGTCACCGTGTCGTTTAGAGCTGCCCTGCGATTCTGTAACTCACTTTTCGAACTCACACAGCGGTTTTCAGAGCGGCTGTCGCGCTCAAATCAGTCGTAAAGCAGTCATTGTTCGAAAAGTGAGTTACAGAATCGCAAGGCAGGCCTTGTCCTCTAAAACTGACCATAATTTGAAGTCTAAAGGGTTGCTAATTAAACTGAAGCCACGAGTCCGTAATATCATATTGCATCCTGCTAGTAATGTTTAGTGTGACACTGCCACAACGGCTTGTTATTATTGGGACCGCGGCTAATCTCTCCACATGATATATACGAGGGGTGATCCAAAAGTAATGATAATCAATATGAAATAAGGATATTTTAACTAAAAAAAAAATTTATTTCTCTACATAGTCTCCTAGCAAGTCAATACATTTAGTCCATCTTTTTTCTAAACCCATAATTCCCTTTGAAAAAAATTCTTTGCCTTGACCCTCGAAAAACACCTCTACAGCAGTCATCACCTCGCTATCGTCGTCAAATTTTTTGCCTCGGAGGTATTCCTTGAGCCGAGGAAAGAGGTAAAAGTCACTGGGAGCCAGGTCTGGCGAATAGGGTGGGTGTTCGAGCAATTCGAATCCCGTTTCTTGAATGGCAGCCATCGCAACGGCGGCTTTGTGAGACGGTGAGTTGTCTTGGTGAAACAACACTCCAGCTCTGAGTTTGCCTCGTCTTTTTTGTTTGATGGCCTCCCGCAATCTTCTTATTTGGTCTGCGTAGTAAGAGCCTGTAATAGTGGCTCCTCTTTCCAAGTATTCCACCATTATAATTCCTTCGGCATCCCAAAAAACCGACGCCATAACCTTTCCTGCCGAACTTGACACCTTGAATTTCTTCGGCGTCGGGGAAGAGGCTCGTTTCCAAGTCATTGACTGTTGTTTAGTTTCTGGATCAAAATGATGGATCCAGGTCTCATCCATGGTCACGAAACGAAACAAAAAATTTTCCTGATCCGTCTGGAACTTTTCGAGATTCGCCCTCGAAATGTCTACTCGATTTTTCTTTTGCTCGTCGGTTAACATTCTCGGCACCCAACGCGCAGAGACCTTTTTCATATGCAGCTCGTTTGTAAAGATTCTTTGAATACTGCCATATGAGATCCCTGTGACCTCAGCTACATGCCTTATGGTCACTCTTCGATCTGCCAATACGACATCTTCGACTTTTGTAACGTTGTCCGCATTGAGGGACGTGGATGGGCGTCCCTCGCGATGTTCATCTTCTGTGGATGTTCTACCCAGCTTGAACTCCTTTGCCCAGCGCGCAACTGTGGAATATGGAGGAGCAGAGTCCCCCAATGTTTCCACTAGGTCGCTGTGTATGTCTTTGGTAGACATTTTTTTCAAACAGAAGTACTTTATGACAGCTCTGATTTCGTTTTTCTCCATTTTGATGTTTACTTTCCGTCTGTTCGTATTCAAATGAACGTACCTCCCAGAAATCGTGTCCTATTTATATAATTTTTTTATGCTGAACTAGTGGATATATGAGGAACCTAAAACAATTTTTTTCATATTTTTATATGGTCTACAAATAACCGATTATCATTACTTTTGGATCACCCCTCGTACTGCACAAGTGTGTTGGGTATAACTTGTATACTATGATTAGTGAGATATCCGAGGCGTCAGTAGTATCACTAGAGCGCAGAACCGATAACTTTAAAATAAGCTTGCCTGAGGCACATTGAATATTATTCCTTATTGTTTCAATTATCATATGTCGTCTATTTTTAGGTATAAAAACTATAAACATTCGATTGCTTTACCATGTCTTCTTTCACCTTTTACCAAAGAATCAATAGGTTCATGGCCGGGGTTTTAAAGTTTTTGAAGTGTAGAGTCGCTGAACACATTGCAATTGAATTGAATTGAATCATTGCAATGTATTCTGGGAGTGTACATTGTACTTGTAATGAGTTTTAGAAAAATATTGTTACTAACTCAGTATAATGATAATTTAAGTTTTTTTAAGTATTTATGTAGCTCACGAGCTTGCTCATGGCTATAAGCCAGATAATAAACAACACAAAACACAAATATTTTCTCAAGAATAATACTAACGATTGTAAGATAATGCTATTATATTAATACTAATATTGGGGTTAGTGTAAACCATTAAATATTCACATAATATTAAATAGATTATAATACCTCTTTACAATAAGTTTACGATAGAATTAGTAATACATACGTAATCAAATATATACGAAAATACGAATTAAATTTCAAGAGTGAAAAATACAAGTGTTTTTACTGGTGCAAGCTAAGGAGGCAAGTATAAAATATTATTTAGCATATGCATCATTAATACTTCAAAATGGATAAAAAAAAATACTTTATCTTCATTAAGCGTGAAGCCCAGCGAATAGCACGCAGACAAAGATTTAATATCGAACAAGACGGTCGTGAGATTAGACTATATATTCAAATATTCATTGCGACAAGCTTCCATGATATAAATTCATAGAGTTGAAATTTAAAGTTTTGAAAAGTTATAGCTGTGGTGGCATCAGCTGTTAGGATTGGATAAAGACCTTGGATTGGATTGAACCACCCACACCCATCCACAGGTAAGGCATTATCAGACTTGAATTTATGATCATACAGAGACTGTTGAAATTTTTTTTTAGGCTACGATTTGTATCGTTTGGCAAAAAAAAATTTTGCTGATTTTCGGCGGTATGGCGGCCATTTGGAACCGTCCGAAAAGTATGGCATGGTGATTTTCGTAAATGGCTGACTGTGATGACTGAAAAAATTAGCTGGTACAAATGGTTGATTTTTTTTAAATTAACGCATTCGCATCGGTATGGCGGACTGTAAGTCACACCAGAAAAGTATGGCATGACACTGCCGCTTCTTATTTTAAATGGACTATCGAAAATACTAGAATTTTTTGGGAAAAAATCCTTTGACTTTCGTAATTAATCTGACTAGTTCGACTAACGCCCACCCGATTGGGCCGCCGATACCAGCGCAATGACCATCATTTTTATTATTACAAACATTTTATTCAAATTTTAGACAATGGCAGGCGCACCAGTAGCATTGTAGTTTGAATGATTACTAGCTAGAAAAGAAACCATTCGTGACTATTACTATGTTTCACTTCGATAGATTACAATCTACTGAATAATAATACGTTAAATTGTAAGCAGTACTCTGAGGTTCACAATCTTTCGAAACGGTATTTACAATTTTACATTAACATATGTACTAAAAATCATTCCATTTTCGGGCATGTTCTTCGCGGGTCGAAGTGGACATGTTTTAAATGTGTCTGTACAGTGTACACGTTCAAATTAGTCGCATTATATTGATAATGGTATAGGTAAACCTTCAAATGTCTTTTTCACTTATTTCTACTAGTAATCCAGTATATGTTTATAGTTTATTTGGAATGATCATGATGCATTATAAACAAATCAACGCTTGTTACAATAAATGTAAATTTAATTGTTTGGAATTCGCAGAATAGAATCTATTAATTTATTAAACATAATTAATCGCCTATGGGATATGCTACTTGAAATTAATAATGTTAATTGATTCTTAACAAAGCGAAAAACTTGACGCCCTAACATGAGAGAGCACGTAGGTTATACTTCGGCTGTATTACTAGAGAGTCTTAACATTGTGAGAATAGCAGTTACAAGCTCGGACAGTGACGGCATGTGGGAAATCTTCCAGAGATTCTGTGAAGACGTCATGCACCATAAGGAAGAGGCGGAGAGGGCCAGGGAGGATGATCCTCCAGCCCACCCGCGTCGCCGTAGGAGACCACAGCGTCGCCATTGCACCATGCAACCCTGTGTGTAATCCTGGGCACGCAGTTGCTCCAGCTCATGCGTCCAAAAGAAGGGATGCTGACACATCCCTGCAAGAATTGTACCCGGCCTCCCCCAGCTCTATAAAACAGGATGAATTAGCCGATGTGAAAGGCCCTTGCTGTGCCAAGGTCCATTCCACGTCATTCGTGGCCGTAGAGGACTGTAATATTAACGGCTGATCGCGTGGCTGGATGCGGACAAGGCTACGCTGTTACTGTGTCCTGCCCCGGGCGATTGCTGGCGGCGCCGTGGGGTTTTAGTGGGTATGCACAACACCGAGTCCCACATAACCCTCCCCCACCAGGTCAACCATGCCGCGGGAAGGTATGCGTAACGCATTTCCCCACGAAAAAAAAAAAACTAGAGTTAATGTAACGAAAGATTTGAAATTCTTTTTTAGGTATCCGTTATTTATTTAATTGCGCGATGAAATTTCTACATTGATTTAATTAAGACTTATCTCTTCTGTCCCTGATAGTCCTATAAGTTCCTATAAGTTATTATTGTACACTAGAGAGAAACTGTTGATGTATAGCCATGTTTCGAACAGCCAATATCAGCGTTGAGGACCAAATGCTTAGTTATGCTACTTATACTCTTTTCAGAAAATGGCTCTAAGAGTTCTTGGTTTGATATTACTTGTGATAGATTTCTGCGAACCTTACAAGATACTGGTGATAAGTCCCGTAGCCGCCAAGAGCCATGCTATCTTGGGAGTTGGTCTCATCAAGCATCTTCTGGAGGCTGGACACCAGGTAATACTTAACAAGCAGTGCTTCAAATCGTAACTTTTGAGTATGTTTAATACTTTTTATAGCTTTAAACCCAGTTGTGTTCTGTATCTGTTTCGTAATAATTTTTTTAATGAGCAGGTAGGTGCCTTCTGTGCCGGGCACATTTAGGTCTTAGGTATGGCGGTTTTCTCACGATGTTTTATTTAGCTGTACTTGCTGGTATAAATTGCGCACATAAAAAGTTAGCTTCATTTTTGCACAGCCGTGATTCGAACGTATGGCCTCTGGGTTGAGAGCCGAACGTACAAGCCACAAGGCCAACACTGCTACTAAGGAATTAGAGTTTGGAAATGTTATCAAAAATAATAATTTTCTATTAGTATAAGATCCCGCTATACAACGACCTTCACCGAGATGCTTATTTAATGAAACTTATTTTATATTTAATTTAATATGTCAATAAATATAATCCATATGGGTTGCCTAGCAAATTTCAGTCCAGAGTATGTTTAATTAATATTTAAAAAGTAAAGTGAAGGTCGTTGTATAGCGGGATCTTAGACCATATTGAGTATATTAAACAATCGAGAGAGGAAAGTTTCTTAGTAAACTTTTTACAATGGCTTATAACTATTTTTACAGATCTCTTACGTAACAGCGTTTCCTGAAAGCCATTCCCACCCAAACCTCACAATGGTAGATGTCAAAGCTAATACGGACATTATAAAAGGTATTTTGATAAAATAATATTACTTTATCCTTTGGGATGCTCGCACAATCCAAGTTTCAGCGCCGTTTAAGAAAATGGGGAACACTAGTGATTCGACTTGTATTGTTTTGTTTTTTTTCTACGCTTTAAATAAAGAAAACCTAAGAACGTTTCTATTTTAATGCTTGTTCTTAAAATTAATAGTTTGACTAAAAAAGCTTACTTTAAAGTATATATACTATTCGATTTTATTTCCTTTGGAGTAGAGACTCTTGAGCCATGGAGTTCAAGTGCACAGGCGCTAATTAAAGTTTTAAGTAACCACCTGGTAGATAGAAGCGGTGGGCGGTGACCCCAGAGGGGCCAATATTATAAATTTGTTATTTTTATTATTATTCTATTTTACTTTAAATATTATAGTAGTAAAAAAAGTGTAAAATGGTACAAGTTAACAAACATATTAAGATTGGCGATTTGTATATCTACACTAATATTATAAAGAGAAAAACTTTGTTTGTTTGTTTGTTTGTTTGATTGAAATGAATTGGCTCATAAACTACTGGACCGATTTTAAAAATTCTTTCACCATTCGAATGCTACATTATCCACGAGTTATATAGGCTATATTTAATTTTGAACAAAAATAGGGTTCCGTAAGATATTAGGGTTTTTCGGACACAAGGTGTAAAAAATCAACCAAAAAAGTTACTTATTTTGCGTATCCTGCCTAAACTATTAAAGATAGAACCATAAAATGTATATCTAAGTAATTGTAGATCTTATAAATATCTACAAAAAAGTCCGCGACACACTATACTATCTATGTCGAGTGAGGCACAATAACCATAAATGATAAACATGGCAAAACGACGTTTGCCGGATCAGCTAGTTAAATATAAATGTATTCGATCATTGGATTTAAAAGTATTGTATTTGTATTGTTGCAGAGGACGTGATGAGTCTGGACATGATAATTAATAAAAAATCCGATCTACAAGATATACAATTTATTGTAAATCTGTTTGTTGAAATCGGAAAGCAGACAATAGTAAATAAAAATTTTCAAAATGTTCTGAAAGATAAAAAGCAACAGTTTGATGTAATTATAGCAGAATGGATGTTCACAGATATATATTCTGGGTAAGCAATTTACGATTCTATTACATATTAAGAAGTGATATGTGCTCTCAGGTCACGCTCAGCCCTGTTCTGTAACTTACTTTTCGAACTCACACAGCGGTTTTCGCATCGGCGGTCGCTCTCAAATCAGTCGTGAAGCAGTCATTTAATAATTTGGCATTCTGAAAAGGTGGGAGCTTGTAGTTTATTGTTATTAGTGAGTTACAGAATCGCAGGGCAGTTCATCATTCATATCTTGATTTAATCGTTGATAATAATGAACTCTACAATGCAATATTTTTTAGTATTATATTATAGACTTTAAAATTTTTTGTGCGTTTTTAACTCGGCAATGTTAAAGCATGCAGACAACAAACAGGCTTTAATTTGCCTTACTTTAAAAAAAATAGCAGTCATTCCAGGTAATATTTTGAAAACTGTTAATATTAGGTAGGGGAAAGTCTTTTCGGATTATACTATGTATGAACTTGTAATAAAATCTCTGTGGCTATAGTATTTGTATATGGCTGGTTCTAGTATCATTAAAAGTTTAAATTTTAAAGAAGATAATTCCAAATTCAAATTGGAAAATGTGTGGTTTTTATTAATTTTTGTCAAGATGAGTGAATCTAATGAAGTAATTCGATACATTTTATAATTTTACTACAAAAAAGGTAAAAATGCAACGCAAGTCGCGAAAAAAATTTGCGATGTTTATGAGCCTAGTGCAGTGTCTGTGAGAGTAACACAAATTTGGTTTAAGCGTTTCCAATCCGGAAATTTTGATGTCAAAGATGCACGTCGCTCTGGTCGCCCCAACCTTTTATATAATGTATAATGTTATCCAGTCAGTTAACAGTTCAGTCGTTTTCATTTCGGTTAGAAACCTCGCGTATTAATGATTTTGAAAAAGTGCAACGCGCTGACCCAATTATGCAAATATTTGTTATAGTTTAATGAATTAAGGCAGGGTTTTGTCTTTTTAATTATTATATAAAATGTACGATGTCAAGTAAATGTACGAAGTTACGAATAGCTTAGCTCGAACGAAAAATAGATCAGCCCTTAACACAAAGGGATGAGGCAACCGCTGAATTAATTCAGTATGAGACGGACGAAAAAAAAACTGAAAGAAAAGAAAACTAAACACCTCCTCTTCCCCCATGAAAGAAGTTACTTGTAATTAAGTAACCAACTGAGCGTTTTTCAAGGCAGTTTTTGCCGCGCACCACCACTTTGTGGAACCAGCTGCCCACTGAAGTATTTCCGAACCAATTCGACTTAGGGTCCTTCAAGAAAAGAGCGTACCACTTCTTGAAAGGCCGGCAACGCACTCGCGAGCCCTCTGGCATTGAAAGTGTCCATGGGCGGCGGTATCACTTAACATCAGGTGAGCCTCCTGCCCGTTTGCCCCCTATTCTATAAAAAAAAAAAAAAAAACCAAAGGAAATCCTAAAAAGGAACCCCTTCTACCCCCGATTATTGCCGAAAGGATGGTTGAAGACCTCATTCTCCAAGGATTAAAAATTTTAGACGTAGCCGTCAAATATAGCTGGAAAAACAAGGAACCGCTTAACATGTTTATTCTCTCTTTCCACCATCAGGAAAACACAAAACATATTTATGAGATAAAATCCATACTTGGCTGCAAAATTGATGAACAGCCACTGAAATCACCAACATTAATTCCCTAATGCAAGTGGTGTCAAGCTTATGGGCATACACAGAAATACTGCTCCAAGCCGAGGTGTGTAAAATGTACTGCAAAGCATCTCAAAGTAGACTGTCACAAGCCACGAGAAGCCGAAGTGCGTTTACTGTGGTGAGTCACATCCAGTTAATTACAGAGGCTGTGTAGTAGCAAAAGAATTATAGAAAATGAGAAACGTCTTAAAATCAAAGACTGAAACGGGCAAATCTGTAAAACCAGCAAAATTAGTTTCCAAGACTTTCTGCCTGTTGTCCTTTGCTTAGGTAATTCAAGGTCCCAAGACTTTATCCTCAACACAATAAAATGAGACATCTAACACAGGCATAGATGAAAAGATTAACACCATACTTTCATAATTGTTATCCTTTGATGAAAGACTTAAAAAACTAGAAAGCAGCACCAAAATAGCAGCTTCTAAACGTCTTAAGCAATGATGTCTTTAAAAATAATGGCATGGAATGCTAATGGGCTTTTTAAACACCGAAGAGAACTTTATATAATTCTTAAACATGAAAACCTTGACATGTGCTTGGTATCGGAAACACATTTTACCAGGGAGTCATACATTAAACTTAAAGGATATAAAGCCTACCATGCCCTTTACCCAAGTAATAAATCCAGTGGTGGGAGTACAGTCATAATAACGGACAGATTAAAACACCATAAGGTCTTTAAATAAGAAAAAGCACATATTTAGGCTGTGACTGTGCGCCTATCAATGAAGCGTTGTCCATGAACAATATCTTCTATTTACTGCCCACCACGACATGCACTTAAGTACGATCAGTACACAACCCTGGAAAGTCTTGGAAATAGATTTGTGTTGGGAGGCGACTTCAATGCAAAACATACCTACTGGGGATCAAGATTAATAACTACTAAAGGAAAAGAACTGTTTAATGCTATGAAAGATGTGATGCGATTTCGACAGAAAAGCTTACATACTGGCCAACAGACAATTTTTTCATATTTAGAGGAGTATCACCAAATGTTCTCCAAATAGAGGAAGCAAATGATTTGAATTTAGATCACTCACCAATCTTACCCATAATTGGCGAAGACCCAATAAAGCGGAAACTGAATCCATGTCTCGTGAACCCGCATACGGACCGGGACAGCTTCACAATTTATCTTGAGAATATGGTAGACCTATGGTAGAGTACCTTTAAAGACTGAGGAACAATTAGAATTAGAAGTAAGTAACTTTACGAAGAACATCCAACAAGCTGCTTGGAGCAATACTCCAAAATGTAAGAAAAAGGTACAAAACAACTACTTCCCAGAAAGAGAAAGAGATTAAAAGTCTGATAACAAAACAACAAACGAGCTCAAAGAAAAAGGTGGCATTCCACAAGATGTCCTGAAGAGAAAAACATCTGAATAATCTCACTAAGCAACTGAGGAGAGAGATTAAAATACATAAAGATACTTCAATAAAGAGATACCTAAACCAATTAAGTTCGGATGGTTCCACCAACTACACCATCTGGAAAGCGATAAGAAACCTCAAAAAACCTACAACACATATTCCTCCCTTACAAGAGTCTAATGCTGGTTTGCTGATCATCTAGAAAATATGTTTCAAATCGATTAAGAAGATTCACTTGACTTCGAAGAAATATCCTCAGAAGAGCTAAGCTCCATCTAGTCACACCAAAAGAAGTTTTAAGTGAAATTAAATGTTTAACTAAAAAAAGGCGCCAGGCTTTGATTTAATTACTGGTGAGTTACTACAGCATCTTGCCCGTAAAGCCGTAGTTAATAGGACAACCTTAATTAATGCGTCATTTCGACTTCAATATGTTCCCGATATGTGGAAAGTTGCGGAAGTTATAATGATTCCCAAGCCAGGAAAACCACCACACGAAGTAACGTCTTGCAGACCAATCTCACTGTTACCTGTTATAGCAAAACTATTTGAGTAACTCTTTCTCAAACGTCTTGCCAAACCCTGTTATTGCCAAAAAGCAGCTTATACCGGATCACCAATTAGATTTAAGAGGAAAACATTCTACCATAGAGCAGATACATAGAATAACAAATAATATCGAAAAAGCACTAGAAGAACAAAAAGTCTGCTCCACGGTCTTTCTGGATGTAGCTCAAGCATTTGACAAAGTGTGGCACTGAGGACTTATTTATAAATAAAAAAAAACCGTGTATTAGGGCCGGTCCTGTACCTCTTATACACATGCGAAATTCCTGAACTAGAAGATAACGTAATCGCGACCTTTGCCGGTGATACTGCTGTCATGTCTGCGGCGGCTACTGAAAAGGAAGCGGTAGTAAAACTACAAAAAGCCATAAACACTATTGGCTTGTGAACCAAAAAATAGCGGATAAGACTAAAACCGTTCACATAAACTTATCCAACAAAATATCAAATTCCCTGCCAATATACTATTTATTTATTTATTTATTTATTGCATTTTAGGAAGATTTACAGTATTTTAACAGAAGGTAAATTATGAACACAATAAAATAAAGTCAGTACTAATTACAAATCTCCACCTATAGATAATCCATAAATACCTTAAGGAGATAGGAGGAATAAAGTTAACATTTATGAATTTATAATACTATGAAACAATTAAAGAACTTTAGTAAATTAAAAAAAAAATTAAATATGACTATTCTAATGGAAATTCTAATGGAAATACTAATGGAAATACTAATGGAAATAGCTGGATGTGAGTGTGCGTCTCACAGAGTCGATGGAAGAACAGAAAAGATCGATGTCAAACTGGGTTGAATATTGGTTGTAGGTCTGTACACTTCGAATCATAAATGTATTTTTTCTATAGTTGGTATTAAGTAGAGGAATTTTGAAAAGAGGGCGGTGTCTGAACCATAATAAGTCAGTTCGGAAGTTGAACTTTGCTAACATCTCCGGACTATATATATATAATATATATTGATGACGTCAAAGTGCCGTTCCAAAATTCAGCTAAGTACCTTGGTATGACGCTGGATACCAAACTCCGATGGAAGGTCCATGTTAAAAAGAAGCGCGAAGAATTGGATCTCCTTTACACTAAATTGTACTGGTTCCTCGGAAGGCATTCCATGTTATCAGTACAAAATATATAATTGATCTACAAACAAGTCCTGACAATGTCGAGGCTATTCAGCTCCTTGACACGACGGGCCTAGTGAGAAGATTAAAAATTACAAAACCATTTGAACTACCTAGTGAATTAGTGTAAGTGCAGTTAGTGTATTAGTGTATTATTAGGGTTAGTATTAAGTGCTAAACAGTGAGTGAAAAAATAGAATACAAGAACAAAGTGTCTTCCCTTTAATAGAGACTGTAAGTAGTGTTATTGGACACTTTCTTATGTTAAAAATCCTTATTAGTAAATTAGGTTAGACTTAAATTACTTATTAGTCTTAAGGACTCCCACACAAAACTGTACAGGAATTTGCGATACGATTTAGTGCGACGAACCGTTTGGTAGGGTAGTCAGCCGTACTGGACGTGTTTTTAGGACGCGTAAGATGGATCGCAAAATGATAATTGCACTGCTGTTATTATTAAATAGATATAAAAGAAAAAGAAGATTCTGGGTTCATCCATTTATTACGATTATGAACTCTGATGCAAACTTTCACAGACCCTCTTCCACGCATCTTGCTTAATAAATTTATTTTTATTATGTTCATCACTTGTGTCCCAAAGGACGTTACGCTCCTCAATTAAAAATATTTAAAAATCCATATCATATTTCGCAATTTTTTATAAACAAAGAAGGCGGCGGAGGCGCCGCGCGTCTTTCTCTAAAGCTGTCTCAGAGCGGACTAAAATGGCGTCGCCAAGGATGACGTAATATCGCAAGAATGTACGATGCGAAGCAGATCGGTACTTCTTGCGGTGCGTTCGTGCGAATTCGCAGATATTTGCGATGCGATGCAAATTCGCAGTTTTGTGTGGGAGTCCTTAGTTAGGCTAGATCGTAATATTCCATGATGTGTTAGTCAAGACACACGTATAAAGAAAAAAATAATGTTATCCACAATATTTGATCCAGATCGTATTATATAGTTGTATTTTATATCTGCTTCAGTGTTATAGAAATAAATAAAATATCGAAAAGTTTAAAAGTAATTATAACGGGGTTGGACTTTGGTTCAATTATCGGAGACACGTGAATTCTTTTACCGTGTTTTGGGGGCTCTTCTTGTCGTGGCGGCGTCCATGCTTCGGGTTGTCTCTCTCCCTAAAATATTGTGAGAGGGCCGATGGTTGGCCATGCGTCATACTCGTGAACGGGTGCTACTTGTGGTGACTGGTCGGACTTGAATTCGTGCATGATGTTAGTTATTTCGACTATGTATTTGCGTGTTGATCCTACAAGAATGTAAGGGCGTGCTCATATTTCACCATGCCTCCTGCTGATGGAAGACAAATCTTTGTTTTTAATTTATATTATTATTAATAATTACTTCAGATGTCATGTGGAACATGGTGTAAAGATTGCAGCTCTTTACAAAAATTGTAGAAAACCAAAAACTTGGCGATTTAAAAGAGTGGCGGAGAGTTTATTGCCAGTTCTTCTCTTCCGTTCTACGCCCTTGATTTGAGAACTGGTAGTAAATGTAAAATTAAAAGCATTTCATATATATTTCTTTTTTACGTTCATAAGTGTACATTGTGTTACCTATATGAATGAATGATTTTGAATTTTGTATTTATTGGATTTATTCACTTATTAAAAAAGTATTAGGCAAGTAATACTTTTTTAATGTTTAATTGTAATCATCAGCAATTATGTATGGTTATCACACTCATATCACATCCAGCTTCTGGTAATCAAATAAATTTTTGATCTATTTTACTTTCTAGATTAATGCCTGTTTTTGACTGTCCATTGATATGGCTATCCACTATTGAACCCCATTGGATGGTATTACAACTTATCGATGGAATTCCAAACCCTGCGTACACGCCTGATAGCAATACAGTTTATACACCACCTTTCACATTTTGGCAGCGAGTTCAACTATTATTACACTCAATTTTAGGGCGGTATCTACAATATAGGTAATGTTAAGATTTTTATATGTATACCTATTTATTGTCATATCACAATATTTAGATCCTTATGATGAATGAAACAGAAGAAAGCTCATTTCTGAAGAATTAAAAGCTTAAAATTAATAGTGGTGTCAATTTGATGTACAACTTATCGACCAAAACTTAACTCACATTCTGTAAATTTAGTTCGCCGATTGCAAGTACCGTATTCCGCTTTTCCTTTGAACTTAATTTAAACGGCATATACAACAGTGCTAAATCAACCTGCATAAAACAAGAATCTCAAAGTCCGTTTGGATTATTTGTCTTTAAAATCTATCACGGCAATCAGATTGTGGTTTTTCATAAAATTAAGATGATAATCTTTCTCATTTTCAGATATGTATATGGACCAGAACAAAAGACTTATGAAGAATCCATTGTACCTCATATAAGAGATAAGATCAGACCGGTACCATCATTAGATGTTCTAAGGTATAATGCGTCCCTTATGTTTGGAAACTCGCATTATTCACTGGGACGAGCCACAAGATTACCTCAAAACTATATTGCTATTGGTGGCTATCACATTGATACTGACACGAAACCTTTACCAAAAGTAAATATGCTTGTAACTTTTCTTTTAGCAAATTAAGTTGGTCAAACATTTGTTTGACATTTGGTTGGTCTGAATGCCACTATCTACATAATAAAACAATGACTAGACAGAATTTATAACAGATGATTATGAAACGTCAATTTTAATTTGGTTCTTATACTTAATAGTCAATTGAAATGTTTCATGGTCTGAACATTTGTTAGAGGACGTTATTTTATTTATCGGACATGTAGGGGGGTCAATACAAGCTTAAACCCAAATTTGTGGGGTTGGCGCACCCCCGGCAGCGATCTTGGAAAAAGGGGTGAAAACACGTTTTTCACTATATCTCCTAAACTATTCATTGTACAAAAAAATTGTAAGGACCTATTTTGCAGCAAATTGCTTTGCCCACAATTATGTCTGTGTGAATTTTTATCATAACTGCAAAAAGTTATATTTAATAAAGATAAAAAAAAACTTTTTTGCTTAATAAATTTTTATCTTTTGATTTTATCAAAAATATAAGTTTTTATAGGTAATACTTTTTAAAGCACCTATGTTTATGGTGCTGAAAACGTATTCTATACGTATTTGATTAAACGTTCATATTTTCTTTATTTCAGGATCTTCAAATAATTATGGATAACGCTAAAAACGGGATTATTTACTTCAGTATGGGATCGAACCTAAAAAGCAAACATTTCCCCCAAGAATTAAGAGAAGAACTACTTAAGCTTTTTGGAGAATTAAAACAGACTGTTATTTGGAAATTTGAAGAACAATTAGAGACTCGTCCAAAGAACGTACATATAGTACAATGGGCTCCTCAGCAGAGTATCTTAGGTATGTTTTTAATGTATTTCATTCGCGTCTACTGTTTCAAATAAAGGGAATCACGACTTCATTTGCGTCTTAATGAGGCAATTTCATAATTTTAAAACTAGTTTATACTCGTATTAATTTGTATCTGCCCTGCGATTCTGTAACGAATGAAAAGGTGGGTGCTTGTAGTTTAATGTTTATCAGAATGCCAAATCATAAAATGACTGCTTCACGACTGATTTCAGAGCGACCGCCGATGCGAAAACCGCTGTGTGTTTTCGAAAAGTGAGTTACAGAATCGCAGGGCTGATCTTCTCCCCACTTACTACACACGGCGTTTTGCTAATGAATGCAAAAAACAACATGTAATTTGTTTCATTTGCAGCGCATCCAAATTGCGTTCTTTTTATTACGCATGGAGGTCTTCTCTCAACAACAGAAGCTATTCACTTTGGGGTTCCTATAATTGGGATCCCAGTATTTGCTGATCAGTTTACGAATATTGAGATAGCTGTTAACAAGGGCTATGCGAGAAAGACCCCTCTATCTTATTCAATGGTGGATGACTTAAGAGAGAGCATACGTGATGTATTAAACAATCCCATGTAAGTTTTTAGTCATTAAAAATAAATATTGATACACTATTAATATTCACATAAAATCAGATGTGCTGTCCCAAATCTACTTTTGTGTGATGTATTTTTCCTTAAAAAAGAATAAATTGAAACCTTAAGCGGGCCATAGACGGACCGCATGTTGCATTTATCAGTCATGTACTTGATTTTTGTAACTTACTTAAACATATTTTTCAACTCTAACCTTGCCTTATTAGTAAGAAATTAAAACTGTTTTCTAATTATGATTGATTCTCCTAACTCCTTTTCAGATACTCAGCTAAGGCAAAAGAGCTATCTCGTATCTACCACTCCCGTGTGGTGCACCCTAGCGTAGATCTGGTACACTGGACAGAGGAAGTAGTGGTGTCCCAGGGTGCGCTGTATCTTCGCTCTGCTGCGTTGCAAACGCCTCTTTACCAGAAATTATACCTGGACTTGGCTGCTTTAGTAATCATAGTAATTTTAGCTTTTATATATCTTACTCGAAAAGTTTTACGGATATTAAAGAAAAAGGTACATAATGACAAGAAAAAAAATTAAGATTTTAGCATTTAGCACTAACTCATTTATAATACTAAGGAATTACATTATTTTATTTTTGGGCGGACATATTAATGAGATATTTACGGCGTAGATGTCTATTAATATTTGATTGATATTTTAGACACCTATGTGATCTGTCCTTTGTTCCACAAGAAATAATTGTTGTTTCATCTCAGAAAACCCAAAAAAATCATATTATGTCAACAAAGCGACGGTTGTGTGAATCACATAGCGTGTTTGTTGTCTTACAAACCATTTATGTACTTAAAATTTAAATAACCCTTAATAATGTGTTTCATTGGTAGGCCAGTTTGCTATCTTCAACAGAAATAAAGATACGTTTATACAGATTTTGTTTTATTAAGATGTCCACATCAAAAGATTACTATTGTAATCAATACATAAGGAATGGAAGCAAGTAGCATTAATAGTTTTATTAATATTCGCATGGCTAATTTTTCACCTTTAAACTGGGTACATGGTCCATGAAGACGTATAAATTACCTACTTCAAGTGTTTCGAGTTAAAGAAGAGGTTTACAAATTACAACATGCCATAATAGTTAATAATATTATTGAATGTTCTTATATATGTATTCATCAATAACTCTACGATTAAGCCGCAAATCGCAATGTATATATGTACATATATGACGGCGTTATTTCATATTTACTATCTATAATATTATAACCAGTTTGTTCGTAATGGACGCTTTAATGAACTGTGCCCCCAGCAATCCTTGAAGCAAATAACAAAATTACACGTTATAATGGAACAAAACATATAATTACGAGTAAAACAAAATGAATTACGTTTTACGTGATCACATCTTAGGTACTATTTTATCTATTTTCGAACCTTTGGCTTTTATACAGGCCTTTAATCTATTTGGCCAAGAATTTGTGGATTTACGCACTGTTTACAAGGGAAATTTCGCCACTGCATGCTTCAAAGATTTCTTAAGATACTCAATGTCACCGTGTTTTTTAGAGCAAGCCTTGTCCTCTAAGTCTGACCATAATTTGAAGTCGAAGGTTGAGGTCTGGGCTAAATGAGGGTCAGTCCTTAGCTCTTATAAAGACCAGCACGTTGGTTTCGTTTCGTAGTTCGTGCCTTTTAACCAGGTGCAGAATCCTGCAGGAAAGTCCACGATATATTTTCAAAAATTACGTTAACGTTATACCTTTTCAACCACTAGAGCAGCTTCAATAGAACTTTTCATTGACAGACGACCGGAGTCCTCAAGAGACCGAATGGTCTGCAATCGACCATGCTAACCGCTATATCAACGAGGCAAATACTATACAATGCGTCAAATGTAACGTTTTTAGAAGATTATCAGTTCATAAACTCTGCGTACATTGTTCAGTATTTTTTAATTAACCTACGGTGAGAAGATAATGTAAAACAATTACTATGACTGTTTTGATTTTTGGAAAAAAAGGTATCGCCAGTAACCTAAAGAATTTTTTAAATATTAGCGGATAACAGCCGTGCATACTCATAATAATAATTCTAATTTTACGACGTATGATTTATGAATTGAATGAAATTGTATATCACAATGAGTTACGCCTGTAACATTGATAATCCAACATACAACGAGACAGCAGTAAAATAAACTCAGAGCTCCTGTAGATAAGAAAAAACATGTGAGACGTGGCTATCGTCAGTGATTCATATTGACCTCTCCGGTGCGGACGCAAAGTACGATTTAGGCATATAATTAACATTCATAATATATTTAACATGATTCACATATATCATATGTAACTTTATGATCCTTTTAAATAGATTTTCATTGTAAAATCCCTATATATTTTCCACATTAATTTTAAGCCTATAATAAATAATAGCCGGTTTTAGATCTACAGTTACCAGTTTTTTTGAGTTCATTCAAATCCTTTATTCTTAGAAATCGTCAGCGAATTATTGGATTCAGTTTGTAAAGGATTGGATTGTTTTGCGTACAAACATAAATTATGCTCGAGTTGTTTCCGTCACACTTCTTGAATCTGTTATTTGAATTAACTAATGAATTGATAAAACACAATCCTTAACCTAAGTAAAATGTTAAAAATAATTAAGGCGTAGACAGCAGGCGTTACTACTTATTAATCATATGTACTTTACACAAAATTGCACCATAGTTATTATATTTACCATATTATTAATTTTTATTTTTAAGTTCCTACCGGTTTCGATCGTTGTCGTTGTCGTTCCATGGTTTTGCTTGTTTTTTTATAAATGTCGCGTTGAGTATTTTTCTGTTGTTATGTACTTACAGGGCTCTTATATTGTATTATAATAACGATGAAACAGTAGATATCCAAAAAATGTGATTTATCGAATGAACTTATAATTTTTTATTGTAACAGTAATGGTAATAATTCATAGAAAAATTAAAATAGTAAAATATGTATGTCCATTTAATTACCTTACCCGATTCATCTGTTTATATTCTTTATTATCCGTTGTAAAGTACGTATGTGTACATTTGTTAACCACAATTCATTCTTATACAAATAATGATGTTTAAATATAGACGACGACAACTACAAACTTTAATACAGCAATTATTATTTTATTATTCTTGATAACCTTCTATAGACATAATTTTTTATTTTATTTAAAGACAATTCACACCAATTGACCTAGTCCCATGCCAAGCTGGTGAAGCTTGTGTTATGGGTACTAGGCAATCGATATACGTACATATGTTAGATTTTTCTTCTTCTAAACACCCAAGACCTAAGCACAACACCAAATGCTCATCACATCGATGTTCGTCTCAGCCGGGGATCGAACCCGGGACCCATGGATTTGCAGTCAAGGGCACTAACCACTAGACCAATGGATCGTCAATACATATATCTATGTATGATAATATGTAAATAATCCCTGCATAAACACCTAAGTTTTTAGTGGCGTTTGTTTTGGTGAAGATTGTCCCTATGTCTTATGGTAATATTAATCAATCGTACGTACAAATGGGAAGAATAGCTTATCTATCAATACAATCTATTTACATTTTAACAGGTATTACAATTCACACGTTATAATTTATTAATAAAACAAATTTCAGATGTGGGTGCTAACATTTCTTCTCGTTACACTAAGTGTAACGTGCAATGGCTATAGGATTCTTGTTGCGTTCCCGATGCCCTCAAGAAGTCATTCCATACTCGGTGATGGTATTGTAAATGCATTAGCAAAAGCAAATCATGAGGTTAATATCAAATATTGTAGCATAGCATGTTCTTGAAGGAGGAAACTCGACTATATTACAGATAGTAACAAACTACTAGGTGTAGGTACACGGCTAAATATAATGTGCAGGCACCGTGCTTGAATGCTCATGGCTCCAGCGACTGCCATACGTGTTGATGTAATACAAATGAAATAAAATATTAAAAGAAATGAACGACGGCTTTCGTTTTGTTGTGATTGGTAGAGTCTGTCACTGAACTAAAAATGCCGGTAACCTGCAATAATAATTGTCCCGTATTCCATGGGATTGGTCTTTACTATATATAACATATACCTACCTTATAATATTACTTACAAAATTATATTATTGTCCCGATATTTTGTTTAGTAAACACAATCGAATCCAGGATTCATGCACTTATAATTTATTAACATATTATGTCCTTCTGTCGGAAACGTCAATCTGTAAGTTAATACTAATTTGTTTACTCGTATTGATATTGCATACATTCAGATATTATTAGATTACTTATTTACATAGAATCGTTTTGACTATAGGGAAATATAAAAAATTGTATTGTTCCACTGATATATTTTATTACTCTATTTTTAGGTTACTTATATAACACCATTCCCCAAAAATAAGCCTTTAGCCAACATCAGAGAGATCGATATCAGCGATAATCTTCAGATATTTCAAGGTAAGCACGTTTTTTACTGGTGTCAATAAAAAGAATGATCTTGTTCTTAACTCCTCTGCTATGGAACAATTCTGATGAAGTGTCAAAGCTCAGAAACCGAATTGTCCGGTATCTGGATGTGAAATAATCTTCAAATTTTTGACGTATTATACTTAGTCCTAAGTGTCGACTTAAAACCTTATCAGACTGAGCGCGAAGTGCAACTATACAATAGTTGTGATGGACATATAGAAGTCGTACGTCTAAGACCTACAACGCACTAGCGGCTGGCCGCAATCGATTATTACATGAAACCGCACGATAACAACGCACTGACTTGCGGTCAACCGTCAACCGCTCCGGTTGAATGATGCGGCGCGCCGCGTCCCCTCCACGCACTCGGCGCGGTTAGCCGTCCTACCTACGTCATCTCATATAATTATTTAACAAATGTAAACAAACAAAATATTGTAAACCTATTTTAAAAGAGTAAAAAATAATGGAATAATGGAACATAAGATACATGTATCACTTATTCCACGTCATTAAATTTGAATTTGTAATATTTCAAGAAGCACTGACGAGTGACGATTGCGGCTGACCGCAATAGGACCGCAATAGGGACGGTTAGCCGGAATACGGCATGCCGCTACGGCGGACCGTATATACCGCGGCCTGCCGCAGCGGCACACCGCATTGCGGCCAGCCGCTAGTGCGTTGTAGGCCTTAATCTTACCCTGAATCTCGCTATAATTGTTGCATGTAATTTTTCCAACAATATTTAACCACTAGTTTCTTTTGTTATGAATTGTAAAAATAAAAAAAAACATTATTTCAGATGATGTTGGCAATATACAAGCGATAATGGATAAAAAAAAGGATATGCAAAATCTAACTGACTTTGTTAATACTATGGCGGAAGTGAATTCAAAGGCCATTGAACATCCAAACGTATACAAGGTCCTCAACGATCCAAAAGAGGAATTCGATGTCATTATTATAGAATGGTTATTTTATGAGCTACTTGCTGGGTGAGCACCATTTTCCTTGTAATTTATATTTAATTATTAGTTCTCGTGCAGTGTTGGCCAAGTGGCTTCAGCATGCGACTCTCGTCCTTGAGATCGTAGATGCGATCCTCCTGTGCACCAACGGACTTTCAGTCTATGTCCGCATTTAACATTCACTAGAACGGTGAAGGAAAACATTATAACACAACTTAGAATCAAAAGCACAGGAGGCTGATCAACTATCACTAAAGATCATGAAACAGATACAGAAATGTGAAGCCCAGACCTAAAAAGGTTGTAGCGCTACTGGTTTTTTAAGTTCTAAAACAACATGCATGCTTAAAAATTACAAGAAAACACATCAATTATATTAGAAATTAGAAAGATTACTTATTGAAAATATTACGTAAACTGTATTTAAATTAATATGTTCTATATAGTCATAGTTTTATTAAAGTACCAAATCCATAAATTAACTGTTAACCACTTTCTAATAAAAATATAATAATGTGGTGCCAATGTGTGACATTAGTAAAATATTGTAATTTTGTTTCCAGACTCTCAGCAGTTTTTAACTGTCCATTCATCTGGTTATCACCAACCGATCCCCATTCAAAAATTTTGAAATTGGTTGATGACATCGCTAACCCGGCTTACAATCCCAACGTCATTTCTTCCAACTACCCACCATTTTCATTTATTCAGCGAGTAAAGGAATTAGCTTTTATGTTTGTCGGATTAGGGCTGGAACATTTGTAAGTACAATTTAATTTTGGTCTAAGCAAAATTTCATATTAATAATCTTTTTGATGAGAAACCGAGAAATTTACCATTTTTTACGGGATATTACTAGCACTTAAAAAGTAACGGTCGCCTTCTATATACATTTTAAATTAAACGAATTCCATATTAAAATGATACTAGACTTGGTGAAATTTAGACTAAATTGAATACGTTTTTTGCGATATTTTTCCATGTAAAAAATGGTATCCCTGATAACCAACAAATGATCCACGATCATGTTTTCAGCTAAATGTATTGTTTTCGTCACTCGTTTATTAATTTTATAATCAGTATTAAATGTTAATTGCAGTACCTTAAATCCGATACAGTTTAAAGCTTATGAAGAACTCCTAGTACCAATTATACAAAAACGAGGCAACAAAGTCCCGCGTTTTGAAGATGTCTTGTATAATGGATCACTGATTCTCAGTAACTCTCATTATTCAGTGGGGAGAACTCTTAGGTTGCCTCAAAATGTTATTCCAATTGGAGGATATCATATCAGTCGTGAAGTCAAACCGCTACCAGATGTAAGCATTCTTTTGTTACCTAATTGTATCTTAGGGTGGGTCAAAAAATTTTTTTTTAAGTAATCGATTTCTAATAGCGAAAATATGTTGTAGTTAGGTATTGTTATAAACCCTTTAAAATATTATTTAATTATTTTAAGTGGAACAGCCCGCGCAACGGCCTCGAAGTTTTGAAAAAAATAGCTCAGGTACCCACTTTTACACATTAAGTTACACGTTTGACGTTGGGTATAGTTTAATGTTTTAATAAGTATCCATTAAAATACACATCACTTTTCTTATATAAATTGTGTTCTTTATTAAAAGAAGGTTTTTTGAGGTAAGTACATTCAGAGAATTCATGTATCAATGTGGCTAGTTTCTAGTGAAATGTTGCGAAATTGTAAACTATGTATTTTTGCTTAAGAACTTGGAAATCAAATTTTTCTATCATGTCAAATAATAGACAGTTTTACAAGTGCCCTATATATATTAAGAACTATAGAAGATATAATAGAAATCGTGTTATCAATATACCAGGATGTCATGAAATGTTACGAGTGGATAGACTACAGAAAATTAAAAATAGCAGTAAATAAGAGCCTGCGTTTTCCGAAATTGCAGAAATTGTAACTCAGAAAATTTAAGGAGAAAAGGCCTCAATCCCTGTAGCTTTGCATACAACAGTCATTCAGCTCCTGAAAGCATTACAAGGAACTGCAAAGGCCATTGAGGTATCAATAAACGCTTTTCTTTTCGCCAAAAATATAAGTACTGTTGACCTCCTGGCTATTGGATGCGATGGAACAGTAACAAATACAGGTAAATTTAGTAGTGTCATAAGGCTATTTGAAAAATGACTTCAGAGACTTTTGCAATGGATAATTTGCTTGCTGCATTGAAATGAACTGCCCTTGAGGCATTTGTTTGATTATATGGATGGTAAAACTTCTGGCCCACCTACGTACAATGGTCCTATTGGTATGTTGCTGGATAAGTGTGAAACGCAAGCTGTAGTTGAATTGGAGTCAATACCAGGTCAAAACCTGATGACTTAAGCACAGACCAAAAGTGTTTGTATGAAATTACCTTAGCAGTAATTACTGGAAGAACTTAGCAAATAAATCACCTGGATAAATATCACATGCTCGTTGGTTGACTAAGGCAAACCGGATCTTGCGGCTTTATATTTCTACACCAACACCATCAACTAATTTTATAATTTTAGCCCAATACATTGTAAAAGTATATGCCCCCGAGTGGTTCCAAATAAAGACACACTCATCATACAAAGACGGATCACGGCACCTCTGGACATTGATTAAATGTTCGCGATTTTTATCAAGTGCATTAAAAGCAGTCCTAGATCCTATTATTCACAGAAACACATATTTGCCCACCCTAAAAATCTACTATTAGCGATGTTAACAGATAAAGAAAAGCATATAAGAGAACTTGCACTCTAGAAGAATTCTAAAAGTAGTTCATCTACAACGGGAAAACTACCACGCACTTTTGAAGTTCCTAAGCTTAATTTTGATGCTAAATGTTACATTGATTGAATAAACTGGCCAGAAACCAACTTTCATCCACCTATTCTAAGAAATCAAACTAATGACGAACTTATTCAGATAATGGAGAAAAAGGTGACGAAAGGATGTTGTTTATTAGGCTACCTTGCCATATACTAGCGGTTGAACCAAGTGTAAAGATAGTGACAGAAGCTGCAATGTCGGCATGTGATGGGAAGTGAAACTCACTTCAAGGAAAGTTATGGCGAAATTCAATAGTAGGCGGGATTTTTCTATAAAAATAAATATTTTTTTGATAACCTTTATGTGTATTTGTTTAAGTGTTTTGTTTTAAACGTGAATAAATATGTCTTTCACTAAATATTTGTAATGTTTCAATAGTATTTTAAGTAATTTCTAATAAAGAACTATCGTATTTAGTAATACATGTTTTTCTCAAAAACTAATAACTTTGAAGCTCATGCGCGGGCTGAAGATGTATGTTTTATTATCCGTTTTTTAGCTAAACATACTTTTTATAGTACACTACAACATAATATTACTATTAGAATTTGATTCATCAACTTTTATTTTTTTCCTAACTAGAGTGACCCACCCTTAAATGTATCTACTAACAGTTACAGTTCATAAAGACCTTTCTTTTTGAATTATAAGCATAAAAATCTATAATAATATCTTTACAGGATTTGAAGAAACTTTTAGACAATGCGAAAAATGGATTAATTTACTTCAGTATGGGAAGTAACTTGAAGAGTAGGCTAATGCCGGAGGAGCTGAAGAAAAGCCTACTTAAGATGTTTGGCACATTAAAGTATACAGTGTTATGGAAATTTGAGGAAAACCTTCCTGGAACTCCAAGTAATGTGCACATCGTACAGTGGGCTCCACAACAGAGTATATTAGGTGAGATAAATAAAATATTCTGTAAACAGAGTATGTTTTACCATTCATTGTTAATTTAAGTATTTTTACCGAAACCGAACTCATTTAACTCCGACTGTGGATTGTCCGACCAACGGCTCGCCAGCTATTGTTATTTTTTAGATGTGCGTAACTAAATTCGTTAGTTTTCTAACAACATCGTTGACCCGTATCAGATTGTAAAAGTCAACGAGTGCCAGGCATAGAAGGCAGATCATATAGGCAGACCTGATGAAGAAACTATACAGAAATCTAAGGCCCATAAGAAATGTAGCGCCACTGGATGGATATATATATATATATATATATATATATGACGGCGCATTCCTAGCGCCATCTGTTTAGAAATACTAGAATTATTGGAACGAGATTTGACTATGGTCAGTCTGGCGGAGCGTCGTGTCGATGGTCAGCGCGAACATGTTGAATTTCGTTTAGTTTTCAAACGTCAACGGCGAGCGCACCACGTCTGCGACGAATCGCTTTTTGTTCCAAATAATCTTGTGTCTTTTTGTTACAAAACTAATTAAAAGTGATTGATTAAGTGATTCCCTAATTACGAGTGAATAGATTTTAGTGAATTGCTGTAAGGGAGATACTTTTTGTGATTCTATTGTTCCTACCTACATAACAACGTATTGAAGACATGGCTTATTCTTATGATAAAGGGCATCCGCCCATATCAGAAGTGGGATCCCATGCGCTACTGACCGTGCAAAAACAACCACCTGACTAAAATAGCGCCTTGAAGTTGTTAAGTAATATGGAAATTTTACTTACTCGGATGTTAGCGACAACGCAACCACCGGTGGCAACTGCTAACGCCCAGTATAGTGCAGTGAAATTCGTAGTTTAATCGGGTAGACGCAGACGCGGATATAGAAGGTTGGTCTTAATTACTGAGCTTAAAGTACTGACTAAACATTTAGAGGGCGTAGATTTCTCTAGCTCTTAGCAGTGTACTGAAAGGTGCGCAGCTTGCTTGAGCAAGTTAAATTTGTATGAGCTGACATGGGAGAATGTAAAACAAAGTTTAATGGCTAGATTTTGTAAACCAAAATTATTTCAAGACTTCTTTGATGAAATATTGCGTTTTCAAATTGGAACAAAAGAAACTGCAGCAGAGTGGCCTACGCTTATGGAATATGATCGAAACTATACCTAAAACCCGAATCTCAAGATTTTATAACTGGATACGTCATATCGGTCTTATGTCAGAAGGTTGATTTGATATGCCGTGAGCTAAACGCATATACTGTCACTATTAAACCTCAGCTGTTTAGAATCTTAAAAGACATTTCCCTAAAGCGAAGATCGGGTGTTACTGAAATCCAAGAGCCTGATTTCAAGCGACCTAGAATTGTGGACGCAAGATTTCCTAGTAAATGTAAAATCCTCGGACACCGGCAAGCCGACTGTAAAAAGCGTCTTCGAGAAGATTCTTCTAGGATGACTAAGCAGCAAGATCTGTCAACTGCAACACGTGCCCCCGAGAAAACTTCTAACGTAACCTGTTATATATGCGGTCAAGTTGGACACATAGCAACAATTTGTAAAGAAAAGGAAAAAAAAGGTGGTGGGTCTACTGCAAGGTAATAGGTCAATATCTGCGAACAGTGGCTGTCGAGGGGCACCTTGGGGATGTCATCTGGTGAGTCAGTCTCCTTTTTTTTTGTTTAATAGCGGATCGTCTTGCTCGTTGAGAAAAGAGAGCTATTCTACTAAGTTCCCAAGTACTGTGCGCAATGATATTGAGAATCTTGCGGGCATTGGTGGTGTTGAAATAAAATCTACGTCACAGATTTCAAGTGAGGTTAATCTTGAAAATTTTATAAAACTCTTGACATTTCATGTAGTACCAGACTCATGTCTTACCCTGTTATAATAGGTAGGGACATTTTAGAAAACGGTTTGAGCGTCAAAATTAATAATGATAATTTGATTTTATTTTTCAATTTGAGGAACAAGTTAATGTTTGAAGTCTAAAGCTGACCTGACCCCACGTGTTCATCGTTGGTGGGCATTTTTACAAGCCTACGATTTTGATATCATATATCGCGAGGGTCGTGGCATGGAGCACGCGGATTGCCTTTCTAGAAATCTGCTGCCGGACCCCAATAGCTTAGTTTCCGAGTCAAACTCAAACTCAAAATATCTTTATTCGAGTGGGTAACCAAGTACACTTTTGAATCGTCAAGTTAAATTAATCGTAAATTTACATTTACTACCAGTTCGCAAGTCAAGGGCGTAGAGCGGGTAAGAAGAACTGGCAAGAAACTTTCCGCCACTCTTTTTAATCGCCAGGTATTGTCATACAAATTCTTTGAACTGGAGCAATTCAATCCCAGGGATTGGGATCATTTGGGTAGTCCTCAAATTTATAAAAAGCTTTGTTGATTAGTTTCCGTTTAACGACGGCTTTGAATTTATTTAGTTATAATACTCTAACACAAGTCAGTCACAAGTCTCTTCAAAACCTACAATTTTGTAGAAATACATCGGCGCTGGCTTTCTGTGGAACGGAAACGTGATGCAGAGGTCCAAGACTTGATCGACAAGCACAATAATGGCGATTTTCCTAAACCGGTTGGTCAGACATGTGACGTTAGGAATGGAGTTCTTTATAGGAGGAAACAAGATTATATCATGGCTGCCAGTCGTCCCACGTTCCCTAATATGGACTTTGATCAGTCACGTTCATAACGAGTTGCAGCGTCTGGGTGGTGACGGAACACTGGACAGACTGTACGAACAGTGTTAGTTCCCTCAGATGTCCGAGTGCGTTAGAAAAATTGTTGACTCTTGCATTGTCTGCAAGTCATCGAAGGGTCCCGCAGGTGCTCAGCCTGTGCAGCTACATTCTATTCCAAAAGCTCCGGTACCGTGGCAGACGATTTATATCGACTTCACCCGCAAACTAAGGAGAAAAAGTGACCGTAAGGAGTATTGTTCGGTACTTGTTGATGCTTTCACTAAATGCGTATTATTAGAGCACATTAGACGCAGCTAGCGCGGTTCAAGCCGTTAAAAATGCCGTTTGCTTTTTTTTTGAAGCACCTAAGCGCATAGTAGCCGATCAAGGCAGGTGTTGCGTTGGCCAGGATTTCAGGAGCTTTTGTCCGGAGCGTAACATTGGGCTGCATTTTATAGCAACTGGCTCCAGCTGGGCAAACGGGCAAGTCAAGCGTGTGATGCGCGCTTTGAAAAGTTTTGCTAGCGATTATCGAAAGCGATCCCAATAGGCGTGACGCGTTGGGTAATGTGCAATTAGCGCTTAATAGTACTGGGTCTACAGTTCGGTATCCGTTCTCAATCTCTAGGTATGTCGAGAATTAGGTGTTCAAGTCCAGATTCAGAACAAGAACAGCGAATTGACGTAGAGTCAGCTAGGCAAGATGCGTCTCCTAACATACAAAGGGCAGCCGCATCTGATACTTTACGATTTGACCAAGGTCGAGCTACTATCAAGCCATTTTCTAAGGGCGATTTCGTATTCATCAAAAGTTGCGAGCGCAACCAAACTGAGTTAGATAGGAAGTTTCTTCTTATTCTTATAGTGCCATCTCCTTGCGAAGGTTGGCGATCATCTTGGCTATTTTAATTTTGGATGCCGCGCTTCTAAACAATGACTTGGTGCTTTGACCAAACCATTGTCTCAAGTTTTTCAACCAGGACGTGCGTCTGCGGCCAGGTCTCCTTCTACCTGCCACTTTGCCTTGTATGATTAATTGAAGGAGCTCATATTTTTTGGAGTTGCGTAAAACGTGTCCGAAATACTCAAATTTCCTTTTCTAACCGTCATAAGCACTTCTTTGTTCTTCTGCATTCTGTCCAGCACGGTTGTATTTCGTATGCAGTCTGTCCAAGATATTTTAAGCATACGTTGATAAACCCAGATCTCAAACGCTTCCAGTTTTTTTTAGACATAGTCTCTGTCAGCGTCCAAGATTCTACGCCGTAGAGCAGCACAGAAGACGTAACATCGCGCAATACGAGTTCTAAGTTGTAAATTTAGGCGCTTGTCACAAAGTACTTTTTTTTAGTTTTGAAAAGGCGTTCCGAGCTTAATCAATACTGCAGCGGATTTCGATGCTATGGTCACCTCGAAAGACCGAATGTTTGTGATATATTGACTGCAGGCTCCGATACACTGTCCGCAGGATCAGACACGCTTACAGCGGAGTCTGATACCCTAAGTAACATTTCAGATCGCGAAATCTTTGAGCATGAGGTCCGAATTCACGCAGAGCAAGACAGTCCGTAACTTATAGGTATGTGTAATCTGTAAGCACTGAAGTCTATTTAACTATGTTGGCACGATTAGTGAGAAGAGTCATTGAATAACGTGGTGTGTGTGTGTGTGTGTGTGAAGGTGGTCGAAAGGATAATGTCGTCCGGGCCATGCAGCTGATAGCGGCTGGTCGTAGGGACACATTCATCCGGTCCAACCTTAAGTGTTCGTTGGTCGTAAGGATAATGTCGTCCGGGCCATGCAGCTGATAGCGGCTGGTCGAAGGGACACATTCATCCGGTCCAACCGTAAGTGTTCATTGGTCGAAAGGATAATGTCGTCCGGGCCACGCAGCTGATAGCGGCTGGTCGAAGGGACACATTCATCCGGTCCAATCTTAAGTGTTCATTGGTCGAAGGGACAGTGTCGTCCGGGCCATGCACGTGTGGCTGGTCGAAAGGACACACCCGTCCGGTCCAATCTTAAGTGTTAATTGGTCGAAGGGACAGTGTCGTCCGGTCCATGCACAAGTGGCTGGTCGAAAGGACACATTCATCCGGTCCAATCTTAAGTGTTAATTGGTCGAAGGGACAGTGTCGTCCGGTCCATGCACAAGTGGCTGGTCGAAAGGACACACCCGTCCGGTCCAATCTTAAGTGTTAATTGGTCGAAGGGACAGTGTCGTCCGGTCCATGCACGAGTGGCTGGTCGAAAGGACACACTCGTCCGGTCCAAATTGATACTGTGAGAATGTTTGTTAGATAAAGAGTGTAATGTTTGTTAAGTGATTAGAAAAAGGTGCCGTCCGGTCCATGAGTGGTCGAAAGGACACACGCTTTTTTATTCTGATAGTCATAGTTGTATGAGTGTATGACAGTAGCATTACGTCTAGTAGTCATAGCGTGTCAGGTTGGGCGAGCGGGTAGATTTACTGACACCTGTCCGATTGATTGTGTCACTGTTACAGGACTGCAATCTGATGCGCCCGAGGACGGTCGAAAGTCAGTCCGGCCGTGACGGCGCATTCCTAGCGCCATCTGTTTAGAAATACTAGAATTATTGGAACGAGATTTGACTATGGTCAGTCTGGCGGAGCGTCGTGTCGATGGTCAGCGCGAACATGTTGAATTTCGTTTAGTTTTCAAACGTCAACGGCGAGCGCACCACGTCTGCGACGAATCGCTTTTTGTTCCAAATAATCTTGTGTCTTTTTGTTACAAAACTAATTAAAAGTGATTGATTAAGTGATTCCCTAATTACGAGTGAATAGATTTTAGTGAATTGCTGTAAGGGAGATACTTTTTGTGATTCTATTGTTCCTACCTACATAACAACGTATTGAAGACATGGCTTATTCTTATGATAAAGGGCATCCGCCCATATATATATATATACTATAAATACTAAATTCATAAAAAAATATTGTATTTATATGTTAAATTATTAAAAATTACAGATTATTTTATGTGCATGTAGTCTCATGGGCGCCCAGGTGTGTGCGCCAGCATGTTTTTTTGTTGCGAAGATACTTTTGGTATATACAGGTACTTATAGAACTTGAGGCGATCAGCCTTCATTACCTGCGGGTCCAAATATGGGTAATTCACTCGATACTTTACATGTTAACATAAGCTATATTTTCAGCTCATCCAAACTGCGTTCTCTTCGTAACTCATGGTGGTCTTCTGTCAACAACTGAGACAATTCACTTTGGAAAACCTATCATAGCAATTCCAGTTTTCGCGGATCAATTTAACAACGCGAATAATGCAGTTAGGAAAGGATTTGGCATAAAAGTAGATTTGTCTTACACTATGGCTGATAATTTAAAAGTAGCTATAGAAAGCGTTCTTCAGAATCCTAAGTAAGTATCACTATAGCTTTTTTCTATGAAAAAGATATCGTTTTGCACAGTAGTGTCTGACTAAGATACACCTCATTTTTGGTAAGAAAATTTTCGCCTAAGTGAGGAAAGAAGTTATCGCTATTTCAACACCTTTCTTGAGATAGCACACAGCGCGAAGTGATAATTTGAAGGTTTTTTTTAGGTTCATTAAAAATGTGATATTGTGATCAGTATGGATCAAACTCTTCAGTCGACAATCTTAATTAGTCTTATATTTCCAGATATAATGTAACGATGTTTATAAAATACTATTTTTTTAAGATATTCAGCGAGAGCCAAAGAGCTGTCAATGATTTATCATGACAGACCGGTTACACCAGACAAGGAAATGGTGCACTGGGTCGAACACGTTGTGAAAACTGGTGGTGCCCCTCACTTGAGATCACCAGCATTGGACCTACCTTGGTATCAAAAATTGTATTTAGACCTCTTTGGTCTTTTAATAATACTTAAGGTGTTGTTGTATTATATTTGTAAAAAAATTGTTCGTCTTTTTTTGAAAGACAAAACTAAAGTAAGTAAGAAGAAGAGACAATGATTTGTTTGTGATTTTTATAAAAAAATGTATTTGTGGAACCTGATTCTTTTTTAAACCGATTCTTAATATTAATTTTAGGAATGGAATCTCATTTCTAAACAAAATCATGCCACGTTATTCTGTTAAAATTTTCTTACTAAACTTTTGTTAATAAATATAATTTAGGATCCTTTACGTTAGCAGTTTTGTACCCTTAATGAAACAAAGTATTATTAAATATAATGTACAAATATTTAAAGTACCTATTTAGGTCTTTGTTTGTAAAACATTATTAAAATTAAAATAAATTATTTTTTAATGAATGTGTTTGTAATTAATTGGTTTTCTTGATATCGAGTGATTTCTTAGATAAGTTGATCAGCTATGTCCGCGTGAGGTATCCGATAGTAGTAAATACGACTATAATAGCAGCATAGAAGGCGAGATAGTACTTCATGTATAGGGTGTTACTGAGTGCGGGAGAGCGTAAATAGGGCGTGCCACTTCCTCTATCCAGTCAACTAGTAGTAGGCACGGAACATTTCTTTAGCACGCGCACCCCTCCCCTTCTAGCTAAACGAGTTGGTAGTTTGGAATTTATTTATTTATTTATTTAGTTTAAGCTTATAACATCACACACAGTACTAAAATTACTAATTATTTTACAAAAAATCTCGCATCTAAAATGTGTGACAATTAATGTAAGCATAAGTTTCACAAAAAAAAAATTAAATAGAAATAAAAATTACAATTAAAACATATACAAGCACACAATAAAATAAAATAAAAAATACAGAAATTTGTTGGCACTTAGAGCAGAAAAAAAAGAAAAATCATCATCAAAACAGCGAAATTAGGTTTGAGAAAGGCACTTGCAAATGCTTTCTCTAAAACCGATCAGCCCACTACCGAATATATCCAGCTCTGGATACGCTGTGTTCAATTTGTTAAAATCGCGAAGAATTCGAACGAGAGGTGCCTGAACTCCTAGGTTGGTTTTGGCAAAAGGAATATGAAAGATATTATTGATTTTAAACCTAGGGAATGAGTGAGGGACGACAAATTTGATTTCCTGTAAGAGGTCACTGCTCTGTATATAGTTATTGAGTAATTTATGCAAGAAGGTAACACCGGCTAAAGTTCTTCGATTGTGCAGAGATATCATATTAAATTTTTTGAGTCGCTGATGGTACGGGTGCCTATGTGAAAATCCTCTGCTTATGAAAGCTAGGTGCCGCGTAAAAGATCTTTGGATGCTTTCCACGCGTTGCGAATGGATCGCATATGGTGGATTCCATATAATACTGCCAAATTCTACATGACTGCGCACCAGAGCGCATTCCGTTTAAGAAATCCAAGCATTCGTGTGGATGTGGTGACTACTTTATTGACTTGTGATGTAAACGTTAATTTTTTGTCAATAATAACACCCAAGTCACGAATCTCCTGAACCTCCTGCAATGGCGCGCTGTCAAGCTTATACACAGTAACAAGTGGTTTTTTTTTTCTTGTGTATTTAATATGAAAGCACTTATTTATATTGAGGATCATACCATTTAAAAAGCACCAATATTGTATACCATTAAGATCACTTTGAACTAGAGCAGCATCACAGACAGTGTTAATAACTTTATAAATTTTTAAATCATCAGCGAAGAGAGACGCTTTACAGTGCTTTATATGATTCCTAACGTCGTTTACAAATAGTAAGAATAGCAACGGTCCCAAATGGGATCCTTGCGGAACACCAGATCGCGCAATATAGGGAATAACTCAGCGCCTCCAACAACTACTGACTGAGGCCTGTTACGAAGATAGGACTTAAACCAGTTCAGCAAATTCTCTCCCATTCCATAACCACGAAGCTTCTGAATCAGTAACGCGTGACTGACTTTGTCAAAGGCATTGCTAAAGTCAGTATATATAGCATCAATCTGGCGCCCACGATCTAATTCCTGACATGTTTCAGTCACAAAAGACATGAGGTTCGTTTGAATTGAACGGCCTTTTCTAAAACCATGTTGCTCATCAATGATACAGCCGTCTAAACATTTTGAGATTACGGGATACAGGACAGACTCAAAGAGCTTGGAAAAACAAGATAAAATACAAATAGGACGGTAATTTTTTACGTCGGTGATATCTCCCTTTTTATACACAGGTACAACACGAGACCTTTTCCATACTTCAGGAAAAACACCATCTTTAAGAGATCTATTATAAATAATAGTTAGGGGCAAAGATAACACAAATCTGCATCGTTTTACAAAGATAGGAGGAATAGAGTCTGGTCCAGGTCCTTTGTTAGCATCAAGACCTTTTATTTTCTTAGATATTTCATCTTCTCTGAAGCTAAAAGACATTAGGCCATCAACATTGCCAATTTCGTCTGGAGTGGAACTGCCAACAAGTGATTCTTCACATGTATATACAGATGAAAATTGATATGCAAAAAGATTAGCAATATCAGGTGATGACTGGGCTGTAACATTGTCCATTTTCATGCAAGAGGGAAGCGATGAGTGACCACCTTTCCTATTTTTAATAAAACTCCAAAAACATTTAGGATTATTAGGAATACTTGCCTCAATATTTCGCTTATATTTAGTGTAGCAATCATCATAAAGTTTGTGACAACGTTTTCTAATAATGCGATACTCTATTTCGTCTCGAGGATTCTTGTATATTCGATACCTCTTACGTGTTTTTTCTTTTTCAGCAAGTAATTTTATTAAGGAAGAACTGAACCACACCGGATACTTAGATTTCTTGATGGTCGTTTTAGGAACAAATTTGCTTATAGTGGTGTTAAGAATTTTGTAGAACTCAGATACCATATCATTAACATCATCATGAGCGCGTAGGCTATCATTCCAATCAATGGTTTTCAGATCCCCTATTATAGACACATAGTCAGCTTTATAAAAATTTAGTTTAGTGTTACCTCTCGTTCGCAAAAAAGATATTTTAGAATATTCAATACTTAACAATAGACTAGGATGATTCGCGTATATTTTACTTAACGAGTCGGAGGGGGCTGATACATTAATACTAGACATATTACTTAATACTAAATCTAAGAAACGATCATCGCTATTACCTATACTATTAAATTGCTTTAGGCTATTCATAGACATAAAATCAATAAAGGCAAAGCCAAGTGTATTGTTAAAATTATAAGGTGTCATAAAAACTTCATTATTTAGCGATCTCCAATTAATGAACCCTAGATTGAAGTCACCTAGAATAATGACGTCATCGCTTAAGTTTAAAGCTCTGTCAACGCTGTCTAAAAAATGTGTCAAAGTCCCAATCTTTACAGGGGGAGGCAGGTATACTACACATATCGAAAGTTTCTTTATTATTTTATTAATATTTATTTGTAAGGTGACCCATAAGTCCTCCACATCCGATTCCCATGCCTCAACTCTGAAAGAAGAAATTTCTTTGGAGACTCCCAATATGACACCTCCACCATCCGATTTGGTATTGGTAGAACTTGAACGATCTCTACGATAAACAGTGTATCTATTGTCAAATAATTCCATGTTAGAAATACCAGATTTCAGCCAAGTTTCAGTAAGAGCGATGATCTTATAATTAGAAGTTGACAAATACTTGAGAAAGCTTGCCGTTTTAGTTCTCAACCCTTGTACGTTTTGATAATAAATTTCAAGCATCATAAAAAAAAAATCAGTGCGTTACTAGGCTAAAGATACAACAAAAAGCTTATAATCTAATATAGGTACTATACTATGTTAAAAGATTTAAGGTTTTGTTATTCTTAATAAGCAAGGCTTGGCAGTTTTCGTTCTTTCTTGTAAAAACGCGTCCGTTGCGAACCCATACAAATTTATACTGCTTCTCTTTTGCTTTCAAGCGTGTGGCCGCGTAAAGAGCATTGTTAACTGATGTTAGATGTTCAGATACATAAATAGGTTTCTTAGTTCCTCCGATACCAAGATGATGAGAGTTCAATTTATCTTGTGGATTCCTCCTATTAAATTTGCTCACAGCAGCCAGAACAAAGTCACGTGTACGCGGGCTACATAACTTGGCTACCACGGACCGAGGCCTATCACTGCTATTAGTTATTTTAGCAACCCTTGTTACGTGCTGAATATCAACTTGAGTGAGGTGTCCAGTCCACAGTCTTGGCTATACGAAGGACAGTTTCAAATAAATTTTCTGACCTATTCTCAGGGATCCCATTAATCAATATATTATTCTCCCGGGCATGTAGTTCAACAGAAGTTAGCCGGTTCGTTAGGTCAGCCACATTAGACTTTAACCTCTCATTATCTTTTTTTAGATTCACTATTGCGATGTCCTTCTCCTCAAGAGAAGACTTTATATCCTCAAATTGTTGACTCAGGAAGCAGATTGTGTCCTGGAACCCAGCAACCCTTTCAGTGAGAACTGAGATTATTAAGTTCCGATGTCACTAATCGCTTTATTGTCACAGTGAGGACTGAAGATAACTCCTGTTGTAAGATATCTCGCAATATATCTTCAGTGACATATGGTTCTAGTTCTGGAAGTTGTGAAGGGGGTCCAAGTTTTATTCGCTGCGTTACTTTAGAGAACGGAGGTTCACTCTCCGGACTTGCTTCTTGTGAGCTCCTACTATGTGGGCTTCCATCAGAATTTTCACAAGTCAGCGATGACGTCCTTGCATTGCTAACATTAGCCGGTTTCCTAGAGCATTCGGGACATCTAAATGACGCCTTTTGTCTTGCGACCATCTCAACAAAGCGCTTGCGGGAGACATTAGCACATTCTAGGTCGTATTTTAACTTGCAGATATGACAGCATAAAAAATCCTTTTTTGGTAGCTCAATATGACAGCTAGCACAACAATTTGAAGGCGCCATAGCAACTTTTAATAAAATAAAATAAAAATAAAAAAACAAGTGGGATGCCTGGATTGGAACCACGTCAGAAACTATACAACGATATTTATGCAGCGCTCTGTAACACTGAGCCGAGCGAGCAGTCGAGTATTTAGCCAAAATAATAGTATATATTCCAGTCCAATAGCGGAGTACAAACGCACAACGCGTCACCAGGTTGAACAAAAACTCGACACTATTTCACTGAATCTATGCATATGATTATTATAATTAATCAAAAAAAACTATCAGATGCAAAGTAATGTTAATGTTATGATTCACTTGCGTATTTATCCATTTAGCGTATTGTTGATGTTTTAAAACGGCCACTGCACCAGAACGCTTGTTATTATGTTGAAAATTTGATTATCCCATTAACACAACAACTTGGAAAAGTCACACACTGCACTAATTTGCCTTGCTTAATTAATTTAAAACAACATTATAGTAATATAAGGGGAATTTCTATTTTTAATTGTATTTTTACACGGGAGCCGATGTGTACGGTACCCACTATTTTCTAGAAAACTATGGAATGTTCTTTCGCAGCGTTTTTCAGCTGTAGAATTAAATTATGCTCGCCAATTATGAGTGTAATACCCTGATGTAATGTGGTAGATTTTTTTTTTCTTGCTGTTGGCCTTGAGGGCCTTTCAGCTCAGCTCGGTTCTCTCTTTTTTAGATTGAATTTGAAGGCAGGCCTGGTCATCTGTGGGAGGGACAAAAAGGTGTGAATGGTGTACTGGAGTGTTTTGACGAAAGGGCTGCAAATGAATCAGGGGTGTCAGGGCCAGTAGATCATTTGAGAAAAGAAGTCTCAGATGTCCATCGTAACTTTTTAGTTCTATTATTTTAGTGACACTTTTTGGTCATTTTCGAAATGTGTTATTAGCTGGAATTTGGATTTAGACCCGTGGGATCATTTCAATTATTTTTGAGTTTTTGAGTTAGCAATATGTTAGTTAACATTGGACTGTACATGCAAGCATCAATAAGGAAAGGTCTATAGTTTTTCAAATGAGTCTGTACTGTTTTCTGTGATGCAAAGACACCCCGAGGTTTTCCTTTAACAACTGGTTTCTTTTTAAATTCGAAAGTAAAGTAAAGTCTGGTGTTGCGTGCCCATCTGTGTTGTTTATTAAAGGAAAGTTGTGAATTTTTTAAAGTATCTTTATTTTGTGTATTTTTAAGCCCCTGATTGTACAAAAACACTTACGACATAGGTTACAGGTATACAAAATAAATATAAATAAACATCTACATGACTATTATACCTATAAATATATAAAGAAAGTATAAAAACTGTGAAAAAGGCAAAACGCAAAGCAAAAAGCACAAGTGGTAACATAAACAGTAGAACAAGCACAAGCATAAGCATTAAGCAGTATTATATATAACTAGCGGATCCGACAGACGTTGTCCTGCTTGATATTTCAAGCGATTAGGATATAAAAGTATGAAAGTACCGACTACAGCGCCATCTATCGAGCTGATTTGTGAACACACAAAAAACTTCATCAAAATCGGTCCGGTCGTTTGAGAGAAGTTCAGTGACATACACACTCACAGAAGAATTATATATATAAAGATATTGTCTTTGATTGACATAACCTTTACACATTTAAAGAAAAAACTGTATAATATAATAATTACATAACTTTAATCCGTTAAAAACAGTTTTTTCTTTAAGTATTATATATTTATTATATCTGCTTATTTATATTCGACTACAATATTAGTATGTGTCACAAACGCACTCTCTTTTAATTGACCGGACGACCGGAGTCCTCAAGATATCTCATTGTCTGCAATTGATCATGCTAACCGCTAGATCAATGAAGTAATCACTATACGTACAAAGCGTCAAATGTAAGATTTTAAAAGATTAATATGGTACATAAACTCTGCCTACATTGTTCAGAATTAAATATCTGTTTTGTATTTTTTTATATTAGTATTTTTCTTGATTAAACTCATGGTTAAAAGATAATGTGAGATCATACTATCACTGTTTTGTTTACCTGAATCTATTAAAACATTAGCGGATAACAACCGAACATACTAACAATAGTAATTCGAAGTATACGCCGTATTGTATTAAATTGTATATCATAATGAGGTAGGCCTATAACAACAATAAAATAATGTAGATAAGAAAACGAAAAGTGAGTATCGTTAGTGATTCATATTTACCTCTCCGGTGTGGACGCAAAGTAAGTACAATTTAGGCATATTATTAACACTTGATTCACATATATCATACGAAGATAAGTTTATAATCCTTTTGATTATTGTAAAAATTCTTATATATTTTCCAAACGAATTATTTTTGTTCCATGATAGATAAAATCCGGTTTTAGATATACATTTACCAGTTTTTGTGTTCATTCAAATCTTACTTTTTGTACAAAAAGTTTGTAATGGATTTAATTGTATTGCGTACATATTGTTTCCGTGTTATTATCACTTTTATAATGCATTATTTGAATTTAAATAATATGATAATAAAACAATGCTTAATCTATGTAACGTTAAAATTATAGTATAAACAACAGGGTTTGCTTCGTAATATGTAGGCGTGTTTAATAATACTTAAAAAAATGCACTATAATTATATTTACCATATTATTCATTACTCTTCTTAACCAGCTTCGATCAAGTGCTCAACGCATATTTGTGTTTAGCACATAGGTGCATGATCGGCGCATGTATGCGGCGAGTCCTTTTGGATCTTTTTGAAATTGTTAATTTAAAAATTCACATAAATCACCTATTTTATACTATTTTGATCATTGGTTTATACAAGAGTTTTTATTATATACGACATATTTAATAAAAAGTTTCAAATATGCATTTTTTTATAGTAGAGGCGATTTCACTCTTATTCTCTCTGTGTCGATACACAGATTATGTATATAGAAAGGCATAGACTTCATTGCATGGTTTTATTCGATTTTACATTTGTGCGTTAAGTGTTTCTCAGTATTTAATCGCGATGTTAAACGACTCTTAAATGGTTTTATAATAACCATACAAACGTTAGATAAACAAAAATGTGATTTATCAAAGAAACTTATAAATTTTATTAGACCTTTTATATGTAACATAGAATTACTACTTTACTTGCAATATAAAACATATAATAAATGAAAAATACACACATTCGTTACGAGTTTCTGAAAAATAATTATAATAAAATATGTCCATTTAATTACCTTACCCAATCTATCTGTTTATATTATTTATTCTCGTTTGTAAAGTAAGTATAACATTTGTTAACCCCAATTCATTCTTATTCTAATAATTATATTAAATTATAGACGACGATGACTACAAACTCCAATACAGCAATTATTATTTTTTATTCTTGATAACCTTCAATAGATGTCTATTATATATCGATATAGGTTTTATGTTGCTTATTGTCTAAACATGAAAAAAAATATAACTATTTTAACCTTCCGATTCCCAGAACCAACATTGGGTTTCGTGAGCCGAGGTAGAACACATACCTACTTGGATTCTGTCACTAATGTTGACCCTTTTTCGCACTCTTCTACTGGTTCATTTAAGAATAAGTTAAAACTATTAATGTCTAAGGGTCTGTTTCACAATGTATGGATAAAGTACCAAATAGCTATGCAACAATAAATTATTTGGAAGATAAATTGTGCTATTTGACATTAATCGAACTCATAACTTATCATGGACCTTATGTGACGAATAGCGCTATCTGACAGTCGTGAAACGCAACAATAGTGTTTATCCTACCAATCTATATATATAAAAATGAAACCCGTTTTCCGTTGTCATGACATAACATGAAAACGGCTTGACCGATTTGTATGATTTTTTTTATAATATACCTTGAAGTACGAGGATGGTTCTTACGGAGAAAAATTAAAAAAAATTGATTGAAAAAGTCTAAAAACAACACTTTTTTATATTCCCATACAAATTATTCGTAATAATACTTAAAAGTCAATTTGAACTTTAATACCATATCATAAAGTTCAAGTGTTAGTGGAGGGGTTCCAGGAAGGTAAATTTTTATTTTTTGACATAATGTATTTGTTGTCTTATCAATTTTTTTTTTATCTTACTAGCTAGACCGGTGTCGCGAATAGCAGAATAAGTATTTTAAACAAATAAACAATCGACTGTTAGGCGGTACGATGTTCGCCAGGCCAGCTAGTATGTAATAAATAGCTAATTTGGAACATATGTAGAACTTATCCGTACATTGTGAAACAGACCCTTAGCCTCGTATCTTCCTTGTTTATTATAGCTACTAGTTTGTAGTTCTCCTAATTTATATTTTTTTTGCCGTCATGTTTTGTCTTGCTTTGCTTTGTATTATATTTTTATCAATGAAACTTTTGTGGATATGTCCAATGTGTTTATTTTACGTTTTACTTTTATTTTATCTTAACTGTATAGAGATGTATCTGTTTAGTTTCCTTAATAAATAAATAACAAACAATTGTACGTACAAAGGGGTTAAAGAGGTACAACGCAGAACTTCAACAGATATTTTTTAGTGTTCATATTATAATTATGTACATAAATATCATTAAAGTAAACAAGATATAGTACGATAGCGTACTATATCTGTAAAGTAATATATAGATAATCTTTAAGTATAATCAGTACTATCAAACTTGGGTATCAATCACTATCAATACCATCTTATACACTTAAAAAGGGTACTTGTTATAATTTATATATTCAAAGATATACTAATAATTTCAGATGTGGGTGTTAACATTTCTTCTCATTACACTATGTGTAACTTGCAATGGCTATAGGATTCTTGTTGCGTTCGCGATGCCGTCTAGGAGTCATTCCATACTCGGTGATGGTATTGTAAACACATTAGCAAAAGCAAACCATGAGGTAAGTATTAAATATTGTAGCATAGCATGTTGAAGTAGGAAACTCGACTATATTGCAATTGCATTGTTATATACTGCTGTAAAGTATACACGGCTAAATATAATGTGCAGGCACCGTGCCTGAAGGCATGATCGTGCTCAAGGCCCCAGAGACTGAGCCAGAAGATCTTGATGAAAGACAAATTATATGAAAAGAAATAATAATAATTATTATTCATGACAAAGAGGCAAATTTCATATATCGCTAGTCCCCACACTAAGAAGTCCCTGTGTTGTGAGTAACTAGATAACAATTAGTCAGTAGTACATGTATAAAATAGTTTTTTGCGAATAAGAAAAAAGAAATAAAATGGGCTTCGTTTCGTTGTAACGATTTGTATTGGTGGTATCTGTTACTGGACTAGAGATGCCGGTAACTTTCAAACATAGTTATCCCGTGTTCCATAGGTCTGGACATTACTATTTATAATATAACATATAAAATTTATAATATAACATATAAATTTTATTATATTATCGTTCCGATATTTTGTTTAGAAAACATAATGAAATCCCAGGATTCATGCGCTTATAATTTTTTAACATCTGTCCTTTTATCGGAAATGTCAATCTGTAATTTAACACTAATTTGTTTCTTAGTATTGCATACATTTAGATATTATTAGACTAATTATTTCTAATACAGGGACGTTTAAAGTTTTTTTTGTTTCCATGATATATTATATGTATTACTATATTATTGTCTTTGATTAACAAAACCTTTACATATTTAAAGAAAAAACTTTTTACGTGTCCGGACACCGTGAGCACGCACGCTGTAAAGCACGCGAAACGTCGGTCGTCGTTAAAATTATGTTAAATAATTGTAAATTTATAATAATACATAACTTTAATCTGGTTAAAAAGTTTTTTCTTTATTACTCTATTTTCAGGTTACTTATATAACACCATTCCCCAAAAATAAGCCTTTAACCAATATCAGAGAGATTGATATCAGCGATAATCTTCAGATATCTGAAGGTAAGCACGTTTTTTACTTACCATAAATCTCGCTATAATAATTGATGCATGTAGTTTTTCTAAAAATTTTAACGACGCACACTAGTTATTTCTTTTGTTATGGATTTTAAAAATAAAAACATTATTACAGATGACGTAAGCAATATACAAGCAATAATGGATAAAAAAAAGGATATGCAAAATCTAACTGACTTCATTACTACAATCACGGAAGTGAATTCAAAGGCCATTCAACATCCAAACGTATACAAGGTCCTAACCGATCCAAAAGAGGAATTCGATGTTATTATTGTAGAATGGTTATTTTCTGAGCTACTGGCTGGGTGAGAACCATTTTTCTTCGAATTTATATTACATTATAAGTTCTCGTGTTGCTTCAGCGTGCGACTTTCATATAACATTCACTCGAACGGTAAAGGAAAACATCGTGAGGATACAATAAGTTTACGGTGTGTGTCAAGCAGAAAAGATACAGAAATCTGAGGCCCAGAAGGATTTAGCGCTCCTGGTTTTATAAGTTCATAAACAAAATACAAGAAAACACATCAATTATATTAGAAATAGACAAGGAACAAATAATATTATCTATATTATACAGCTGAAATTAAAAATGCAAATTTGCATAACCTAAATGTGAACTTCAAATTTTAACCTCACGAAGAGCATATTAAACAAATATCTTGTAAAGACAATTATAATACAACTTAGGCATCATTGTCTATATTTGATTTGCAAAAATATTACAAACATTTTATTTATTAGGTTTAATTCTATTTTATCAGATAAGACAAAGATTATACGTGATAATAAACACTCGTTTGATTGTATTTTAAATTAGAATTTATACAACAAAAACTACTAATTGAAAATATTACGTATACTGCATTTAAATGAATATATTCTATAAAGTTATTTAAGAAGCAAATCCATAAATTAACTGTAAACAACTTTCTAATAAAAATATAATAATGTGCTGCGAATGTGTAACATAAGTAAAGTATTGTAATTTTGTTTCCAGACTCTCAGCAGTTTTTAACTGTCCATTCATCTGGTTATCACCAACAGATCCCCATTCAAAAATTTTGAAATTGGTTGATGACATCGCTAACCCGGCCTACAATCCCGACGTCATTTCTTCAAATTACCCACCATTTACATTTACTCAGCGAGTAAAGGAATTAGCTTTCATGTTGTTCGGATTAGGACTGGAACATTTGTAAGTACAGTTTTGTTTTAGGTCGTAGCCAAAATTCATAAAATCGTATGTAAAGTTGTTCATCATTTCGATAAGGAACCGAGATTGTCAAAATTTTAAAAATTAACGATCGCCTTCTATATAAAATTTAAAAGTAAAGGAGTTCCATATTAAAATGATTCAGCGTTGTTACAAAATTTAGACAAAATTTAATACTTTGTTGCGATATTTTTCCATTTAAAAAAATTGTATCCCTGATAACCAACAAACGTGGTACTCCTTTAGTCCACGTTTTGCATCCACGATTATATTTTCAGCAAAATTTATTGTTAATAATCATTATTAATTGGTTATTGCAGTACCTTAAATCCGATACAGTTTAAAGCTTATGAAGAACTCTTAGTACCAATTATACAAAAACGAGGCAACAAAGTCCCGCGTTTTGAAGATGTGTTGTATAATGGATCACTGATTCTCAGTAACTCTCATTATTCAGTGGGGAGATCTCTTAGGTTGCCTCAAAATGTTATTCCAATTGGAGGATATCATATCAGTCGTGAAGTCAAACCGCTACCAGATGTAAGCATTCTTTTGTTACCTAATTGTATCTACTAACAGTTACAGTTCATAAAGACCTTTCTTTTTGAATTATAAGCATAAAAATCTATAATAATATCTTTACAGGATTTGAAGAAACTTTTAGACAATGCGAAAAATGGATTAATTTACTTCAGTATGGGAAGTAACTTGAAGAGTAGGCTAATGCCGGAGGAGCTGAAGAAAAGCCTACTTAAGATGTTTGGCACATTAAAGTATACAGTGTTATGGAAATTTGAGGAAAACCTTCCTGGAACTCCAAGTAATGTGCACATCGTACAGTGGGCTCCACAACAGAGTATTTTAGGTGAGATAAATAAAATATTCTGTAAACAGAGTATGTTTTACCATTCATTGTTAATTTAAGTATTTTTACCGAAACCGAACTCATTTAACTCCGACTGTGGATTGTCCGACCAACGGCTCGCCAGCTATTGTTATTTTTTAGATGTGCGTAACTAAATTCGTTAGTTTTCTAACAACATCGTTGACCCGTATCAGATTGTGAAGGTCAACGAGTGCCAAGCATAGAAGGCAGATCATAGAAGGCAGACCTGATAAAGAAACTATACAGAAATCTAAGGCCCATAAGAAATGTAGCGCCACTGGATGGATATGTTCTTAAAAAATATTATATTTATTAAGCTATGTTAAAGTATTCAAAATTACAAGATATTGTATGAGCATGTAAAGTCTCATGGGCGCCCAGGTGGAATGTTTGTTTGTTGCGAAGATATTACTTTTGGTATCATCTTACTTTTTAGGTGATCAGCCTTCATTATCACCCAACCCAAAACAATTGAAAATTTCTCGAAATGAAATTATCGTTTTCAATTAAGGCTTATGTTACCCAAATATGGGTCATTTACTCGATACTTTACATGTTAACATAAGCTATATTTTCAGCTCATCCAAACTGCATTCTCTTCGTAACTCATGGTGGTCTTCTCTCAACAACTGAGACAATTCACTTTGGAAAACCTATCGTAGCAATTCCAGTTTTCGCGGATCAATTTAACAATGCGAATAATGCAGTTAGGAAAGGATTTGGCATAAAAGTAGATTTGTCTTACACTATGGCTGATCATTTAAAAGTAGCTATAGAAGGCGTTCTTCAGAATCCTAAGTAAGTATCACTATAGCTATTTTCTATGAAAAAGATTTCGTTTTGCACAGTAGTGTCTGACTAATATACACCTCATTTTTGCTAAGAAAATTTTCAATGGTTCGCCTAAGTGAGGAAAGAAGTTATCGCTATTTCAACACCTTTCTTGAGATAGCTTATAGCACGAAGTGATAACTTGAAGATTTATTTAAGGTTCATTGAAAAATGTAATATTGTGATCAGTATGGATCAAACTTTTCAGTCGACAATCCTAATTAGTCTTATATTTCCAGATATAATGTAACGATGTTTATAAAATACTATTTTTTTAAGATATGCAGCGAGAGCCAAAGAGCTATCAATGGTTTATCATGACAGACCGGTTACACCAGACAAGGAAATGGTGCACTGGGTCGAACACGTTGTGAAAACTCGTGGTGCCCCTCATTTGAGATCACCAGCATTGGACCTATCTTGGTATCAAAAATTGTATTTAGACTTCTTTGGTCTTTTAATCATACTTAAGGTGTTGTTGTATTATATTTGTAAAAAAATTGTTGGTCTGTTTTTGAAAGACAAAACTAAAGTAAGTAAGAAGAAGAGACAATGATTTGTTTGTGATTTCTTATTAAAAAATGTTATTGTGGAACGTGATTTTTTAAACAAATTCTTAATATTCATTTTAGAAATGGAATGTCATTTCTAAACAAAATCTTACCACGTTATTCCCTTTGTGCTTTGTGATTTTCTTACTACCCTTTTGTTAATTAATATAATTTAGAATCCTTAAACTTAGCAGTTTTGTACCCTTAATGCAAAAAAGTGTTATTCAAGATAATGTACATGTATATAAAGTACCCTAGGTCTTTATTTGTAAAACATCATTAAAATTAAAATAAATTATTTTTTAATGAATGTGTTTGTAATTAATTGGTTTTCTTTATATCGAATGATTTCTTCGATAAGTCGATCAGCAATGTCCGCATGAGGTATCCGATTGTAGTACATACGACTGTAATAGCAGCAAAGAAGTCGAGATAGTACTTTATGTATAGGCTGTTACCGAGTGCGGGAGAGCATAAATAGGGCGCGCCCCGGGACGTTACCACTTCCACGCGCACGAAACCTGGAATTCAAAGAGTTCAAAATGAATAAATACTTTGTTAAGACCTACTACACAGCTCCTCTTCAAGTTAAACGAGTTAATAGTTGTGAATGTTCTTTCGCAGTGGTTTTCAGCTTTTAAATTAAATTGTGCACGCCAATTGTGGGTGTGATACCCTGATGTGATATGGTTGATTAAGTAGCGGGACTAGACAACTCCTGCGCTTTCTTCAGTTAATGTACTTATACATTGGAAAATTATTTTAAATGAGCATATTTTATCAAATCAGCTAAGAAGGTTTCGAGATTTACTGAAAGATTAGGTACCATTCATTGATTTACCATGTCTTCTCTCAGCTTTTACCAAAGAATCCATAGGTTCATGGCCGGGATTTAAGATCTGGTTTTTGAACGCAGAACCTCAAGGTCGAGTGTCGCTGAACACATGAATCATTGTTCTGTGGGTGTGTGCATTTAACAATGTACATGTGATAAATTATTTTAGGAAAACATGGTTACTAATAAGTTAGGTAATTGCTTTTTTTTATATTTATGAAGCTCACGAGGTTGCTCATGGCTCTAAGACAGAAAATAAACAACACAAAACACAAATATTTTCTCAATATACTATAAATACCATCAGTGATTTATTACTACTTATTTGTCTAAAGATAATGCTATCGATTATAAGATAACGATTTTTATATTAATACTGACATACTAAGTTATAAGTGATGTATCATTTATTAGTGTTAACCATTAAATATCCATAAATAATAAATAGATAATAATAGCTCTTTACAATAAATCTACGATAGAGTTAGTATTTAATACCTACGTATACAACTATACCTACGTTTTAAAGTTTAAGCAGTTTACGGATAAAACTGAAACAACAATACGAGTTTTAATCACATAAAACCACAAGAGTGAAAAAACTATTGTTTTTACTGACCCAAGCAGGAGGCAAGTCTAAATTGTTTGTGAATCATTGATACATCAAAAAAGATTTAAAAAAATAGTTTATCTTCATTTAGTGCGAAGCTCGGTCATATGGCATGCAGACAAAGATTTGATATCGAACAAGACGGTCGCCATTTGGTGGTGATGTGATTCAAATAATAATCAGTGCGACAAATGTCCGTGATATAAATTCACAGTTAAAATTGAAATTAAATTTTCCATAATTTAAAATTTTAAAAAGTTCGGTGACATAGCTGCTAGAACTATTGAATTAACGACCTTGGACTGGAATTGACTTGGATTGGACCTTGTCTTTACCAAAGGACATCATCGACGACATTCACTACACACATGATAAAGTAGAGGTCCATTGGTGGCTTTATTATTAGGTGAGCCAATAAGTTTATTTATATAGCTAGGTTCCTGCTTAGATACTTTAACTAAAAATACACGTGAGTCATTTTGTTTGTTACGCGTCTATATTTAAATCAAATGATATGGACAAGACCATTTAGCCAAATTTAAAATTGTGACAGATAAACTATTAGTATTGTAGTTTGAATAATTACCAGAACGAAGGGATTGATGAAGCCATTAATAACTACTACTGCATACAGTGTCACAAATAATTACCTGTCGCTCGTGCTACACAACGTTGTGTATGAGATACACAAAAAAGGCTGGTTTTAGAGTCACGCTGACGGGCACGTTACTTCGCGGGAAGAAGCGAAGCATGTTTTACCGTGTCTGTACCGGTTCAGAAGTTTGAATTATATTGATAATAGTATAAGTAATGCTTCATAATATGTGTTTTTCACGTATTTCTACTAGTAATTCAGTGTATATTTACGATACGTTTGTCTTAGAATGCATGATCATATCATGATGGTCAATATTACGAATAAACGAATACTCAATTGTTTGGAGTTCACAGACTAGAATTAGGTAATTTTTAAAAATAATTTATTGCTTGTGTGATAAGTTGCTTAAAATAAGGGGAAAAACTGGCCGCCCTAACACGAGAGAGCACGTAGGTTAGGTATTCCTCGGCCGTATTACCAGAGTGCTCTTTGTATTTATGAGTAAACAAATTAGAGAATTATATAGGTAGTATTAGTTATTTAGAAGCAGTAATTGGTGAATATTGTTATTAATATAAAGAAAGATTTAAAATTCAGCTTTATAATATTGCAATGGCATTTCTAGATTGATTTCATAAAGGCTTATTTATCACTTGTGCCCCTGACAGTCCGTTTTTGGATGTATTCGCCGCCTTAAATTGATACGGCGTTTTCCTACACCGTGCAAGTTATTATATTACACATAGAGAGAAACTTTTGGTGCACAGCCTTAGTTCGAGGAGCCAATAAGAGCATTGATTACCAAATGCTTATTTATGCTAATACTTTTATTCTTTACAGATAATGGCTCTTACACTTCTTGGTTTAATATTACTAGTGATTGGTTTCTGCGAACCTTACAAGATACTGGTTATAAGTCCCATAGCCGGCAAGAGCCATGCTATATTGGGGGATGGTGTCATCAAGCACCTTTTGAAGGCCGGACACCAGGTAATGCTCAACGAGGAGTCTTTTAAATAGTAACTTTTAAGGTTTCAATCACTTTAAAAACCAATGAGCCTCGAAAACATCCCAGTTCTGCACCTGTTTCTACCTAAAGAATAGCGGTTTTTTCGCGATGTTTTATCTAACCGTGTTAATTCCGCACATAAAATGCAAGCTCTTTATTTCACAGCCGCGATTCGAACGTATTCGAATGTATTCGAAATGTTAACAGAAATAATAACTTTCTATTGAGTATAGAGAGATAATAAACAATCGAGAATAGAAAATTTCTGAGTAAACCTTTTATTCTGGCCTGGGCTTAGTTTTTTACAATTTTTACAGGTCTCTTACGTAACAGCGTTTCCTGAAAGCCATTCCCACCCAAACCTTACAATCGTAGATGTCAAGGCTAATAGAGATATTATAAAAGGTATTTTAATATAATCTTGATATTTATATTTACAATAATGGAATTGAAAATATCCAAAATATTTTCCTGTCTGACTACAGAGCCCGGTATAAACATTATCATATGCTGCCATTGTCATTACGACGTGATATTGCGGACACTATCTACCTAATGAAAATAGGTACCTACTGGCGCGGTCGATTGTACCGAGCTGGTAAGCAGAATAAACCTTCGTATATAATATAACAAAATTCTAAGAATCATGAACCTATTACATGTATCTAAAGTTAATACAAATTATAGAGGGAGCAACTTTATGGTTAGAGAAGCGAACAAATTTAATGAGTTAACTATTGACATTGATATGTTCGCCACGAGTGTGATGACAGCAAGAATAGCTTTGACACAAAATTCTTTCGATCATAATGAATGTACATTTGTAACCTTTTGTTGTCAACTAATTAAATTCTGTTTTTTCTTTTTTCTTTTACAACCTAAATCTTTGGAATGTTTACCTTCTTATTTTATATAAAAAAAGATATATATATATATATGTGAAGATTTTAACTGGTCAATTAATATTATACATCTAGTGTTGTAAATAAAAAAATTGTTATCCATGAATTGCTTAGATAAACGCTAGCTTCTTCTTTTTCTTTAGTTACGATCTCCATTACTGAAGGTTGTGCTGTTGTTGCATATCTTCCTCTATTCCCCTTTTCTTCAGATAAGCGTCTAGTTATTGGGCGTGCTAAAGAAGTTTAGATTCTGGTACCTAACACACGAAAAAGGACGGGTCATCTCTTGTAGTTGTCCGACATTTTACAAGCTCGTCCTTTTCGATGTCCAGGGAATCCTAAGCATCCGATTCCAATACCACATTTCAAGAGCATCTATCTCCCTACTTTCGGATGATTGCCAATCAGTTTCACAACCGTGAAATGGGGAACGTTAGTGTTTCAACCAGTCTTTTTTAGTTTTTACTACGCATTAATTAAGGAAAGGTTTATATTTTAATGCTCGTGTTCTTAAAACAAGTTAAGCTTCCACCAAAATCGACAGATAAAAAATGCGCGTGACTCTCCAATATTATGACTATTACAATTTTGTTTTGTCTTCATTAAAATAAAGTGTAAATGGAACAAACTTATCTACATCTAGCGATTAAGATTGGCGATTGGTAAATTAGATACAAAGGTATGCGATCATTCGATTTAAAAGTATTTGTATTGCTGCAGATGACATGATAAGTTTAGACATGATTATTCATAAAACAGTCGATCTACAAGATATACAATTTATTGTAAATCTGTTTGTGGAAATCGGAAAGCAGACAATAGCAAATCAAAATTTCCAAAATGTCCTGAAAGATAAAAATCAACAGTTTGATGTAATTATAGCAGAATGGATGTTCACAGAAATATACGCTGGGTAAGTAATTGAATTCTTTGATTAAGAAGTGACATGTTTTGCAAGGTCACGCTCAGTTCATGAGTCAAATTATTTTCAGTTACTATGAAAATATAGATATATTTAATTTATTTTTAAATAGCCAATTAAAATAGATTTATTTATTGATAATGAACTCAAAATATTTCTTCAAGTATTCAAGAGTAGATTGCACGTTATTAACTCGGCAACGTTAAAACATAAATGACTTTTATGTACACTAAATACAAAAATAGCAGACTTTTATATATTATACAGAATTTTATATCCTCTCCTTCAGGGTTGTCGAAATAATTTTAAAAGTCATGATAACAGGGTTGGAGGGCTTAACTTTGGATCAATTATTGGAGACAGGTGAATTCCCGTTCACCGTAATCGTGTTTTGAGGGCTCTTCTTGGTCGAATTTTTTCATTCAATTTAAGTAATGTTTTTTTAATGAAATGTAATGATCAGCAATTATGTATGGATATGTCACTCATATGATATGCAGCTTGTGGTACTCAAATACCTTTTTGATATATTTTATCCTCTTTCTAGATTAATGCCTGTTTTTGACTGTCCATTGATATGGTTATCCACTATTGAACCTCATTGGATGGTATTACAACTTATCGACGAAATTCCAAACCCTGCGTACACGCCCGACAGCCATACAGTTTATGCACCACCTTTCACATTTTGGCAGCGAGTTCAACTATTATTACAGTCATTTTTAGGACGGTATTTACAGTATAGGTAATGCTTATATTTATTGTCTTATAACATATATATGTTATGAAAGCTTCAGAAACAAAAGAAGCTTTAAATTGGTAGTGAAGTCAATTGATGTACAACTTATAGACCAAAACTTAACTCACATTCTGTAAATTGATTTTGTCGATTTCAAGTACCGTAATCTGTTCTTCTTACGAACTTAATTTAATCAGTTGATAGAACAGTGCTAAATCAACTCAAAGTCCGTTTGGACTATTTGTCTTTAAAATCTATCACGGCAATCAGATTGTGGTTGTTCATAAAATTAAGATGATAATCTTTCTCATTTTCAGATATGTATATGGACCAGAACAAAAGACTTATGAACAATTCATTGTACCTCATATAAGAGATAAGATCAGACCGGTACCATCATTAGATGTTCTAAGGTATAATGCGTCCCTTATGTTTGGAAACTCGCATTATTCACTGGGACGACCCTCAAGATTACCCCAAAACTATATTCCTATTGGTGGCTATCACATTGATACTGATACGAAACCTTTACCAAAAGTAAATATGCTTGTAACTTGTTTTTTTTCAAATTAAGGCCATCAAGGTCAAAAAGTTTACTCACTTACGGTGGCATTTAATATTTATTACTAATGCCACTTCAAGGAAATAATTTGTTATTATCTTAATACTATCTACACAATGACTAGACGGAATTTATAATACTTAAATTTTATTTCTTTACGTTTCAACATTTTTATCTTTCAAACGCGTCTTTGCGTTTTTACTTCTGTTAAGTTTTTATAGGTAATACTTTTTAATGCATCTTAATGCATCTATGTTTATGGTGTCGAAAACGTATTCATTACGTATTTGATTAAATATAAACATTTTTTTTCTTTATTTCAGGATCTTCAAACAATTATGGATAACGCTAAAAACGGGGTTATTTACTTCAGTATGGGATCGAACCTAAAAAGCAAACATTTCCCCCAAGAATTAAGAGAAGGACTACTTAAGCTTTTTGGAGAATTAAAACAGACAGTTATTTGGAAATTTGAAGAACAATTAGAGACTCGTCCAAAGAACGTACATATAGTACAATGGGCTCCTCAGCAGAGTATCTTAGGTATGTTTTTAATGTATTTCATTCGCGTCTACTGTTTCAAATAAAGGGAATCACGACTTCATTTGCGTCTTAATGAGGCAATTTCATAATTTTAAAACTAGTTTATACTCGTATTAATTTGTATCAGATCTTCTCCCCACTTACTACACACGGCGTTTTGTTAACGAATGCAAAAACCAACATGTAATTTGTTTCATTTGCAGCGCATCCAAATTGCGTTCTTTTCATTACGCATGGAGGTCTTCTCTCAACAACAGAAGCTATTCACTTTGGGGTGCCAATAATTGGGATTCCAGTATTTGCTGATCAGTTCACGAATATTGAGGTGGCTGTAAACAAGGGCTATGCGAGAAAGACCCCTCTATCTTATTCGATGGTGGATGACTTAAGAGAGAACATACGTGATGTATTAAACAATCCCAAGTAAGTTGTTACTCATAAAAATAAATATTGATAGCACACTATTGATATTTACATAAAATCAGATGTGCTGTCCCGGATTTACCTGAGTGTAATACATTAATCCTTTAAGAATAATAAATTGAATCCTATGCAACAACATTAGACTACACTATTTTTGACATTTGCATACATCCATACTTTTGATGTTCAGACATTAATATTGTCTGTAGCCACATTTTTTTATTCTAAACTGCAACGTTAAGACTAACTGCGTGTTTTAAAATATGACACAGTAGGAAATATAAATATTTAATTATGTAAAAATGATAATGTATCAGTATAATATTTATTTACTTTAGATATTAGTCTTATTAAAGTATGTTTATAATAGTTATTAATGTACGTGATTTTTGTAACTTACCTATACATATGTTTCAACTCCAACCGCTTCTTATATTGCACTGTTAGAAAATTCAAACTGTTTTCTAATAAACATTGATTAACTCCTTTTCAGATACTCAGCTAAGGCAAAAGAGCTATCTCGTATCTACCACTCCCGTGTGGTGCACCCTAGCGTAGATCTGGTACACTGGACAGAGGAAGTAGTGGTGTCCCAGGGTGCGCTGTATCTTCGCTCTGCTGCGTTGCAAACGCCTCTCTACCAGAAATTATACCTGGACTTGGCTGCTTTAATAATTATAATAATTCTTGCTGTTATATATCTTACTCGAAAAGTTTTACGAATATTTACAAAAAAGGCACATAATGACAATGACAAGAAAAAAAATTAAGATTTTAGCATAATAATAATATGATAATAGCATAATAATAACAAATACCAGAGATATTTATGGCGTAGATTTCAATTAATATTTCATTGATATTTTAGACACTTATGTGATCTGTCCTTTGTGCCACAGGAAGCAATTGTTGTTTCATCTCAGAAAAACCAAAAAATTCATGTTATGACAACAAAGCGACGGTTGTGAGAATCACATAGCGTGTTTGTTGTCTTACAAACCATTTACGTACTTAAATAATACCTAATTGTGTGTCTCATTACAGTCAGTGTGCTATCTCAGACAGTTAGAAATAAAGATATACGTTTATATAATTAGTTTTATTCATTGTGTCCAAAAATTATCAAACAAAAGTTTATTACCGTAATCAATACATAAGGAATGATAGCAAGTAGCATTAAACATTTTATTAACATTCGTATGGCTGTTTTTTCACCTTAAAACTGTGTAAATGGTCAGTGAAGTATAAATTACCTAGTTCAAGTGTTTGGAGATAAATAAGTGTATTGGTGAATAACCTTACGATTAAGCCGCAATGTATAGATCTATATGACGGCGTTATTTCATAATAGCTACTAAAATATCATAACAATTTTGTCGTAATTGACGTTTTTATGAACTGTGCCCAAGCAATCATTGAAGCAATTGACAAAATTAAACTTTTTTTCTACATGTGTCTTCACTAAGACATCATGGAACATTGCGATTTAGCCTAACTTAAGATTAATAGTATTTTAAGTCTTTATATTATTAGTTTGTTTTTTGTTCCTGTTTAGTTTTTTTTCTTAATTACAAATGTAATATGTATTTTTGCACTTCTTGATTACCTTATCTAATTTAATACATTTTTTCTTTTCACACAGTGGTTGCCTGGAAGAGATCGCTCGAAAGCGATTTGGCCGCCAGTTGCCCTTCTTTTTATTTAATTATGTTAAATTTTTATACTATTACAGTGTTATTAAACAATAAATAAACATTAGCGGATAACAGCCGAACAAACTAATCATAATAATTCTAATTATACGCCGTATTGATTGTATTAAATTGTATATCACAATGAGTTAGGCCTATAACATTGATAATCCTGTTACAACGAGACAGCAGTAAAATAAACTCAGAGCTCAGTGATGCATATTGACCTCTCCGGTGCGGACGCAAAGTAAGTACAATTTAGGCATATAATTAACACATTGATAATATAATTAACATGATTCACATATATCATATGTAACTATATCATCCTTTTGAATAGTCTTTTATTGTAAAATTCCTATATATTTTCCATACGAATTATTTTTAGTACATGATAAATAAAATCCGGTTTTAGATCTACAGCTACCAGTTGTTTGTGTTGATTCAATCTTATATTCTTACAAATCGTCAGCGAATCATTGGATTCAGTTTGTAAAGATTGAATTGTTTTGCGTACAAACATAATTATGCTTGAGCTGTTTATCGTGCCGTGTTATCACACTTCTTGAATGTATTATTTGAATTTGAATAATAAAATAACAAAACAATGCTAATCTAGGTCGAATGTTAAAAATAATGTAATGTCCTGCTTCTTGGAGTGTTTTACGGCTCACCAACACCACAACACTTGTACAAACGTCCTACACACAACCGCTCCGTTCGGGTGTCGGATTACGACTGACAGTCTGACAAGTGACGTAGGCGCATGAGACAACCAAGCAACACTTAATTTAGTCAATACACTACATCCCTTTTTTGTTTTATTTGTTTTTATTGATTATATCTCTCTGATTACTCATTAATGTAACTTGGATGTAATGTGATGGATTTTACATGAATCAAACATAATTATTGAAATTAAAGTTTTATGCAGCTACACTAGGGTTAAGTTCCGACATTGATTTCCTCGTCGTTAACTTCATTTCTTTTCAGACATTCCATTCCCCTTGAACTCTTTTCAAATGTGCAACGTCCCTTCTTCGAGTTTGACCGGTTTCATCGTTTCTTACCGTGATATCTCCTCCTTTCGTGATTTCCACCGTGTGTGTTTCTGGATTTATTTATTTTATTTTTATTTATTTCCTTTTTTCATATTTTTATATACACTATATCTCCTGGTATTAAATCACACTATCCAGCCTTCCGTTTATCGTATCCGATTTCTTTTCCCATTTGTTTTCTTTTTTTTTCTTTATCCTTAACCTCAGTGTCTTGTACTGTCCTCTCTATTGTATCGTTTACCATAGGTAATTTATCTCTAAACTTCCTTTTGAAGAAAAGTTCTGATGAGGTTTTTCCAGTAACAGAATGTGTTGTATATGGTTAAACATTCCAGTAAACTTTCCTTACAGTCTTTATTTTCAGCTATACTTATTTAAAGACGTTTAAGTATGACACAGTTTTGTCTTTCGACCTCTCCGCTTTGTCGCAGCCAATATGGTACTGTATTGAAAAGAATAATGTTTATTTCTATTAGAAATGATTTAAACTCTTCGCTGAGTAACTGTCTTCTATTATTATCTGCAGTTATTTATTTCCTAATCGACTGAATATTCCTTTAAGTTTGGCTACAATTTCAGTAGAGGTAATTTTGCGACAAATGTTCACTTCTTTATAATATGTGGTCACCACTTGTAATGAATTGCGATATCAATCCAAAGCACTTCTGGAAACTCACGCCGTTTTATAGGGTTTGGTGGACCTGCACCATGTCAATACAAGAGTACATCCTTTACAGGCTTTAACAATTTTATCAGCCTCTGTCGCATCTAGGCCACCAGACTTTCGTACGAAGTCTCGCCTTCATTGACACAATACCGGGATGTGCCTCGTGAGCTGCATCCAAAACTCTTTTACGGAGTGCCGAGGGAACCACAACTCTCATTCCTCTCAATAATATACCCTAATGAAAACATAAAAACATTTTGTAAGATTTTATACAACTTCACGTCGTCGTTCCATATGTTCCGATATAAACCCTCTTTCACGTTTAGTATTTCCCTATCGTCCATTGTGCTATCTAATATATCTTTAATAAAACAGCTCGAGGTCGGGCAAACTCTACAATATGACAAATGTGATTGTCTTCCAATTTTATCAGGGATTTCTCCGCATTTTTGCTTATTTGTTGTCTCGACAATGAGTCGGCGATATTGGTTTTCCCTGGTTGGTAAACTATTTTATAGTCGTAAGATTGTGAGCGCATAACCCATCTCTCTATCCCTGCACATGGTTTAGATTTAGGACCAAATATTACCTCCAACGGCTTGTGATCTCTTATAAGTTCAAATCTTTTACAATAAAGGAATATGTGGAAATGTTCCACCGCCCACACGAGAATTAACCCTTCTTTTTCTGTCTGGCAATAGCGGCGTTCACAGTGAGTTGGAGTTTTGTGGCCATATGCAATAATCCTGGGCTCACCTTTGGAATTAGTTTGAACTAAAACTCCACCTAAATCCACAGGACTAGCATCTGCTATGACAATCGTACGATCGCTAACATTATAATACCCTAAGCTAGGAATATTTGTCATGATTTCCTTCAACGACTTAAAATACCCCTTTTGTTCTGGTCCCCAGTTTTCAGTTACATGATATGCCAAACATGAGTCTCTTGTATCTGAATAAGCCTTTACTGGTTATAAAGGTGGTTGTTTCTTGAAGCAGGATCTATTTCAAGTTGGTGAAATGCGTCTTTAATATCCAATTTTGTAAATACTTTTGCATTTTTCATTTTAGGTAGCAACTTGTCTATCATCGGCAATGGGTAATTTTCTCGTACAATGGCTCCATTTCCTTTCAGCACCGGCACTACAGGGGACACCCATTTAGAAGAACCCACTATCGGCTCTATAATATCCCTATGTTTAAGTTCTTCTTCCTGTCGAAACGACCTTTCTTTTGTTCATGTCTATATTATTATAATATTTCCACTTTCCGCTTCAACGTCTGTTTCGTTCGGCAGTATTGTCTGAAATGCCCCATAAGACCACTCTTTAGGCATTCTTTATTCCTTGCTGGGCATTTTGAATCATTTTCAGCATGTCTAGGTTTACCACATCTACCGAATCCATGACACAACATACAAAATTCTTTAATTTATCAAAGTTCCTTTTAAATTTACTATCCATCCTGTTTACTTCTGGATTCTCATTTGATTTCAGTGGGTTTTTGAACTCGTCTAATTGTTTATTAACAACTTCAAGAGTATTCGCTTCGGTGATTACTTGCTCTAATGTAATTTCATCCCCAATCTGTGATATCGTTTTTCTCAGTTCGGGTAGAAAACATTTTTTCGTTATTTGATCGATAATGTTTTCATCTCTGTCGGCAAACTGCCATTTATCAGCTTGTTTTCCCAGTCTCACCACAAATTTTAATTTTTTCGTCAGGTTCTTGTTTAAGGAGTCTGAATATATGTCTCTCGTATACTTTGTTCTGTTTTGGTGCGAAGTAGGCATCAAGTTTAGATATTGCTACTTCAAACACGTCTTTGCCTTCAGTTGGTTCGACATCAGATCCAGGAATGTTGTAAAACACTTCCTGTAAGGCTAGCCCGCCGGATTGTAGAAGAGAGGCCCTTTTCTTTACGTCTTCGTCAATGTTAGACTCTTCGAGGTAAATGAATAGTGCTCGTTTCCATCGCTCCCATCGTGTACCCATTGAGGTAGATTTACTGTTACAGTCGAACTTTTCCAGTGAAAGGAGTGACATCTTTGGGGCGACCAGGAATTATCAATTTAATGATTCAGATATATATGTATCTGCAGTTAGATTTGATCTCAGATGCTTCCATCTCGTATCAATTTAATGATCGGATTATATTTTTATCCGCATAAAGCTACTTAAGCCATCCATACCAACAAACGTATAAATTTAATTATCAGATTTTTAATCTGCTAAGTTAGTACCCACTAACGTACAATAATAATTTTATTGTAAAGCTTTTATTTTATTTATTGGTATCAATTTAATGATCAGAATTTTAATCTGCTTTTGTTTTTTATTTACTGATATCAATTTAATGATCAGACTTTTAATCTGCTTTTATTTTTATTTACTGGTATCAATTTAATGATCAGACTTTTAATCTGTTTTTGTTTTTATTTACTGGTATTAATTTAATGATCATACTTTTAATCTGATTTTATTTTTATTTACTGGTATCAATTTAATGATGAGACTTTTAATCTGCTTTTGTTTTTATTTACTGGTATAAATTTAATGATCAGACTTTTAATCTGCTTTTGTTTTTATTTACTGGTATCAATTTAATGATCAGAATTTTAATCTGCTTTTGTTTTTATTTACTGGTATCAATTTAATGATCAGACTTTTAGTCTGCTTTTATTTTTATTATTGGCATCAATTTAATGATCAGACTTTTAGACTGCTTTTATTTTTATTTACAGGTATCAATTTAATGATCAGACTTTTAGTCTGCTTTTATTTTTATTTACAGATATCAATTTAATGATCAGACATTTAGTCTGCTTTTATTTTGATTTACAGGTATCAATTTAATGATCAGACTTTTAGTCTGCTTTTATTTTTATTTACAGATATCAATTTAATGATCAGACATTTAGTCTGCTTTTATTTTGATTTACAGGTATCAATTTAATGATCAGACTTTTAGTCTGCTTTTATTTTTATTTACAGATATCAATTTAATGATCAGACATTTAGTCTGCTTTTATTTTGATTTACAGGTATCAATTTAATGATCAGACTTTTAGTCTGCTTTTATTTTTATTTACTGGTATCAATTTAATGATCAGACCTTTAGTCTGCTTTTATTTTTATTTACTGGTATCAATTTAATGATCAGACTTTTAGTCTGCATTTATTTCTATTTACTGGCATCAATTTAATGATCAGTTGGGTTCCAACTGCTTTGAGTAGATACTCCCTTTTGTTTTACAGTATTAATCACAACCACATAGTTTTAATTAATTTAGTGAACCAGATCCAATTTAGGGTCTTTGTTAAATCTGCGTTAGTTAGGTAGACAGGTACCTACCGATTTAACGGTCAACGGTTGTAAATAAACCTTGCTATTATTTTTATTATTATTATTTTTTTAAGACAAATAGAAACATCACTAAACACAAGCATAATCTTAGTATATATAAATTACTGGTCACATTGTTTGTCCGCTATGGACTCCTAAACTACCGAACCGATATCAATCAAATTTGCACACCGTGTGCAGTTTGATCTAACTTAAAAGATAGGATACATCTCAATTTATACCCGCAATATTATTTTATTGCAAAATATTTGTTTCTTATTTAATAGTCACCATTCTATCAGATGGCGCTGTGTTAAAAGTACCAACGTTTCATAGAATTCTTTCAACGTTTCTACAATTTAATGGCATAACCACCATAAACCATGGTGGTCCCCATGACTGGTGTTCTCCTAGCGTTACCCTTGAATAGTTTAATACTTTGTAATATAACAAAAACCTTAGCCACAGCAACGCTTGGCCGGTCTACTAGTACAATATATTTCTATCACTATGTAGGTAGGTGCTACAAAACAATCGTACATACAATATAGGTACCCGTAGCTTAGCTTAGCTGAACCTATAGGTAATTATTTGTTTATATCCTTAGCTCAGTAATTGCAGAGGTTTGTTGCTTACCTACTGTTTAAATGTAGGTACGACAATATTAAATATTGTAATACAAGCAAAACATTTATGAAATATGAAAACAATAAGTACCTAAGTGCCGTTCATATTTCCCGTCAAGAATAAAATTATGTACATTCGTTCAGAAGTCAAGATGCAACTGTTTCTGCCATCAATAGCTAGGTAATGATTAAAACAACCGAGTCATAGTAAATTATAGGCAAAGTACTCTGGGAATGACGTCACTTGTTTAGTGCACCGTATTTTTCCCTTTTTTTTTAACTTATGTGTACTCACTTTTTTCCTCGTCGCCACATGTAATGTCCTGCTTCTTGGAGTGTTTTACGGCTCACCAACACCACAACACTTGTACAAACGTCCTACACACAACCGCTCCGTTCGGGTGTCGGATTACGACTGACAGTCTGACAAGTGACGTAGGCGCATGAGACAACCAAGCAACACTTAATTTAGTCAATACACTACAAATAAGGTATAGACAGCAGGCGTTATTTCTTATTATGCGTGTTTAATAATACTTTACACAAAATTGCACCATAATTATCAGATATTTATTAATTACTATTCTTAAGTATGTACCGGCTTCATTGTCTTAGCACATAAGAGCCTGATCCGGCGAGTGTTCTTGGACCTTTCTTTAAATAATTAATTTGAATATTAATATACATTGCAGGGTTTAGATGTGAGTTTTTGTTATGTACGACATTGTTGATGAAAAGTTTCAAGAGTTTCAGAGACAAGCGGTTTCGGTATTAGAGTCGATGGGATCGATCTATTTAGACTTCGTTCCATGGTTTTGTTAGTTTATAAATTAAGCGTTGAACATTTTTGAGATTATTATCGCAGTGTTATACGGCTCTTAAATTGTATTATAATAACCATAAAACGTTAGATAATAACAGTAAATAAACAAAAAATGTTATTTAACGAATCTGCTTATCAATTTTATTGAATCAGTAATGTTAATAATTCATTAAACAATTATAATAGTAAAATATGCCCATTTAATTACCTTACCCGATTCATCTGTTTATAATCTAGTGGAGTTTGTTTTGGTGAACCTTCTCGCAATGTCTTATGGTAAATTTTAGAATTTAAATATATTTTTTTTAACGATTATTTAAGTGTTCTTATTATAATTATAAACACAAATATCATAACAGTAAACAAGTGATAGGATAGCGTAGATGTTGATAAGTGATTATTATCTTATACACTCAAAAAAGGGAATTACAATGTACTCGTTATAATTTACACATAATAAATTAAACAAATTTCAGATGTGGGTGCTAACATTTCTTCTCATTACACTAAGTGTAACTTGCAATGGCTATAGGATTCTTGTTGCATTTCCCATGCCCTCAAGAAGTCATTCCATACTCGGTGATGGTATTGTAAATGTACTAGCAAAAGCAAATCATAAGGTAACTATAAAATACTGTAGCATAGCATATTGAAGGATTAAACTCGACTATATTGCAGATCGTAACAATCTACGAGGTGTACAAGGCTAAATATAATGTGCAGTCACCGTGCCTTAATGCTCAAGGCTCCAGAGTCTAAGCCAGAATATCTTGATGAAAGACAAATGATATGAAAAGAAATAATAATAATAATAACTTTATTGATGATAAGTAGGTTGTGACCGTCATATATGGCTAATTCCCACAATAGGGAGTCCCTGTGTCGTGGATAACAATTAATTATCAGTGGTACATGTTTGAAACAGTTTTTTGAGAAAAAAAAAATGGTGCGTGTACTTATGTACGCGCGTAAGAAGTTATACTTCTTTGGCTTTCTTTATTTTTTTTGAAATATTAAATAACTAATAATAGATATTTAGTGTTAATAATTTGACAATATTTAATGTTTAGTATATTGTTCAATTATTAATTAATACTAATAACAATTATTATTTATTATTTTATTATATTATTAATTTAATTTAATAACTAGGTATGTTCCATAACCTTTTAACTAAGTAACAATAGGTCTTTATGAAAAAGCATTGCTAAATTTCTTTGAAAAAATAATTAAAACTGCTTTATTTGTTTAAAAGGTACTACAAATGTCATACGTCACGCATATTCTATTTCTTTTTTCGGCGCCCATACTGAATTTTGTGTCACGGTGCGCGCGCATCGTAAAATTTCACTCTCATAAATTTTTCATAACGCGCCTAAAGAAGTATAACATCAAAAATGAATAATGGTTTTGAAATTCGTGTTGTGATTAGTGGTGTCTATCACTGGACTAGAGATGCCGGTATCATGCAAAAATAATTGTCCTGCATTGCATGGGACGGGGCTTTACTATGTGTATATAATATAACATATATTTTTTAAAATAATAATATTGTTCCGATATTTTGTTTAGTAAACATAATAGAATCCAGTATTCATGCACTTAAAATTTATTAACATGTGTCCTTCGTGATACGTCAATCTGTTATTTAATACTAGTTTGTTTATTGATATAACATATTTACATATAATCGTTTTGACAATATAGGGATGTTTAAAAAATAGTTTTTTTTCCACTGATATATTTTATTTATTGCTCTATTTTCAGGTTACTTATATAACACCATTCCCCAAAAATAAGGCTTTGGCCAATATCAGAGAGATCGACATCAGTGACAATCTTAACTTATTTCCAGGTAAGCACGCTTTTAACTGTTATTAATACTAAGAACGATTTTTTAAATTGTCTAACCCCTCTGCTGGAGCAATTCTGATGAAGTGTCAAAGCTCACTAACCGAATTGTCCGGTATCTGCCCTGCGATTCTGTAACTCACTTTTCGAACTCATACAGCGGTTTTCGCATCGGCGGTCGCTCTCAAATCAGTCGTGAAGCAGTCATTTTATGATTTGGCATTCTGATAAGCAATAAACTATAAGCTCCCACCTTTTCAGAATGCCAAATCATAAAATGACTGCTTCACGACTGATTTGAGAGCGAACGCCGATGCGAAAACCGCTGTGTGAGTTCGAAAAGTGAGTTACAGAATCGCAGGGCTGGATGTGAAATATTTTTCAAATACGTTTTGACGTATCATACTTAGTCCTAAGTGTAGACTCTAAACCTTAGTTACTAGTCTATACTTTGCGCCAAGTGTAACAATGCAAAATCGATATCTAAATCTTACCCTAAATCTCGCCATAATTGTTGAGAGTAATTTTCGAACAATATTTAACGACGCACCACTAGTTATTTCTTTTGTTATGAAGTTTAAAAATAAAAACATTATTACAGATGACGTTAGCAATATACAAGCAATAATGGATAAAAAAAAGGATGTCCATAATCTAACTGAGATCGTTACTATAATGGCGGAAGTGAATTCAAAGACTATTGAACATCCGACCGTACACAAACTCCTTCACGATCCAAAAGAGGAATTCGATGTTATTATTGTAGAATGGTTATTTTATGAGCTACTTGCTGGGTGAGCACTATTTTCCTTCTAGTTTTTTTTTCTTTCTAGTTTATATTTCACTATAAGTTCTCGTTAGGGCTACCATCTGTAAAACCTGCTCCCCTGTACCGGAAGCGTAAGTTCCCGGATTTTGGAGCTTTCACATCTGGATTAAAATATATTTTACTCCGTACTTGATAGAAGAAAACTTTAATTTTAAACCTAGTAGCCAAGATCTGACGTCAGTCTTACGTTAATTTGGCTACTAGGGAAGCCTCTTTTGTTGCATGAAATAGTGTGTTCCATCATACTTGTGAGTAATGTTGCTTTATTTTTTAACCTACTTAGGGATTAAATAAAATATAAACAAACCCAATATTAGTTACTCACTTAATAAAATTATATGAGAACTTGTTTAACTTTTTATTTTTCCATACAATCAACAATATTTACTTTAGTTTTAAAAGAACTTAAATCTTAAATCAAATTCAAAAACTAATAATAACTTATACTAAGGAACAATTTTAACAGCCTCACATGTTTATTTCTTTAAATTACAAGAATATAATCTAATCTGATCGAAAACCCGGACTACAATTAAAACCCCGCCCGGACGCTCCCCGGACGTCTTTCAAACTAGGAGAAATCCGGGGAAACCCGGACGGATGGCAGCCCTAGTTCACGTGCAGTGTTGGTCTAGTGGCTTCAGTGACTACTGTCATCCTTGAGATTGTAGATCCTCGGCTGTTCGCCAATGGACTTTCAGTCTATGTGCACATTTAACATTCATTAGAACGGTGAAGGAGAACATCGTGAGAAAACTTGCTTGCCTTAGAACAAAAAGCTCGACGGTGTGTGTCAAGCACAGCAGTCTAATCACCAACTTGCCTATTAAATTCACAAACGATCATGAAACAGATACAGAAATCTGAGGCCCAGATCTAAGGTTGGAGCGCTACTAGTTTTATAAGTTCTAAAACAATAGGCATGCCTAAAAAATACAAGAAATTATATTAGAAATAAGCAAGGAAAATAATGGCAAGAATGTCTAGCAGAAAGTGGACCAAACGAGTTACCCAATGGAAAGGACCACCAGGCAAGAGGCGGAAGGGAAGACCCTTAGACCGCTGGGAAGATGATCTGAAAAGATCAGCTGGCAAAAACTGGCACTCCATAGCACAGGACCGACAACAATGGGCATCTTTGGAGGAGGCCTTTACCCAAACCGGGGTTCCTGTTAAATAAATCCTATAAATATATATTACTAACATAATTTAAGCTAACCTACTAACAAAATCAATATTTTTGGTTACTTTAATATAACAACTACCAACTATTGTAAAACAGGAAATAAAAAGGCTTTATTATTATTATTATTATTATTAAGCAAGGAGAAAATTATAAAATTTAAAATTTTACAGATTTACAAATTTACCTCACTTAAATAGAAACTAAAAATTTAAACCTCATGAAGTGAGAGCATGATATCTGTATATATGAATCTTGTAATGTTTTTTTAAACTTAACTCAGGCTATCATTGTATAAGTAGCGGCACGAAACTCTAGCGCTGACTGTTATTGCGCAGAAGTAAAAAATAAGGTACCTGAGGGGGGCTAGCGGAATGAAGAGCGTCGATTGGCTCTCCAGTCGCATTTTGTCCCCCGCGCGACAGTACACATGCGCAGCAATCCCCTCCACGTATCGGCCAGTGCTAGACTTACGTGCCGCTGGTTATATATAATTGAATTGCAAATATTAGAACTATTTGATTATGACTTTCTCTCATTTTATTTATTAGGTCTAATTATATTTTATCAGGTAAGACAAAGATATGATGATAAAACACTCGTTTGATTACCATCAAACCATTTTTTAAAATTGGTTTTTATGGAACAATTGCAAAAACTACTTATTGAAAATATTATTATAAATTAATATATTCTATATAGTTATAGTTTTATATAAGTACCAAATCCATAAATTAACTGTAAACAACTTTCTAATAAAAATATAATAATGTGCTGCGAATATGTAACATTAGTAAAGTATTGTAATTTTGTTTCCAGACTCTCAGCAGTCTTTAACTGTCCATTCATTTGGTTATCACCAACCGATCCCCATTCAAAAATTTTGAAATTGGTTGATGACATCGCTAACCCGGCCTACAATCCCGACGTGATTTCTTCAAACTACCCACCATTTTCATTTATTCAGCGAGTAAAGGAATTAGCTTTTATGTTTGTCGGATTAGGGCTGGAACATTTGTAAGTACAATTTTGTTTTCGATCGAAGTTAAAATGCATAAAATTGTATTTATAATTAATCATCTTTTCGATGAGTCCGAGAAATTTACAATTTTTCACGAAATATTACTATTTTTAAGTAAATGAATTCTATATTGATCTGATTCCGCGTTGTTATAAAAGTTAGACCAAATTTAATACGTTTGTTGCGATATTTTTTCCATGTAAAAAATGGTATCCCTGATTAACCTACTAACCTGGTACTTCATTAGTCCATGTTTCAGTGTCTGCTATCATGTTTTCAGCAAAGTTTATTGTTTTCGTCACTTGTTTATTAATTTAATAATCATTAAATGTTTATTGCAGTACTCTAAATCCAATACAGTTTAAAGCTTATGAAAATCTTTTAGTACCAATTATACAAAAACGCGGCAATAAAGTCCCATTATTTGAAGATGTGATGTATAATGGATCACTGATTCTTAGTAACTCTCATTATTCAGTGGGGAGATCCTTTAGGTTGCCTCAAAATGTTATTCCAATTGGAGGATATCATATCAGTCGTGAAGTCAAACCACTACCAGATGTAAGTATTCATGTTACCTAATAGTATCTACTGACATACAAAAACTAACGTACTTTGATGGACATTAAGCCTGGTTTACGCCGAGGCAACAACGTGCGACAGTGCCGCATCAACAGCTACACATTGCGGCATGCGGCACCTTGCGGCATGCTACAAATAGAAAGTATTTGCGGGATATGTGGCATACGGCATCCTATTTTGGGCAACCTCGGCGTGCCTGGATAATTGCCAAAGCATTGTGCTATTTATGGAGTGTTACTGGTCTGGACTACTTGTTTGATCGAGGGGATACACTATAGAATATGGCTGATCAAGTAACTTGAGCAGCAGCTTATTTAGTTAGTACTCAGTCATGCAGCTAAACAACGGAAGATGGGACGTTGGTGGAAAAGAAAATTACTACAGAATGACCCACGCACTAGTTTACTAACAAAAATAATGGCAGACGATGGTGCCTTATTTACGAAATTTACCAGAATGTCAACTGAGGACTTTCTTTTTAAATTCTTAATTTGTTTAAGTCTCAATATTTTTCGTTACACCACTTCATGACCGATAATTCTCACTTTCCAAAACAAATACAAACAAAAACCACCTAGAAACTGTTTTGACGCACAAAAATGTCGCATGGAATCCATTGTGCTCGGATACAAGCTGTGACACTCTGCCACATCACGCAAGGTGTTGCTATGCCGCACGGTTCGTGCCACAATGAGCGACAGTTTAACTTCGTAGCATGCGGCCTTGTAGGATGGCACTATGCCGCAGTGTTGCCCCGGTTCAATATAGCCTTAACAGTACATTAAGACATTTCTATTTCAATATAAGGATAAAAATCTATAATAATATCTTTACAGAATTTGAAAAAACTTTTAGACAATGCCAAAAATGGATTAATTTACTTCAGTATGGGAAGTAACTTGAAGAGTAGGCTAATGCCAGAGGAGCTGAAGAAAAGTCTACTTAAGATGTTTGGTACATTAAAGTATACAGTGTTATGGAAATTTGAGGAAGACCTTCCTGGAGCTCCAAGTAATGTGCACATCGTACAATGGGCTCCACAACCGAGTATTTTAGGTGAGTATGTTTTTTCATTGTTGTCAAATTAAGTATTCCGTACCGAACCTCACGCGTTTGTCAAGCCTCATTCAACTCCGACTGCGTTTCTAACAATACGTTGACCCGTATCAAATTAAAAGAAAAAAAAATCAACGAGTGCGAGGTATTAAAGCCAGATCAGACACCTGATGAAGTAAACTATACAAAAATCTCAGAAATCAGGCCCATACGAAATGTAACGCCACTGGATGGATAAATTTTTAAAAAACATATATTTATAAATCTCTGTAAAATTATTAAAAATTACAAGATATTTTATGTGCATGAAGTCTCATCTCTCATCTCTCTCTCATCTGATGCGCCCAGGTGGACAGAATGTTTTTTGTAGCGAAGATACTTTTGGTAAATACAGGTATAGAACGCCTACGATCAGCTTTCATTACCTGCGGTAATATTACTCAAATATGGGTAATTTACTCGATACTTTACATATTAACATAAGCTATATTTTCAGCTCATCCAAACTGCATTCTCTTCGTAACTCATGGTGGTCTTCTCTCAACAACTGAGACAATTCACTTTGGAAAACCTATCATAGCAATTCCAGTTTTCGCGGATCAATTTAACAATGCGAATAATGCAGTTAGGAAAGGATTTGGCATAAAAGTAGATTTGTCTTACACTATGGCTGATAATTTAAAAGTTGCTATAGAAGGCGTTCTTCAGAATCCTAAGTAAGTAATACACAGTGCACGATCATAACAACTTTCAGCTACATTCTCAAATACATGCGCAAACTCACCTATTCACACACTCACTCATTCACTTCATACGTAACACTAAATTTATAACTATTATTGGTATTTTTTATTTTTTATTATCATTTTTTCATATCACATTTTTAAACTAATTTTAACATGTACCACGAAATAATTGTTTTCTAGTTACCCACAACACAGGGCCTCCCTGGTGTGGGGACTAGCGATTTATGATTTCTGTCACAAACCTTTCTGTCATTAATAAAGTTTTTATTATTATTATTATGCTTAGAAAATTATATCGTTTTGCACAGTAGTGTTTCACTAAGCTAGACTTGGGCTAGGAGGAGACTGATTATGAGGTCTCAGGTTCAAATCCTTACTGTCACCTCTCTTGCACCTTGCGAATTCTTTGCGATTATAAGGGATTAAACCGTACTTATCCGGGGCAGGATATATATATTCGGTTGCAGACTGATGAATTTTAAAGAGAGCATTGTTAAGTGCCCATCTCGTACCTGATGCGCTGTTTTGCTGATGCGGTATTTTTATTACCTATGTATGGGTTTTTACCAAACTCTTCAGTCGACAATCTTAATTAGTCTTATATTTCAAGATATAATGTAACGATGTTTATAAAATACAATTTTTTTTAAGATATGCAGCGAGAGCCAAAGAACTATCAATGATTTATCATGACAGACCGGTTACACCAGACAAGGAAATGGTGCACTGGGTCGAACACGTTGTGAAAACTCGTGGTGCCCCTCACTTGAGATCACCAGCATTGGACCTACCTTGGTATCAAAAATTGTATTTAGACCTCTTTGGTCTTTTAATCATACTTAAGGTGTTGTTGTATTATATTTGTAAAAAAATTGTTAGTTTGTTTTTGAAAGACAAAACTAAAGTAAGTAGGAAGAAGAGACAATGATTTGTTTGTGGTTTTTTATTAAAAAGTGTTTTTTTATTAAAATTAAAGTATTTTTTTTAAATGAATGTGTTTGTAATTAATTGGTTTTCTTGATATCGAGTGATTTCTTAGATAAGTTGAGCAGCAATGTCCGCATGAGGTATCCGATAGCAGAAAAAACAACTATAATAGCAGCAAAGAAATCGAGATAGTACTTCTGGTATAGGGGTATACCAAGTGCGGGGGAGCGTAAATAGGGCGCGCCCCGTGACGTCACTACTTCCTCTATCCAGTGAACCAATTCTACACCAGGGGCTGCCGTGCGAGAGTGGTAGATACGGGACATTTCTTTAGCACGCGCACGATATCTAAAATTCAAAATTAATAAATAATTTGTTAATGAAAAAATAATTGTATATAAGAAACGAACACTATGCACTATGCCTATAATAAAAACTCTTTGACTTATTAATATTTTATTCTAAGCACGATAATTATAGATTGAAAGGTTTTCGGGTTCCTCACGACATGTTCCTTCACCGTAAGATCGGGTTAAATTCACGTGCATAGTTTAAATAATTGTAGTAGGTACTCGAATACATGAAAGCAGAATATTGTGTATTGAAAATTTTTTAGATAATATCGATAGGTACCTGGGCATATTTAATTAGTCTAAGGCACAACAATTTATTTGTACTATTTGTTTTGTTTTGATATAACCTTACAAATTGATACTTGATAAAGTTCTTTTTTGCCACAATTTTTTAGTTGAAATCTATCGTATTGAATCGCTTATTTGCGATAAGCCCGTTGCACTTGGTTATTAATGCTTCTGTTTAATGTTTATTGTTTAGGTACTTGTATGCAATTAAGCTTAAATACAGTTTAAATAAATAAAACGATGACTTACTTAGGATTTTCGGTTAATTCCTTAACATCATAAAGTAACTTTTCAACTGGTTGTTCTCCTATATCAAATCGTTTCGCATAACCATTTTTAACAGCTCTATTGACATTTGTGAATTGATCTCCAAACATTGGAATACCAATCAGAGGTATTCCTATACAAAGAATTTCATAAAGCGATAATATTCCACCGTGAGTAATAAATAAAACTGTGTTTGGATGAGCTGCAAAAATATTAGATTAAATATCTTATACGACAGTGAAATTACTACATAGTAGTAAAATTAGCAAACTATTTTACATTCCCATCGGCTGTAACACGTCTTTTATTTTACGTTGTCAGAGTAACGTGTACTTATGGTAAAATATAATGTAATCTACAAACATTTTAATACTTATAGGTACATTTAATACACTATATTATCTAAACTCATACAGAGATTGAATCTAACAAACAAAAGGGACGATTAAAGCATGAATGGCGTTAAAAGCAAATAGTGGACGCGGTTGCACATTATAAGAATATTGCTATTAAAATAGGAACTAAAATTACTAAAATATTATGTCGATCTATGGAAATAGACTATCGAAAATAAATACATGCTTTTGAACCATAATCAAACATAAGGTAATACAAATTGGCTATTTCACATAAAAGTTCACACCTAGTATACTCGGTTGTGGTGCCCATTGGACAAAGTGAACATTCTTAGGTATATTCTTCAAAGGATCTTCGTATTTCCATATAACAGTTTGTTTTAATGTGCCAAAGGCATCTAATAATTCTCTCGTCTTTCCTTCTGGCAGAGTGCTGCTCCGTAACATTGTTCCTAGGCTGAAGTAAATAACTCCGTGTTTTGATGAGTCCATTAGTTTTTGGAGATCCTATAAAATAAAAACATGTAATGATGTTTCCGTATGTGTGTAATACACATTGTACATAAGTAAATAAATGTCTAGACGAGCACTTTTTTCGAGATGACATAAAAAAACGAGTGGAGCATTACGTACAGACTCGAGAGGTAGCGCTAGTTCGGCTTTATACATCGAGAGCAAACAACGTATACGGCGAGTGAACGTTGAGGTATTTGCTACCGCGGCTAAATTGTCTACCCAATCAGATATTAGATTGCCTAATGCCAACCAACATAAACAGTCAATTAAAAAACTACTTTTATATGCATTTGTCGCGCTCCTATACAAGACTGCTAATGTGTCTAGGACTATTTGCACATCTACACTATCCGGACAGTTGACATATGAAATATGTCTTTAGCAGTTTAGAGTCGATTATATATTATTGAATTAAATGTATGTGCGAAACACAGCTCACAACTGTTTAACTGTAAACAATATCAGTAATAATAATTAATTTAAACGTTTGTGTATTCATTTCTATTATTTGACTATTGATGTAGTTAATTTCGTTCGGGAATCATAAAAAAATATCTGATTTCCAAAATATTTTTGCAGTTTTAATTTCGACAGTCTTACTACGGAACATGATAAGTGTGTACACATGTAAAAGACATCTTTTAGTTATTAATCCACAACATACCTTTGGTAATGGTTCAACTTTCTCTTTTATATGATATCCTCCAATATTCTTATAGGCTTGTGGTAATGAGTGAGGGTCACCTGTGGATATATGACTGTTTCCCAACATGAGTGAAGCATTATATCGCACTTCGTCAAACGTAGGTAATGTTCTTCCTCGAGCTTCGACAGCTGACTTAAACGACTGTTCAAACATCTTGTTTTCTGTCGCTTTATAGGTCCTAAGGTAACAATTCAATTTAAGTAAAAAATAATCCCCGTGGAAAGGACCTTAAATTTAAGACCTCCATCGGTCAAAATTCTACTCATTATAATCTTTCTATTAAATAATAAAGCTTTTCTGATGCCAGCGAGTGTCATGTGAAACGAGTAATTGTGGTATTAATATTTGGTAACAATTTAGATTTTAGAAATGTTTTCTCGTCCAATAGCCCTACCTTGTTCTGCAAAATGGAAACCATTGTTAACAGCTAGCTCCTAGATATCTAGAGGCTTTAGGAGAGAGTTGAATACCGACTGTCATTACGGCTTTCGTCTTGGTCGCTTAGCTTGTATGCCTTACCCATTGATGTGCAGAGGCAATTGAGTCCAAGTGCGTGACGTTGGCCTTTAGTGGATATAGCGAAAGTATTCGATCGGTTATGGCATTGAATGCTCAGCTCTGCCTAGGGGCTCCCCGAGAACGGAGTATGTTCCGACCTAAAACCTGTGAACGCTCCACAAGACTGACCTACGTCCTATCCTCATCCTATTTTATCTGCATATCAATGTCAATTGCACATAGCAACAAAGTTTTTACACTAGTCTGGTATTTCTCGGGAAGTTTTCGATCAGTATCAGAACAAATCTGTGACTGAAATTGAAACTCTGCTACGTGGACCTTTTGACTGGGGACCACTAAATCTAGTCCCTTAATAAAGTAGGTTAAGACACAATTTCACGCATTTTCCGCTAGAAAAACACCCTTTGTCGCTATTTCTCTTCTTCGAAGACACTCCCCTTGAATCTACAGCTAAACTCGGAATACTGGATGTTGCATATCGAACAACGTTCAGTTTCGCGGTCATTCGGAAGGAAAGGCAAAATTAGCTTCGAAGAAGCTTGGTGCGCAAGTTGCAAGATGTGATGGTACTTGGTACCGCCACCGCTTGTAACTCTATAAAACACAACTTCAGCCCCACATGGAGTATTTTTCTCACCTCTGGACGGGAGCTCCCCAGTACCAGCTCCTTCCACTTGACCGTATTCAGCGAATAGCGACTCGAATCGTTGACGTCCAGTTTCTTTCCGAGCTGGTTGATCCCTTGGCGATGCGTAGAGATGTGGGGTCTTTCTGCATCTGCCACCGCATTTACCGGGGAGAGTGTTTGGCTTAATACCTGCAGCTGAGGTTCATCATCGAAATTCCACCCGTATCACCTCAATGTTCTACTATTGAGCTGAACTCACTGAAGTATTTCCGAACCAATTCGACTTTGGGTACTTTAAGAAAGGAATGTACCGGTGCTTTAAAGGCCAGCAACGTACTTGCTAGCCTTCTGACAATAAGAGTGTCCATGGGCAGCTTAACAGCAGCAGAGCCCGTTTGCCACCTGTTCGATAAAAGAAATAGAGAATTGAGAGAAGAATGTTGATCAAATCACTTTTGGACCTACATACCTATTCTGCGTGGTTGTCGTCCTTTTGTTTCGACTGCCTTTTGTCTATTTAGCTCTTAGTTTTTGTACAAATAAAAAAAATATGAATAATAATTACGAAAGTTTTAACTTACGCTCTATCATAATAGTCTTTGAACAGAAGCCATAAATGTCTTAAGCGGTAATAGAAGGTTGTAGAAAATTCTCTATCCCAAATATATACTGAGTAAGCGGGGTTCAGTCCATCACCAATAAGAGAAAGAATTTCCGAGTGGACCTCCGTAGATGTGGACCATATGAGAGGGCAGTTGAATACCGCTGACAGTCTGAAAGGAAAAAATCTAATTGTTCACAAATTCCAAAATTTTTATGAATTTACAATCCTGTTGTGACTAGGTAGTATCAAATTCGTAACAAGTCATAGACAAGAGTCAATTGTTAAAAATATTTCCTGATTAACATTGTAATAAAGCAATAGTTACACTACAAACAAAAAATATCTGTATTCATTGCTATACCTAATTTAAATTCCAACTAATATCTTTATGTTTTCCATGGACATTTTAATACATTACTTAAAAAGATGTATTTAATAACTGTAAAACTCAAAATTAAAAGCATTTCAAAACGTGCCAACAAAATATCGATTATTATTTTTTTTTATATTGAACACAATTTTCAAAAACATTAATTTATTTAGTAATTTTATTAAAAAAATGTATGCTGATGTCTCTCATAGTAATAATTTTCAAGTTTGTAATAATTTTTATGCATTTACTTGTATATAGCATGAGTTTCTTATTATATCAAGCGAAATTTTATACCTTACCCTTCGCAATATCTATCTATCCGTAAAGTAATGATACATTTTTGTATTAATTACTTAAGTAGCACTCTAGCGTGTTTGAAACTAAACATATGTACGAACATGTATCATTTGAGTATGACACCAAACAACTTGCAAATTCTGTGTAAACTCTATATAACGACACTCAAGAGGCTGTGCCAAAGTTATTTATACATTTTGACGTTACAAAGATTTATCGTTAAATGGAAATAAAAATCTGTATTAGAAAAAGAAAGTTTAGTTCAGACTAGTGTTAGAATTTACATAAAAACAATTCGTATGTGAACGCTATTGCGTTGTCTGTCGTTTTGTACTGTACCAGTACTTAGGTTGTATTTTTTTTTCTTATTTAATTCATATCTTGCCATATTGAGGCATCTTCGTGATAAAGCACATGCAAGCAAGCGGAATTTGTAAACAAAAAGAACGGATTCCTTGGAAAGTTCGGTACGTATGACGAGTACCGACAGTCGAGTTTATTTCTCGCTAGGACAATTAAGCGACAAAACAACGTACATAGCTCCGCAATTTTAACTAATTTCGCCAACTTAAGCAGTACTGTTTAGTAGAGTGTATCATTGTATGGAAGACAAGCTAAACCAACCAAAGCCGAGTGATTTCGACGCATTTCGGAATCTATCGTTAAATCGAGAGACGTTACATGGAGTTTACACTGTATTTTTAAAAGTCAATACTTTCTTGAAGTCATAAAATATATTATCGTATTGACGTACTTAACGGAATCTTAACGGAAATATCATAAATTTTTTGCTAAGGCCTTTCAGTTAAGTTGTTAAAATCTCATATTGTTCTTATCGCAATTGTTGTGTATAATATTATAGAGATTTTCTATAGAAAGCTTCATTTCTCTAGCTATAACAGTAACACGGCGTTCTGCCAAGACAATGTTTTTTACTAATATAGGGCGACCGGTGCTGGGGACGTCCTTAATAGCTCTTCGCTTGAACTCAGCACACCAAAGTGCAACCGTAGAATATGGAGGAGCATAGACACCTAATGTTGCTTAGTATTGATTAACCACCTCCGTAGTCAGCACAGTCAGAGCATTTAATTACAGCGCGTACATACATTTTGTCGATTCTTAAGAACACGTTCCGACAGGACGAAATCAAATGACTTCTTTTTGTTCAAAAAACTTATAATTATTAGTTAACACCGAACAACTCGTATTATTAAAGATTATAATATTTTTTTTATTTAAGGTATCCTTATTGGCACTTAATGTAAAATACAAGTAGTCTCTTGAAACCAGTTTCTCGTCTACATGCACCTGTATTTAAGAACTAGTTTTTACTTTTATTGAGTATGATTTCCGTATATTATATTTCGAAAGGTTGATTAAAACCTGCACGGCGTACTGCGAGTGTATCGTCAGCGGTCAGTGTCATTATATGTATATTATTATGTTATAGGATTTTATCATAAAAGAGTAATAGCTTGAGCCAAGTCGCAGTTCTGAACCTTACAATCTCAAATCGTAATCTACAATATCGAAATATTTATTTGACGAATTTGTAATTGATCTTAATACTCGTATATATAAACAATGCATTATTGAGACTATTCAAACGCCTTTTTAATTATTTATAAAAAATAAGATTTTCAAACGACCCAAATTGTAATGTTAGTGTGTATTACATGTGCTGTAAAGAAATTGCCCGTGCGCATGTGTTACAACCTCTTTTATAATCTATTCCCTACTCCGACCCGACAATCCCACTTCGGGCAGTTGTTCGAGTCAATTCGTGAAACTAGTAACTATTGCACATGCGCACTTGTAGCAAGATTCTTAAGAATAAGTTTCATAAATTTTTTTTGAAATTTAATTAAATAAATGTTAAAAGCTAACTGATGTAAATAATTGCCTCTATGACAGCGCTCAGAAGCATATATTGTGTTTTCTTTCAAACTAATTTTAAAGTTAAAAAAAATCGCTCACTAACTGATGTCGATACAGCTAGACTTGTTTATTTTAGTTACTTTCATAGCTTAATGTCATATGGCTTATTATTATGGGGTCATGCTGCTGATGTCGAAACTATTTTCATCCTGCAGAAGTGGGCTATTCGTGCAATCTATAATTTAAAATGTAGGGAATAGAACATACGCACAATGTTAATACACGGAACAAACGCAGGCTGCAATTTCCCCGTACTAGACTATCTAAAGTTAGTAATTCTTTTTTGGGAAAGGGATATTCTTCTTTAATAAAATCCCAGAGGCTCTTTTATCTCTGCCTTTCAATAAATTTAAGAAATGTATTAAAGAAAAGCTGTGTAAAAAGGCTTACTATAAAGTCAACGATTATCTAGTTGATAAAAGGGCCTGGGACTAGTGCTAGACAGGCTACTTCTAATTAATTTGCGATATTTGTTTTAAAATAAGTGATGTTTGATGATTTGATATTTTTAAAGAGTACCGAGAGTTTTTTACGCCGGCTTTTTCTCTCGGCATACACTTTCTCTCTTCTTCGCCGATGAGTAGGGATGCCTACAAATTCAAATTTAATGACGTGGAATAAGTGATACATGTATCTTATGTTCCTTAATAAACATATTTTTTTTTATTTTACCAAAATGACATTGTCAAACTGAGATTATTGTTGGTAATTCAATAAAAACAAAACCCCCCAATTTGAATACTTTTTTAATCTTACTGAAGCTTTTTTTATTCTAGTAACAAAATGCAGTGGAAAAATACACTTTTTTTTACATATACTTACCCGGAACCAAGTTCTGTGTACAACCATTCTACAACAACGACATCGTATTGTTCTTTAGGGTCATGCATGAAGTGTTGCATTGTCGAACCCTGGAGGGTACCATTTATAAATTTACGAATCACTGATCGGATTATATACATTTCTTGAAGGTCTAATTCCTTATACATAAGCTTTTGGATGTCGAATAAGTGTCCTGGAAATTTAAAAATAACATCTGTCAACGCCAAGGGATCAAAGTACTCGGAAAGTCAGACTATAAATTGAGAGATATTTCCGTGAGATTGCCTTCGTTTGGACGGTGAACGCAAAAATCGATGGTCTGTGTCAGGCATTTACACGTAATTGCCTATTAAGTAAAAAATAACAAGAATACAGGAATATAATATCAAAAATATTAAGGGTTGTGCATTTTTTGGAGTTTATTGGAGTTTACTCCTTAAGAAATGATTTGAGTTGTAAGGCCCGGTACGGAAATTTTATGAGGAGTAAAATCAAGTGTAACACGAAAAGTTGAGGCGTTATGTAGAAAGAGACAAATGGATTGAACGTGTAAAAGAATGAGATGGAATACATTACACAGACTTTTCTATTTTGAATTCACGTTTTGACAGCCACGTTACAACATTGTCAGTGTTGACAGGTGTAAAAAATAAAAGTAGATTGTCTAGCGTGCCATAGAGTTTTGTCAATAGTAATGGTCAGTAAAATTAAAACTAAAAAGATTGTTCATTCTTATTCTTCTCTTATAGTGCGTTTCATGAAAGAAGTCCCGCGGTGATTTTTGGAACTAAATTTGACAGGTCGGCAATGTTGTCATTCGTCGATGTTATCAAGTTCGTTTGTTGTGTTAGATTTTTGTGAATTTTTAACTAGCTTAGTGCATTTTAAAGATTGATTACAATGCCAAAAGTTGTAAAAAGTTCGGCTCGAGAAATTATATTAAAGGTGAAAGAGTTCTGTGAAGCGGAACATAAGAATCAAGGTGTTTTAATACCACTAAACAATGTTCGGAAGAGAGTTGCCGCCATAACAGGTACTTTTTAGAGTTGCCATTTAATATTTTTTTGCTGTATTGATGGGACTTTTATGATATAAATTCGTTTTTGCGACAAAATTGAACAAATACATAACGTGATGAAACTAGGTAACTGAAATTAAAACATATATTACATATTACATAAGCATTATAAACTTAAAGTTATTATTATTTTAAATTGTTCATAATTTAATTGCAGGTGTGTCAGAGAAAACTGTAACAAGAATTACAAACGAAGGTATAACAGCGGCGTGTACTTCGGAAAAAATTGTAACCCAACAATTATGCAATAAAACTCTGAATAAAAAATTGTATTGCTTTTCTATACCCTATTTTCTCATCTTTTCCTTGTAAGTAGGTAGAACACCGCTAATATAAGTAAATAAAAATATACTTTTTACATAACTGAAATATTTTTTTGAAATAATAAATGTTGAAAATAATATTATTTGATAAATTACAACTGCTGAATGTAAATAAAATAGGTATTTTTTTTACTCATAAATGGCAACATTACGTCATGCGATTGCAGCGCCGCGTCTGGGGGACTTCTTTCATGAAAAGGACTATACTATAAAGGTAACTTTGGTCACAGAAAGAAATTCCTATTTGGGCATAGATGATGTAGGTACGTTTTATTACTACTATAAACATATATAATTATAAAAACATATATTCTTACCACCTTTAGTATGAAAATATGGTCGACAGACATTATCGCCATTTTATCGTTCGTAAGGAGTAAACTCCGATCGTGCGTCGTAGCTGACACATACACACTTTTTTTTTATACGAGTACTTACCAGGAAGTAAGCCGATGTTTTGTGATATATCTACTTGTCGCACTCTTGGCGGTGGATTCTGCATTATAATAGGAGTTACATACGTCACCTATAAACAAATTACTGGATTATCGCCAACAACTTATTACACGCATATTATATTATATAATATGCGTGTAATAACACTTTATATACGTAGGGACATTGTTTAACAATGGTCTTAAAATGATGAAGAAGCCTGGGAAAAAAATTGTGAATATCAAGTCAGCCAACGTTACATAAAATTCAGGTCCATTAAATTACATGACAAAAAGAAATATTGTCAAATTTCGATTCTCCCATCGAAAACAATGTAATACAAATAATTTTTTGCTAACGGACAATTGCTTTAGATTGAAACATGAATTTTATTATACCAATTAGACTAATATGCTGACGCTTCATTTTCCATAATACCTCAATTTCTGTTTTGTGTGTTAAACACATACGAGGATACTACAACATGAGTAGGTACTATCGAGTAAATAGTCACCAAAATAAATAAATTTACTGCCAACAATACAAAAAATATTGTATGGGGGACCATACAATACTTTTTGTAATGTTATTATCCAATCAATGTTGGCGTCGTTGGCGGATGTTCAGTTTAAATAATTACAAGAAGCAATATATGCAGAATAATAAATAATATGTAATCATTGCTAGAACTTTGACCTCTGTCAATGCATATGACATATGTAATTTATTTCGTTTTTGTTTAATAATAGAATTTGTACGCGTAGAATTAAATATTGTTTATTTGCGTAGGTATCTATCTACTTGTCAATTTTTATTGATAAGTCTTATCACGTACCTTATTGACAGTAAACACCCTGTTTATTGAAATGTTATTTCTTTGTCCATAAAAGTAACAAAAAGAACTTAAAAAAATGAAACTAGTTTTTACAATTATATTTCCTGGCGAAATGCAAACTAAGTTGTGACAATAACGTTTTGTTCCATTTTATATTAGAGAATAGCGAAACATGGAAACAATATACATATATCTCACAGAGAAAACGGCCGGCCCAGCCCTATTAATTCAGAATAAAAATATTGTACAGTTCTATTCTTAAAAAAACGAACCTCATGTCCAGCCTTGCTTAAATAACGAATATAGCCTTCACCTAATATCGAATGACTCTTTCCAGGAACTGGAAAAAATAACAATATTTTGAAACCATCACAAACACAAAACAAAACAAGTAAAGTCACTATTTTGTACATTATTGTACGACTGATCTCAACATACTGTGTTTTGTATAGCCACGGTTATTAAACAATCGAATATAGCTTAAGATGAATAGGGGTTGCCGACATTGCAAAAATTATATACGAGCTTCGATAACAAAAACAAATATTAACTGAATATGATTTTCACATATTTTTGTGTGAAAATGTCTTCACATTACTTTCACGATTCAAAAGAATGGATGTATTTTATAAGATTTGATACGATGTTTTATTTTTAAATATTTGTTTATCAATAGAATGCATACACCGTCCAAAGGTATATTGATAACAATATAATATGAAAAGTATTTTCTTTATCCTAGCAAAATTGATAGACACTCTTTATATCATACATTCGCTATTAACTCACGAAATTAAAATGTCAAACGGAGATACGTCACTGATCACGTGACATTAGCTAAGCGTCACAAGGCTTACTTACATAATTTTGGAATCTCGGCAGCCTTTATTTATTTTTATTTTTTTGAAGTTATACTTCTTTAGGAGCGTTATGAAAAATTGATGAGAGTGAAATTTTACGATGCGCGCACCGTGACACAAAATTAACAGAATGAAGTTGCCCACGGAAGATGCAACGGCATTGGACATAATTTAAAAACAACATTCGAATAATAATAGAATTTATGTTACACTTAATGTAAGAGATTAATAATAATTATTTATTTATTTAATTTTTCAAATGTAAACTGAACTTTATTGACGATAATGACTCCTTTTCCAGGCTTTGATTATTTAATTGTAATTAATTATTTGCATGCAATCAAAAACTATTTTTAATATTGCCAAAGAAGTATAACTTCTTATGCGCGAACAAAAGTACACGCACCCTTTTTTATTTGTTATGTATTTTGTAATAATACAAAATAAAGCAGGATTTATATAACATAACATACCATTTTCTCAGTTTAACATGTCAATGCAATTTAAAAATCATGCAGTAAAGTAGATAAATACATAGTTATTTTGGGTAATATCGCAGGCTGGCTTCGCTAATCGGGTCACCAATTGTCATTGACGGAGCATGTTCCAACCTCAAACCCGTAAACGTATGGGTCAGTCAGGGTTGTCCTAGTCCTAAAGGATTTCTATCCTCGATCCTGTTTTTTCTGCATTTCAATGATATGTTGAAACTTAACAACATTAATTGCTAAGCACGCAATAGCACTTGGGATACTCTATACTTGTTTTGCGCTAAAAAAGCACCCTTTGTCAGTAGGAGTAGTGATTCTTCGAAGACCCTCTCTTCAGCTTCAGCTAGGATCGGAATATTGCCATATCGAATGATGTTCAGTTTCAGGGTCATTTAGAAGGGAAGACTAAATTAGCCTCATAAAAGCTTGGTGTGTTCAGCAGCGTGAGACGGTACTTCACTCCGGGCCACCACTTGCATCTCTATAAAGCGCAATTTCGCACCTTACATGGAGAACTGTTCTCACCTCTGCACGGGAGCTCCCCTTATACTAGTTCCTTCCCCTTGCCGTATTCAGCGAACAGCGGTTTCAATCGTCGCCTACCAGGTACTTTCCAGAAGCCTCGATCCCGGGGTGTTCAGTAGAGAGGTCAGGGCTCTCTGCATTTTCTACAACACTTATCCTGGAGAGTGTTCAGTTTGTTTGTAGTTTGGAACAATATGTGCTAGGCCAAAGACGAAATTCCACCCGTATCACCTCGACGTCCGTCGTGCCACAACTGAGCGTTTTAAAAGGTTGTTTTAGCCCCGCAACATAACTATGTGGAACTAGCTACCCACTGAAGTATTTCCGAATCTAATCAACTTAGAGTCCTTCAAGTAAAGAGCGTAGGAATTCTTAAAAGGCTGGCGACGCACTTGCGAGCTCTCGGGTAATGTGAGTGGGCTTGGGTGGCGTTTCCCATGTTATTTATATAAAAAATCAATTTTAATATCTCGCATTATATATAAAGTATGAGGAGCATAATCCAGGAAAAACAAACGTCTATTTATTAATAATCGATACATATTATAGTAATAATATATATAGTAATAAATAATTTTTCCACAATCATAGATGGTTATTTTCGCAAGGCTAAATCGTTCGGAGTAACAAATTACTTTATAAAGTTTTTTATTATTATTACGTTTTATATTTGAATTTAATATATTTAAGTATATTTTTGTTTATTTGAAATTTCTAAATTATTGTTCAATTGTGTAATATGAATAAAAACAGATTTTGCAGATTCACGCGCATCGGTCGATACGATATTAGTTACGATAATTTAGTCAATGTTTGAGATAAGCCTCACAGAAGTCAGGCGTTTCTGGGATTCATCTAATATATAAAATTCTCGTGTCACTGTTTTCGTTGCCATACTCCTCCGAAACGGCTTGACCGATTTTGATGAAATTGTTTGTGCTTATCCGGTATCTATGAGAATCGGCCAACATCTATTTTACATCTACTTTATCCCCTAAATGTAAGGGGTAGTCCACCCCTAAATTTTAATTTTTATTTTTTGGACGGAATTTTAATTTTTAATTTTTTCATAATGTGCCATTAAAAAATGCATACAACCCTAAATTTTCACCCCTCTAGAGACCCCCTCTATTTTTTAATATAGTAGATTATTATTATTGAACTAAAAAATGTTTCCGAGAAATAATGTAGGTACATGGCAAAACAACGTTTGCGGACAGCTAGTTAGTTAACTATAAAAATATTTAACATAAATAAAAATATATAAATAATATTGCGTTTTGGAGCATAGTTGGTGATTAAATTATTACAAATCTGTAGTACTAGCACGCAATTCAAAGTGATGAATTTTTTGTTTATTAAATTTTAATATACCAGGGAAGTGGGTAATTATATTTGGCTATATTTTTAATGTAACTGTTTGTTATTGTATATAATTTATGTTAGCTGTAGGTTAACAAAATAAATAAAATAAATAAATAAATAATAAGTATTATATAGTGAGTATTATAATCATTAAAAACATTTTTTTATGTCACATCAAAGTCCTAAACATGTTTTTCATAATTATAAACATTAGCTTGAAAAATGGAGAGATCTGTTATTGTGTTTATCCTGCGTTTCAATCATAGCCTGAGTGCACCAATCGACTCAAGTTTCTACGTGTCATTCCTCGTACAGTTAAGAAAAATAACCTAAACCTAAAGAAACAATTGATCAAGTACCCCAAAACATAAACCCAGAAGGAATCTATGATGGAAATATATGGGGTCAAAACCTCGTAAGGATTTCTAGCGCCACAAGTATGTAACGACAGTATAATAATATAAATGCTTTAAATAATGTCGCACTTATGCAAGATTATTATCTCTTCGATAAAACATGGCAGGAGACGTTCTTTTACGCTAACTGCCAAATAAAACACTTGAGATTTAATCAATATTGACGATATTGGGAGATAATCAAAACCATATAAATAAGAAATTTTTGTTAGCTCTTTAAAAGAATAATGGCGCGTGCTGAGTTTCTTTTAGTCGCCGGTTTATTAGCCATCGCCTCATCCTTATCTATTAGGCATAATGAAAGTGCTATCGAGGATTTGGAAGAATATATAGAAGTTAAAAAAGCGGAAATCGGACCTCGTTATCGATTACAGTACCATGTTTCACCACCAGTAGGGTGGATGAACGATCCCAACGGCTTCTCTTACTACAAAGGAGAATTTCATCTCTTTTATCAATTTTACCCTTATGACAGTGTGTGGGGTCCTATGCATTGGGGACATTTCTCAAGCCCCGACCTTGTTCATTGGAATCAACTTCCTACTGCTCTAATTCCTGAAGAAGAGATGTGTTTTTCTGGAAGTGCTGTAGTCGATGGTGATACTTTCACTCTTATCTACACTGGAAGAGAGGTAATTGAAGAAGAACCTTTATATAAGGAAAGTCAATTCCTTGCATTTAGTGATGATGGTGTGAACTTCCATAAATATGAGAATAATCCCGTTTTAACGAGTAAAATTCCAGACTTTCGAGATCCAAAAGTGTGGAAATATGGAAATGATTGGTATATGGTAGTTGGTACTAAAACTTCAGATCAGTATGGAAAAGTCGAGCTTTATTCTTCTAAGGATCTTAAAAGTTGGGAGTTTTTGTCCGTGATAGGAGAATCTACTGGTGAAATGGGTTATATGTGGGAGTGCCCCGATTTCTTCAATTTAGATGGAAAGTTCATATTGCTGATGTCTCCTCAGGGAGTCCAGCCACAGGGAGACCGTTATAAGAATACGTACCAGACAGGCTACATTATAGGAAGTTTTAATTACGACACATTTGAATTTATTCCTGAGGTAGGATTCCAAGAAATCGATTTTGGCCATGATTTTTACGCCAGTCAAACGACAGAGCATAATGGTAAACGTTATTTAGTAGCATGGTTTAGTATGTGGGATGTGGAACATCCAGAAGATCTTGATGGATGGGCTGGAGCAATGACAATCATCAGGGAACTAAATTTAGTTGGAGATCGAATAACCGTAAAACCTATAGAGGAAATGTTGACACTACGACAGGAATCTATTAAAACGGGGGCTTTTGCTACCGATGAAGTACTTATTTTACCAAAGGCATCAGAATTTATTATTGAAGGAGACTTAAATGAAAAAATAGAGTTGTTAATCGAAGGTACCGAAGGAGGAGGCAAGGTCTGGCTACGTTGGGACCCTGAAGTTGGTAAAGTTGTTGTGGATAGAGGCTCTGAAGATATAAGACAAGTAGAGTGGTTACCTATAGGAGAACAAATCTGGAGAGTATTTTTGGACACCAGTAGTTTGGAGCTATTCTGTGGCGAGGGAGAGGTCGTTTTTAGTAGTAGAGTGTATGCAGATGGTGAATGGAAAATATCAAACTTAAGTCCGCAATCTTTGTTAGTAGATGCTTACAGTTTAGCTAGAAGTGTGTCAGTTTAAGGGAATTATGATCTCAATGTCAATTAATAAAATGTAAATGCAAGAATTAGCATGTTGTGGCTACTTATTATTTTACATGTTAAAATCTCAGATCAGTCATAAAATGTTCTGTCTTCGTACATCATTTTTATAATAAATGATAATAGTATTCTAAAGCTGTTTATAAATAAGTCGATTATTCAGAATTATGTAAAAAAAATGTCGTACAAACATTTTTATTCTATATGTATTGTGACAGGCTATCAACGAAATACCAAAAATACGCAGAATAATATCAAAATGAGATTTTAAAAAACAGATAATCTAAATAATATTTGAAGTTATCTCGCACTAAAAAATAAGATTAATACATATTAGCTTTAATTAAAACCTAACCTGTGTAAACTTTTGCAATTATTTTAAATAATAAAAATTATGAATTAAATTTAAAAATAATAAAGGTGCAAGCAGTTTACAAGTCACTTTATTTACATAGAGAACCCCATAAAAATTTATTAATTACATTACTATAGTACAATCCTTATTTTCATACCTTTTTTACAACTTACGTCACCTTCTCTTTCTTTCTTTCCTTGACTAAAGAGATTAATCGTTTAATAACTGATACAAAAATTAATTCTAGTACTATGATAATAACAATGAGATCTAGATAAAGTTTTTTATAGAATGGTACGAATAATGCTGGTGATCTTAAATGAGGAGCACCTCTCGTGGCAATCACATACTCTATCCAGTACACCAGCTCCTGCGCAGGAGACTGTTGTCGGTTGTGGTAAATTGCTGATAACTCTTTAGCTCTTCTTTTGTATCTGAAAATCATATATATATTTTAACCTTTACTTAATATATATTTTACTATAATTGTAATTGCAGAGAGGAACTTGTTCTCATAATTTATTTGACGGCTCATTGGTCTAGTGGTTAGTACCCGTGACTGCGGATCCATGGGTCCCGGGTTCGATCCCCGGCTGAGACAAACGATGTTTATGATATGTGATAAGCGTTTGGTGTTGTGCTTAGGTTTTGGGAGTTTAAATATGTATTTATATGTCTATCTATCTATAATATGTATGTATATCCGTTGCCTAGTTCCCATAACACAAGCTTCACCAGCTTAACATGGGACTAGGTCAATTGGTGTGAATTGTCCAATCTAAAAAAATAAATAAATAAATAATATATAAAGATTAATATTGACGATTTTCGTTACGAACAATTTCCATAATTTACCCGAAGCTAAATAATGTATTTAAAACTTCTTTGTACTTTAAAAAAAATAGGCACATATTTTTATGTAAAAAAGAATATACGGATTCATAAATATAGGTATTCGATTATAAAGCTAATTAATTTTTAAAGTTGGTTAAATCCTAATATCTACAACAAGTACAGCTCCAATTTGCAAACATATAGTCTATCCATTTTTAAGGAAAATGTGCTCTTTATTTCTTTAATTTAAAATTTTACAAATATATGAAGAATATTACATTGATGATTTTAACCGTAAAACTGTATAGGATCTTCGTTACCTATTGTGTCACTATGTGTACACCGTAATCTTATTGTTCTTAACGATAAGATTTGCTCCTCGTATCAAAGTAGTCATTTTAAACATAGTAGATAATCTGATAACAAAGATAAAAACAGCTAAATGTATAAAGTAAATGATATACTATTACGTGGCATTCGTCTTTGTTACTGTGTTTAAAAATAATTACGTTCAAAAGATAAGTGTCACGTACATAAATCCCCGACGGGTTAATAGTACCTACCTGGAAATACAGCAAAGGCCTTATGAAAAAACGCAATTTCAAATAATCCAAAAAAAAAATTCATATCTGTAACTATAACATATCAAACGAAATTAAGTTTTAAGTTATTTATTTGGGAAATACAAATATTTTTAACCTTAAGTTAGAGAACTTATCCTTAGTGAAACAAGTAACACCCTGTCAAAAATTTGTTTTCATTCTGTACATACGAAATCATAAGCATCTCGTAATACGTTGTTCTATCTAGATCTAAGCACGAATTACTGAAAACATCCAGGATCAAATGGTGTAACTCGAATAATAATAATAATGTTGTATAACGATCTGTATCGAATCTTTATTTCCTAAGTAATTAATTTTAAAAGCAAGAATGAATTGAGTATGTTATTTTTCATATTATATATTATTCTATTCTTGCAGTTTTTTTATTTTATTCTTTCAATTGTATAAAATGTAGTAAATTTTACAAGTGATTGTAATTCTTTAAAAGGAAAACAAAGGTCCGTTAGTGGGCAGAAATGCTGCTTCATATGTTTCGATACCTCCCACGTAAGTTGTTGTATGTCCAAAACTGCAAATTTACAGTAGAGCGTTTCAAAGATTAAAATTAAACCAAAATTTGCATTTAACGTTGCATCTTTTTAATATTTCGTATTTAATGTAATATAATTAGTCTTCGTAACTAGGTTAAAAGAAATTTTAAGTAATATGTCTATTTGCGGAGTTATTGTTCATACAACATTTTACTCCGGAGTAGGAGCTATGCCAGGTGTTGCATCTGATACTAAACAACATTATACCGCGGCGCCCAGATAGCATCACTTGTGGTATATGATAGTTACAACTGTATACGTTGAAAAACATAAGTCTTACTCTGTTGTATGTAACTAATACGAGGCGCGAGCGCGTGATTGTACCCAAACCGCGCCCCGCGTACACAAACGCATAGGCACATGAAACCACATACATTGGTGTAATCCGTGCCAATAGAAAATTACAACATTATGCGCCTGACAAATCCTTTAAAAATAGTGTTTTTGTTGTTTTTTTACTTTGGCTGGTTATAATGATCCATATTAGGATAAAAAAGCAAAATAGAATTTTTGTGGCATACAACAACTTACGTGGGAGGTATCGGTTTGTAATATGTGATTCGGATTTATTTGTTTTAAAGTAGATTCAATGCGAAGCGCTCGCTTCATTGCATTAAAATAATAATATGTATACTGTATCAAAATGCCACGTTATCGTCCCAACAACTGTGTGTGTTTTCCAATTCACTGATAATTTTTATTTACAAGGTTATGCTGAATTTTTCATGTCTCTCGAAAAACATTTAGGAGGAGTAAATCCAGGCGTTGAAGTCTCGGACAGAAGTATATTCTACTTAAAAAGTATGCGACAACCAGAAAATTCTCTATTATTATTTATTATCAAACTGACAAAAGACTGCGCAGGAACGCACCTAAATTGTCTCTGTTTACTGTATTAACAGTAGATGAATTATGGTTAACATTGCTTACGTTGAGTTCCCTTTCATCTCCTTAATAGCTGTAAGCAAGTCTGAGGCCAAATTTTCTTCCGTCAAATCCACTGTGATCCCAAACCCTTTACTTCTGATAGAGTGCATGTTCTGTACCTGGTCTGCCATAACAGGAATACCAATTACTGGTACTCCAAAATGTAGCGCTTCTATTGTTGATAGCTGTCCTCCATGAGTAATGAAGAATTTCAGATTTGGGTGCGCTGAAAATGAATAAAATAAACCTTAAAACATAAACTTAAGTTTGGGTTTTTATAGTGATAATGGTAGGTTGGTTTTTATAGAAAACACTCAATGTTGACAAATACTAGTATTGACTGACTGTAGAGTTTGGCTTATGACCGTAGCGTGCATATGGGCATAAGTCCCTTATGCTTACGTACACTTATAAATGTTACAGTAAAGGTAGTGTACGTAGTATACGTACTTACTCCAGTGTTAAACGTACCTAAAATGCTATGTTGTGGTGCCCATTTCACAAAATGTACATTGTCAGCATAATAGTACAAATCATTTTCGAATTTCCAAATAACCGTTTCATTTAATTTGGCCAACATTTCTGCAAGGGAACTCTGCATATTTTTACTCATACCAATACTTTTAAGATTTGAACCCATGCTAAAGTATATGACACCATTTTTAGCTTCATCCATTATTTTTTGAATATTCTGTAATAATAATAGTATAAGATCCCGCTATACAACGACCTTCACCGAGATGCTTATTTAATGAAACTTATTTTATATATAATTTAATATGTCAATAAATATAATCCATATGGGTTGCCTAGCAAATTTCAGTCCAGTGTATGTTTAATTAATATTAAATAAAAAATTTTTTTTTATAATTTGCATGTAGTAAATTTTTTGAACTTTTTTCAATCAATATTTTTAGTCAGGGTAGTATAATATATGTATCACTATAACCTTCTTTTATACTAAAGATGTATATATACTTTAGTGTCACATAAAAAATATACACATAAATAATTAATTGATTAAAAACAACCTAACGTTTGCATATTCTATGGGTTTCATACTTTCGATTGGTATAGAATTTATCTAATAATCATACCGGTGAAATGTTTAAAAAAATATTTTTTTTTTTAAATTAATTAAACATACTCTGGACTGAAGTTTTCTAGGCAACCCATATGGATTATATTTATTGACATATTAAATTATATATAAAATAAGTTTCATTAAATAAGCATCTCGGTGAAGGTCGTTGTATAGCGGGATCTTAGACCATAATAATAAAAAGTAAAAGTAAATAGTAAGTAATGTTTAATACTTTTCAACAAATCAAAATCGCGATTAGTGTAGTATCGTAAGTTGTGGGTATTTTAATGTGGCGGAAAAAAAATTGCGCCTTCACATTTATCTCTTGTTTCTATATTCCTCGTAGTTTTGTCTAAATAGAAAGCTATCTAAAAAAACGTTGATTAATCATCAAACAACTACGACTCATAGCAACAGCGTGTACGATAATTGGGTGTTTGCTGCGTAGCTAACGACCTTTGTCAATTACGCGCCATGATCTATTTTGTGTATACCTTGGGTAAAGGTTCAACTTCATGTTTAATGTGAAATCCGGCTACATATTTGGCATTTTGCGGCAATCTAAAGGCGGTCCCAACTGTTGGGTGTGAATTTATTAACATAAAGGAACCATTATAGATGGCGTCTACATATGACGGCAGTGTCACTCCCCGTTTTTCAGCGTACGCCGAAAATATTGAGTAATAAGCATTCTTTTCATTAGGAGTCACGTAAAGGCTGAAAATATATTTTTTTTCAAAAGTATATATAGTAATAGTTAAAAATTAATAAAAATAAAATTAATTTGGGTCCCTGTGGCAGTGTACCTTAACGCTGGCAGCATTTCCTCGCTGTATTTCGATACCTACTCGTTGAGCGAGGAAAGCATCAGCTCTGGGGTCACCTGTACTGACTACTAGGAGCCAACTTAAATATTTAATTAGCCCCTGTGTACTTGAAACCCACGGCCCAATGGTTTAGTCCAAAGGGAACAAAATCGAACTTGGAGGAAAGACTTTGATGTTTGAGCTAGTTTTAATTTTATTTAGATAGATATATAAAAATATGTGACAATCACACAAGGGTGATCAGCAATTTGCCTGCTTAAAAATAAATGAGGTCAGGGCTCACTAAAATATAAATATATGACAAACAAGTATGTGCCCAACAAAATACTACATCCAAAGTAGTAAGGGAACAACTAAGTGTTATAATTGTTAAATTAAAGTTAAAATGTAAATTATAAATACCCAGCCAATATCTTTCGCTGAATAATAACAGCGAGCTCTCTAAGCCTCTGCCAGAAGGTAAAAGGTGTATGATTGTGGGAGAACAAATCGGCGTGGTACGCTGGGCAAGGTACTTCGTCGATTAGTTCCAGTGATTGCCAGTATGCTTCAGTTGTTGAACACCAGATTAGTGGACTCTCAAATATGGATGCAATGCTGAAACATCATCAAAATGGCAAAATAAACTATATCAGTATTATAATATGAGCTAGAGACAGCGTGTCAGAGGTTGTTTCATATTTGCTCAAAATAAAAGGTTTAAATATCAACGCAAAAGGTTTTCGTTTTATCTCATAACTGTCAATAAATCTTGGAGCCGTCTTTCTCAAAAAAACGTATCGCTGTAAGTGTACCTCTATCTACTACTGTTGCATATTCTAGACTAATGTGATTCGTATTTCGTAGCTGGCTTTAGCCAAATCTTCCTATTATTGTGTAGGTTTTATAGTTTCTGGCGCGTAACTTGGCCAGAGGGCTTTTGCTTCTAATACACGTGTGAGATATTTACCACGTTTTTACTGATTTTTGTAATATACAAGTTACATGCCGGGAACTACAGTTGCTGTTGACTTACCCAGCTACAAAGTTAGAATAGCCCCATTCAACTATTACAGCATCAAACTTTTGCTTCGAATCACTAAATAGCGCTTTAACGTTTGAATTATGAAGAACTTGTTTATGGACTTCAAGCACAAAAGACATGACGAAAACAAGATCCATTTTTTGTCCTACAAGGTCCTTGATGGTAAAGCCATCCTCTGAAAAATAATTGTTATACTTACATAGCCTTGTCGTAGTAGTACACAGATTTTCCGTTTTAATCTAAAACCGAAAATACCCCTTGATTCAAAGACAAACCCTTTTAGATTTATTACAATGTGAATTACCATCATTTAGTACAGCAGATTTCAGCCGTATACCAATTTCCGAAACATCGATGTCCAACGTAAAGTTTTCACTACGAACTTGATTTCTTGGAAAAGACGTTATATGGACAACCTAAAATATTGATTAAGGGCTAAAATCTAAGATAACATTGAATATTATTACATTTGTATTGCTTTTTTGATTGTCTATATTCCTGCACTAAATTTAATATTTATGGACTTTGAAAAAGCCCAAATATGATCCAGACGAGTTCAAGTGCGACAAGACGGGACGGGTGCCCTGGAGTGATGTGATAAAAAAATCATACTGCTCTGTTTCGTAATTAAGACTTTTTCTTCTAGAAGAAAAAAAAATGAAGAAATATGAATAAATACGTTTATGTACGCTAGATCCGCCCTTTAATCTGCTCTAATTGGAAATCGAATCAACACTTCGATACTTTCAACACAGCGCCATTGCGAATTGTAACTATCAAATAATAATAAAATATTTTGCAATAAAATTATATTGCGGGTATAAATTGAGATGTAAGCTATCCTATCTTTTAAGTTGGAACAAACTAGACACGGTGTGCAAATTTGATTGATATCGGTTCGGTAGTTTAGGAGTCCATACAACAACGTGAAACGTAATTTATATATATTAAGATATACATTACACAATGTATTGCATCAGTCTATCAATCCAGATAGGGCAATTATCAAAATATACCTTAAAACACATGTAAGAGTCGCGACTTACCACTATCTATAACTCCTGAATGTGTAAAAGTTTTAGATTGGACAAACATTAATGTAATGTTAGGGTTACTTACTTCATGCCCGGCAGCCAGAAGATTATCAACAATCGCATATCCAAGGAGACTGTGACTTTTTGAAGGCAACGGGAAGAAAACTAGAACTCGATGAGCCACGATTACACTTGCATATATTAATAACAGAAATAATGGTTTATAAGCCATACTTAAATATGGTATTAACTGAAATATTAGAAACTCAAGCAATCACTACTTTGTTGCACAAATATAATCAATTTACTATAATATGAGAACTTTCTTATATTATTAATAAGATATCCTAAAAACCTGGCGCGAATGTGGATAAAAGTGAGTGGGCGACAAAATATTACATTTGCATTGAAGTAAATTCATATGACCCGGACTTAGACCTACAGAATAGCCCACGAGTATAATGATGTAATTGCTTTTATAAATTATATATAATTATAAAAGCAATTATATAATTATATATTGTACAGGGTGTCTCACGTAAAACATCATATTTGAAAGTAAAATATTTAATTTTCGAAACAAGCGAGGGCAGGGAGGGGGGCGTCATTCAATAGCGGGGGAAGGCGGATTGGTTTGTCGCCATGCCGCAGTGGTCAGGAGCACACCGTGCGTTTGCGGGAGAAGCGTATTTTAAAGGCGCCAATTCGTTTACTTAAGCGAGGCGCGCGTTTTGTCAGCGGTTCCAAATTCGTCGATTAAGCGACGCACCAAGTATTCAACTAATCTAGTTGTGGACAGAGAAGTTCAGGCTAACTGGTTCAACAATCAACAAAGCAAATCGTCGACAGAATAAACCCGTAAGATCAGCTGAAAACATTGACCTCACCGCCGCTGCTAGACAGAAAGACCCGCGGCGCTCCGTCAGAAAACTTGCGGCATCGTTGAATATTCATCGCTCCAGCATTCACCGAATTTTGCGATTAGACCTTAAATTCCATCCATACAAAATTCAAATAGTCCAAAAAATCAAACCTGAAGACCTCACAAAGCGAAAAACTTACTGTGAACAAATGTTAGAGAATTTTGGACCGGAAAATGACCTGGATAAGGTTTTCTTCAGTGATGAAGCCCATTTTCACCTCGAAGGCTACGTCAATCGACAGAATTGTCGCTACTGGTTGCCGAGCAACCCACAGCCAAAGCATCAGAAGCAATTACACAGTCCTAAGGTAACCGTTTGGTGCGCGATGTCTGCGACACGAATGCTGCAACGCGTAATAGCAAATATGCGTCTACGTTGGCAGGAGTGCATACGCCGTGGTGGAAGTCATCTCGACTACGTTATTTTTCGTAAATAATATCCGCATTAGTGAGCTTGGATTTTGTATTAATTAAAACAATATATATGCAACGGTTGATTTTTGATTATTTTACTAAAGTTAAATTCTGGAATGAGACACCCTGTATAACTCAAATATGTAATATTATATTTTATAGCGTTTTTAAACATTAAATAATGTATCAGATTTATGCTAAATTTGTTATTATTAATACAAGTATAATATTTAACTGTCATGAGTCTAGTTAAAAATATAGTTAGTTGAATTCCTTAGGATATTTATAATAATTTGTAACTGTATTTTTGAGATTTATATAAAAGGAAAATATAATGAAATAAATTTAACGATAATTATGACACTGCGTAACAGAACTTCCAATAAAACCACAAACACGACACTCACCTTTGATAACTTCAAGGATTAACAAGTATTGCTTTATGGTATTTTAATTTGATTAACCGAAGTGGATAAATTTAAAATTACGTTTAAATAGTTGTAAATTTATAATAATACATAACTTCAATCCGTTCAAAAAAAAAAGTTTTTTATTTAACCGAAATGTGTTATTTTTTCAGAAAATTAAAACAGTACTACCTGTTAGACACTTAAACGTTGTATAAACAATAAATTGGTCATATTTACGTGTTCGTGCAACAAGCGATTATAAAACACATAATTTGTCCTCACATGATAATGGACTTCTTGATTTTATAGTTATGCTTGTTTTTTTTTAAATCAAATTACGTTTATTTATTTTCGCCTTTTAGGTAGTTTATAGATATATATACGCCTTTTCTGCTTGTCTGTACTTAGTGCTAATCATACTACTCGTATAGAATTGACTTCTAATTTATATTCACACTTAAAAATGTAAATGAACTTGTGTTATGTCATTTTGACAGCTAATATAAACTTTAAATCAGTAATCATTGTTAATTCATGCGTCTGCGTCGCTGTATTAGTATTCCTACCGTTATTTAATATAGGTATTATTAAAATATTAAACAAAATTTAGTTTTTTTTGTTTTACAAAACTTATATAATTCAAATGAAAAAAAGTAACTAGCTGATTAAAAGGGAAGCAACAAATGAACTAAGTGAGGGATCCTTAGATAGACAGAGCCCAACGGGTACGACTAGTGATGTAAGGTGGTGTTTTTTATTATAGGCTTATGGTTTTCATCACTTTTACATGATGCAAGAAACGATTATAAAGATATATATTATAAAAAAGTAACTTTTATTCATATAAAATACACATACTTAATCCATTAAAAGCCAGCTTACATATTGTATAAAAAATAAGCATTCATAACTAGTTATTAATTCATATTTAAATTCCTTTTATATTCTTCAATGTGCGTGACGCACTATTTAATAATGAATTACCAAAAAGTATCGTCTGATGAACTTGCTATATGTTAATGCCATTTTCAAGATTAATAAACAAATATAATTGTGCTACCTTTTAGTTAAATATAAATAAATTATGTCTATCTGAAGTAGTTATTGCTACATTTATATGCACACGAAATTTTAGTACCATCCAAACGACATATGATTGTATGAGACGTCTGATAAATTACCTTTAATAATAAATAAATTAATTTTATCTGAAAATATAGACAAATAAAACTACTAGTACGAACATTAGACTGTTTTGGCTTTATTGTTAGTGATTTATAAGCCCTGTGACATAGATATTATTATAATGACAAATGCAGCAGTAATGCCATTGCTCTGACATATACAGGGTGGCCAAATAGTCCTGGATCAAACGTAACTAGGGCATAGATGAGGTCATCAGCTTAAAGAGGCAATTTCCAAATATTTTACTTTGTCTTTTCCTTCTTAACAGGCCGACGCCGACACCGCTTACAAATTATAGGCCGGAGTTTTTTCGTTACGAAGTACACAACTATTATAATCAGAGCTAATAAATCCAAGTAAAGCTTTTTATAAAGAGGTAAAGATAATCCTGGTGATCTCAAGTGGAGTGCGCCTCCGGTTGCAATCACATATTCCACCCAGTAGACCAGGTCTTTGCCTGGGGTCATTTGACGGTTGTGGTATATTTCTGATAACTTTTTGGCTTTTGTGGTGTACCTATAATTGAGAAGAAAAATTACAAATATTTTGACTCAAAATAAAATACGCCATGTCATCGGATCACAACCCTATATTATATAAATAAATATAGTTTAAAAAAACTAAAAAACACGCTTTTAAATTTGCGCGGTTGCTCGATAGACGAAAAATATGGCACAGAGCGCCCCATGCTTTTAAAAAATAATACCAGTATTGTTTGTTCATTATTATTTTCAGCCTAATTGAGGAATTATTTTTCACTTTTTAGTTTGATGTGCTTTAAAAGTGTGTTTTTTAGTTTTTTTTAAACTATATTTATTTTCCACTTTTTAGTCCTAGCAGCAATACGTGTTGTCTCAATTTAAGCATGTTCCTTTGTGGAGTTAAAAAAATTCATTGTTTTTTCGAGATAAACCAATGAAATTATTATATTGTCGCTGATTCTTTATAAGTGTACAAAGTTTGAATTAAATCTGTCCGTTTAAAGTGGGTCAAAATCGAGTCCGAAGGAGTCGGTTACATACATACATACATACAGATGAAGCTAATATAAAGCGTGTAAAAACAAATGTCTACTGTACTATGTACAAACTGTATAACGAAAATGATAATATCATTAGTAAATTAAACTGCTTATATTCAATGAACGCCGATTACGGTAATATCTTATCTTATATATATCTTCATAAAGAACACAATTCTAAATAGGGTATAACACAATAGTAGCCGTTACTATTTTAATTATTATGTAAAAGTAAATACTTACATTGGATTTGTCTTTATCTCTTTGATCACAGCTGTTAAATCAGAAATGATGCTATCTTCAGACCACTTTACAGTGATTCCAAAGCCCTTGTTGCTAACTGAATTCATGTTCACATGTTGATCACCCATGATAGGAATTCCTATGACTGGGACACCAAAATGTATAGCTTCTGTTGTTGATAGCTGGCCACCGTGTGTAATAAAGAATTTGAGGTTTGGATGAGCTGAAAAACAAATATTAAGAAATTTGATGCTACGGTGATGATACGGCGGCTGGATTTGTTTTAACTTATTTTATTGCTGTTTAATGTAAGATAATTCAATTCAATTTCTGACTTTCCGTTCTCTACATTTCCATATTATCTTTATTAACTGGATATATGTAGCTAGGAAATGAGCAAATCTACAATCGAGCCGGGACATACCTAAGATACTCTGTTGCGGTGCCCATTTTACAAGATGGACATTCTTAGGAACATTTTCTAGGTCATTTTCAACTTTCCATATCACTGTTTCATCTAATTTTGCAAACATTTTTAATAAACCATTTTTCATTTGCTCACTCATATCAGAACTCCTGAGATTTGAACCCATACTAAAGTATACCACTCCATATTTTGCGTTGTCCATTAACTTTTTCAGGTCCTGTAAAAACATATACATAAGTTGAGTTGTTACATAACAACGAACATAGTATAATATGTAATTTAGAACATTATTAAAATTGGATGTGTTTTCGTCACAGTTGAGTAGCGTGCTCTTTGCCGATCGCATGACGTCGGGCAAATTCATGCGCCTCAGTTATATTGTACAACCGTATTGTACGGTAAAATCTTAGGTGGCTTTATTAACCTATCTCCTTGAGACAGTAATAATAATAATAATTTTTATTCATTTTTCTCACAAAAGCTTAGTACATAAACAAGTAACAGTTATAAACTATTATAAGTAAATAATTGTCTTTCTTCTAATTAGGGAAAATGCTAGTTTGTGTGAGACTGATGCGTGCTAAAGGTAAGAATACCTGTGTTTCTGCTAAAAGTACCTACATCAAGAACGTAACGTAAGTCACGCTGACAAACTTAGCGCGATGTAGGAGGAGCCTATATGAAACCCTTGAGCTAGTGTTACTCGTAAGAACTTACCTGTGGCAGTGGCTTAACCTCAGTACTGATATGATATCCAGCAACCAATTTGGCGTTTTGGGGAAGTTTATAAGGAGTTCCTATAGATGGATGGGAAGTAATTAACAACAACGATGCGTTGTAAACCGCCTCATCAAAGGTAGGCAGCGTTACGCCTCGTTTTCTAGCTATTGACGTTAACGCTGACTCATAGATATTCTTCTCTTTTGGTGTAATGTAATAACTGAAACGATTAATTTCGAAATGTAAAATATTTTTGATTTTATTTATATGATAGTACGGCAATCGGGACAATCCAGCCCATTTTAGTGGGTGTGTTACCACTGTTGTAATGTTGGTTTTTTAATAGAAGCACTAATTACCCACAAATTTAGTTATTGTATTAATTAGAAACGACAAGATACGTCGCAAAATATTGAACTGGAAGGAGCATTGCGTTTATATGATTTATATTTTGTCATGCATACCTGGATAGTATATATCTCTTCACCATGGTATATAGCTCTTCAGTCCTTTGGAACAAATTAAGAGGAAGAGAGTTTGTCGAAAAGAGATCGACATTGTAAGCCGGGTTGCTTGGCCCATCAATCAGTTCTAGGACTTGCCAATGAGCTTCTGTTGAAGCTACCCAAATCAACGGTGCTCCGAATAACGGTGCAATACTGTAATTCAAAATTAGAAAATGTCATTGGACGTTTATTTAAAGACAAAGTCGAAATTAATTTATTTGTACACTTCTGAACGTTAGAATCTAATTTGACATTTAATTTTATTTAAGAGTAGTAAAGAGTAGTGTGGCCATGCTTGATATAAAATATGCTATTATATCAATATATATCATGAGTAATGTTTAAATATATTATATCAGGACTATATTTTAGGGTACATGTTGCCGTGGGGCATCTCTATTATATGGAAACGAGAGGAGAGTCTAGACGCAAGTCAGTACGCGTAAATTTAATTATAACTGAATCTTTTTAAAATAGCACGCTATAATTAAAAGGCAACGAAGTGGTGAGCCTTCTAACCTGAGGTGAGGCCCGTTGGCCTGTTGTCTATAAACGGTCAATTTAACTTATTATTTAACTATACAGTTTTCCTACCTTACAATATCAAATTAAAGATGTTTTATTTGCTATATTTCTATTTGCTAATAAAAAAAATATAGGCGTTACAAACCCCGCGACAAATTTGGAGAAGAACCACTCTATAATGACTCCGTCAAATTTATGTTTTGGGTTTTCAAAATATTCTATAACGCCTGGATCTTCAATAACTTGTTTGTGCACTTCATAAATAAATTCCATTAGAAGAATAGGATCTATTTTCGTTTGCGCAATTTTTCGTAATGTTAAGTCTTCATCTGAAACAATGAACATACAATTAATATTGTTAGAATATGCGAAATATCATCGATTAAAGAAGCTGGTCGCCACAGAACTAGGTCTCAGATATCGTAGTTATCTCTGTTTTTGATAATATAGTTTTTCTATCATACTTCTGTCTCTGACATGTATTGCCGATGTTAGCGTGTAAGATAGAGTCTCACGATGTTTTCCGTCACGCACAAGGATCCATTGAACAGGAGTTTGAACGCACAATCTGTAGGTTGAGACTCAGACTGATGTAATGATTGATTGATTAAGCTTATGGTATCGCGGAATATGCTTAATGCCTTACGTACATATTTAATTATTTTAATTATTAGAATTAGTTTTTACGTGTAAGATATTTTTGTTACTATTTACTGTCGTAAATCTTTGAACCTTTTTGTATATATTATTCTTCACTCTTTATATGCTTAGTATAATTATTTTTTGTTGTATGTAATTTATGTTAGCTGTTGGTATACGAATTAAATAAATCAGTGACCATGCTATTAATGAATAAAAAATATTTTCGGGAAACGTTAAAAGTACGCCCTTGATTTGCGAATGCGAAAAATTTGGTAAATGTCAATTTTGAAACAATTTAATATATTTTATGTTGACGTTCATAAGTGTACTTGGTTACCCATATGAAAAAAGATATTTTAAGTAATTAAAACTTAATAGTATAGTTATGATTTATGAGTATAGTTTAAGGCCTCATAAATAAAAGAAATGTTAATAGTAATCATTAGGTACGAAATTACTAAATTAATCAAATTTAATTTGAGATTTCCCCTTCGCTTGTGTGCTTTTTTGTACTTCGTGCGTAAGTGGTCAAATCTACGTAATCTTTTAAAAAAAATATAACAACTTATATATATACTTACGTTTGAAAAGAGATTTCTTTATCCTCTCACCTACTTTAGAAACATTTATCTCCAATAAATTTGGTACAGTTTTCTCTTTTGGGAAAGAAGTTATATGCACAATCTGTAATTAAAAAAACATTGTAAGAACCGATCTTGAGGTGAAACTTTAAATTAAGAAGATAACATCCCATAAAAAGTAGTTCCTAATTGTACCAATTAATTTATTAGAATACCAGTACAGTTTTATCAGTTTAATTATATCTTAAATGGCCGACGCGTGCTTGCTACAACCATTATAATAAATATATAATATAAAACTTTTAAGAATTAAGCGATTAATTACACATATTTATGTTTTTTTATTTATTACGTTTAACTATTACAAAATTAATGAATATTCATAGGAATATCTGCCCTGCGATTCTGTAACTCACTTTTCGAACTCACACAGCGGTTTTCGCATCGGCGGTCGCTCTGAAAACCGCTGTGTGAGTTCGTAAAGTGAGTTACAGAATCGCAGGGCAGCAACGACATCCCAAATCATAAATTTTGTATATTTTGAGGACATGATCGCTTCATCGGCTTGGCAGTTTATTTATTGATTTGAATAATTATCTTGCACCTACCATAAATATATATCGAGACACAAACATAATGAATCTAAAACAACTTTATATTTATCACACATGTGTTCTTGTAAAAAAATTTATAACAAGTTCTCTCCACACTAGTTTAGCTTTCTCTAAACCGCCACGTGTACGAAGTATGCATCGAACGAGTTATCTTGCATTACCTAAAGTACGTACGAACTACGGCAAAAAAATGTTTACCTAGGAAGGCGCACAGCTGTATAATAAACTACCCACAGATATAAAAAATATGACTTCTATCAATTCATTCAAATCGAAGCTAAGTGAATATGTTAAACAAAATTACTTTTAAATTCATTTCTTATAATTACTTTTAATTCATATTTCTTTGTTTACTTTTATTTTTAAATTTATTGCATGTACGGCTATATTTTATTGTGATTATTTTAAGAACGACTACAATGTTATGTTATCTAGAGTATTATTCTCATGTAAGTGACATTTTTTGTCTTTTTTGAGAAATAAAGTCTATAAACCTAAACCTAATAAAAACCACACCTGCCATGCAGGTTTAGACACTAATCTACAAAAATATTAAAATAAAGTCCTAGTTACGGACAATTAGCATTTACATGTAAGTCATTATTCTACCTTAAATTAATGTTAATTTTAATTAAGATTTACATTAACTAGTAACTCAAGACAAATACAGCCTCAATTTGGACCGGAAACTCTTAAATTACATAATGTTCGAATCCCAGCATAATTATTTTAACAATATAGCTAAACAGTTGACTTTACATTTGGAGGTAAAATATTTGCCAGCCTTTAATAAAAGAATGCACATATTGAACAAACAAACATAAAGATAACATACATAAACACTTATTGAATAACAGCTGCATTTGACAACCTTTATCTTCGAACATTTCTTACCAAGGATAGTATTTACAGTTGAGTAAACAATCGACAGTTATACAATCAAATAATAAACGTTAATATTATTTGTAGCTGTATTTTTTACTCGCTAAATCGCTCAAACAAAATTAGGCAGTTTGATTAATAAACGTTCGACGAAATGCTGGACTTGGCTTGGTAAAACCAATCTATTTCTGTACTTAAACTTGGTATTGCTTATTTTCCTCTAGTATCGTATGCCCACGGATTTACGATGGCCATAGGGCATACGATAAAACTATAAACCATGGATAAAACGCAGGCTATGATGACAGCATTGCCAGTAGTGACCAGAAATGAAACGTTTTGTTTTTAATTAAGAAATTGTTAACACCACTCGTCAGAGAGCCTTACAATACCTGAATTGAACTGAATCCGACTAATATTAAAAACGCGAAAGTTTGTATGGCTGGATGTTTCTTACTTTTTCACGTAAAAACTACTGAATGGATTTTTATGAAACTTTACACTAATATAGCTTATATATCAGAATAACAATTTATATAGATATTTTGTGAATTGTCCAAAATATCAAGTAAGTGGGAAAAAACCCACCACGGTATATATCTATATCTTATATGTAAGCCTTTAAAGTCAAAATAGTGAACTAACTACAATAAAAATTGATACTTTATTTACAATGCACATTTGGCAGTAATAAATTGATTTCTAAATGGAAATAGATACTTTTATCGCTTCTGGTTTACTTATAATATGTTAGGGTACAAGTGTAGAGCTTAGGGATCGATAAAGTTGTTAGGCTCTTAGTTCTCACCCTCAAATATATTTTAGTTATTTAGAGCAGCTTGCTAATGCACACACTAAATTTATTACATAGACACTCCTGACACTTATCTATATAAGTGAAAATGAATCGCAAGTAGGTATGCTGCTAAGCGCAAAACTCGAAGACGGCTGGGCTATTTTTTTTAATGGAGAGAAAATAATAGTTTTATTTAGCACTTAGATTTATATTCCGGAAAGCGAACAGATTCTAAAAAAAATACCAAAATGTTTCACGTGTCGGAATGTAACTACTAAAAAGGCGAAACGAAGTTCCCGGAGGCAGCTTGTACTTGAATAAAACTAAACATAATATAATATAGTAATATATTATAGCCGCATGATCGTTGTTGGTAAGCATCCTTGATCAATCACGAAGATATCACGTGATATTACATTTTTCGATACCATCCATGGGTGAATAGACGGTATAACATTAGCCGAACGATGGCCCGCGATTGTAATTAGTCAAATGAATAAACGAATTGCGTCTTTTACTAATGATACTGTTGTCTTTGTGATTACTTACTCACCACTATCTTTTTTGTAGATGATTATGCGCATATAAATCTTAATATCAAGACACTACGAGATCTATGGTCAAAACACTCACTTCATGTCCTGCCGCTAAGAGATTGTCGACGACACCATGACCTAAAATACTGTGACTTTTTGCGTGCATAGGGAAGAACACCAACAAACGCAAAGCGTGACTATATGATGTAAATAACAGTACACCAAGGAGGAAAATCTTTAACGCCATCTGAAATAATATAAATATGTATATATAAAATTTGTACATAGAGCAGCAAAAACAGTACAGCAATAGAGCAGCATAGCTCACAGGGCATAAGACAGAAATAATTCATTCATATTAAATAAATTCTCAGTCTGGCTTAAAATAATTATTCGGCGAATTCTAACACTTGCGGAGTAGCGTAACTAACATTTAGTTCTTTAACTTTAAAGTGCTGACGTCGGGTGCCCTTTAATATTCTTTTGGAGTATTTAATTCACAACTAATGACTATAATTAACGCAAATAATTAAATAGAGATGTTTTCTGCTATGTTTAAAAAGTATGCAATTACTTTTGTAAGAGCAATGAAGTGATTGTTGTTTTTTGTCCTTAAAATTATTAAAATTGGGCCAAATCGCGTTGAGTTTACCTTGAATGATACCCAACGCATAATATGGTCTTTGGTTCACGCAAGTACTACTTTTACCTTTTACTAAAAACTTCTTAAACGAATATAACTGCAATTATATTCTGTATATAAACATCTTTTTATATAAAGAATATAAAATTATATAAAAAGGTACATATATAAAGTAATAAAGTCACGTTAAATAAATTTTATTTCAAATATCCAACACTAAACAACACAGAAGGAGAGACAGATAGAGACTAGCCCAATTATTCATCAAAACTTAATATGTCTAATAGCACTGTTATACATACTCACTTGCGTGATAAACACGTCGTGCGTTTAAGTAAAATATGGCACTTCTTTGACGCAAATATCGTGGACGTGTGTCAGACACAAATGGCTGACTATCAAGCCTAAATTGCCTATCAAGAAACTCTTTCGACGAAACGCAATAATATACTTATGCAGAAATGCGTAATGCCCCATTTATGAATAGTTATGAAGTCACATTTTGAATTATAAAGCTTTGAACTATATTGAACTCAGACAAACCTGTTTCAACTATGTATAAAATATTTAATATTTACATTACTTATTTTAATTCTATAATAAATTATAAGTAATCTGACGTATTTTTTTAATCGTCGTCAAAAACCTACCTAATTTTTAATATAAAAACATAGTTTTTACCTCGATTTAGAAAAAATCTAATTACTTTATGTGCCTCACATAATATAAATAGTATTACAAAGACACGTCCACAGATGTAAGCAAATTGTTGCAACTGGATGCGAATACAAATCATACGCGATTTTTATAAAGAGGTCAACGCTTTATATTTAAACATAAATTCAAGAACTCAAAGGATCCGGTTTAGAATTCGTCTCGATCCTTTGGGTATGAAAGCATAGCTTCACCGTTCTTGGACCAAAAGTAAACTAATTAACAATTTAATACATAGTAAATTTGTTTTAAAGAACATTTTTGGGATAATGGCACATTTTTCTACCTTATTATCACGACTGTCAGTTTTATTTTTATTAATCAGTATACATTACAATAGTTTGTGTTACGGCTACAGGAAAAGTTTACGGTATAATGCATTAGCGCTGATTCAACGCGTAGGGAATTTACCTAGCTTTATCACCTCATAAGTTTATTTATCGGTCTTTGTTAGTTCATTTAATATAAGACGTAAATTACATTCGTAAGTTGTTCTATAAAACAAAACAATGGTCAATTTGACTTTGAAAACCTAACTGAATTGAAAACACATTTACCATTAAAAGTAACGTTATACTGACAAAATTGGCACCCTTAGACATTTCCATTTCGTCCTTCCGCCGTCCCATCTCTTGTATTAAAAAAGTCCTGTCTGTGTCTTGTATTCTAAACTTTTTTTTTCTGAAATTTTTACCTACCTACGCGTGAATAGCATTTGAAAAAATATATCCCTGTTCCTTAGTGCAAAAAAACTATCTCGATGTAAGAATACGAAGATTATAGTTTTATTATTGATTGTATTCTTCTTTGATACTGATTAAAATTGCAATTACATTAAGGTACATCATGAACAAAAAATATAACAGACGCTTTCCTTCTTCCTAAATTAAGGAAAATAGTTTTTAGTTACAACAGCATTAAAAAAATCAGTTTAATGTATATTTCTCTTTTTATTTATTTGCTACAAATGTTACTTATGCGTGCGGTTAGTTTACGGTTGAATTAACAAGAATGTGAGAAACAACATTAAGTACGTACCTTCTATAATTTCTCAAATATAATGAAATTAAAAGTAATGCTCTTCTATATTTAACATCTTTTCACTTAACTTGTTTTAACGAAACAAAAACATTAACTGTCTACATTTCAAGTAAATGTTGAAAAGTAACAAATTATTTTGGGCGCCATCTATGAATAGATATAAAAACTACGATCAAAACTTAAATTTATAAATTTAACGTTTGCTATGTTCGTAGTATTTTGAATAGATGTCACTATTATAAGTCAACGGAAGTGAAAGATGTCCTTCATTTAAGCATTATCCTTCTCTAGAAGATTTCTTTCTATAAGCTCTGTCAAATATATATTATTTATGTTAGAACGTCATTTAATAAAAAAAAGGAGATTTAGAATTCGGTGCATGTGTATTTTTATTTAAGAAGTTTGTGAATTTTGCTATTAGCTTCGATTTTTTTTTTTAAATAATTTTTAACATTTACGTTTAAAAAATTACTCAATTTGGCCACAGATTTGCAAACCTAATTAAATTGTTGGATATTTGCAATATTTCTTCTAGGGTTACAGTAATAAGAAGTCACCTTGTTTAATTAATCATTATATTTGGTTTTAATTATGAAAAATATGTTAACAAGGGTCTCTTGTTAAGTTATAGCTTTAGCTTTTAGAAAACTGAAAGAAGATTGAAGATGTATTTGTTGTCTATATCCAAGATTAGGGAAGTAATACAAATGTTTCTAGTAGAACTCCATCATCGGTGGATCCTTATATTTACAACAATTCCTCTCCTGGTGGTACAGCAGGTAACGAATTCCTCTTTATATTTGTCTTTTCCTGTACAATAACTCAATCCCACGTAGGTTCCGAAACTTAAGAAAGTTAATTACAAAATTTTCAAAATATTAAAAAAAAATCCACTTGCGACTAGACCTTATCGGCTGTAATTTGATCAATGGCCTCATTGGATAACGCACTGTTTTGATTAGTTTAGTTACTATTATGTTTTGTTTATTGAATATGGTATTTGATTGGTTAAATATACGATATACATATTTAATTAAAAAAAAAATTTTATTATTCTATGACAATGATAGTTTTCTATATTTTTTAATTACAATACCTATCGCATTAAAAATTATAAATTAGTTCAATAGAACTCGAGATGGATAATTTATTATATAATAATTATCATACTTTAATTGCACTTCGGACCAAATTAAGTTGCGGTAAGTTTAAAACTAAGTTTAACTTAATACTCTAGTGTCAACTTGCTAAGAAGTTGGACAGTCCATTATAAATAATTTGACTTCATGTTTTTTTTAATATGGTCGAAATTATTTATTCTTATTTAAATAGTAAAATAGGCATCGAGCCAAGATGCCGCATGATTTGGAAGAATATCCTCAGATTTTACAGGCCGGCAACGCACTCGCGAGCCCTCTGGCATTGAGATTGTCCATGGGCGGCGGTATCACTTAACATCAGGTGAGCCTGAAAATCTAATACGCTTTCGCTATAAGGGAGTCATCTCTCGACTCAAAAGCTAAGTGCAAGAGTTGCAACGCACTGAAGTGTTATGTTTTATAACTATTTTAACATTGTAATTAATAGTTATCAAGGAACTACTTTTTGAATTTTCTAAACCACGATCTATAGAGAAAACTTCATTACTGTGTCTTTAACTGCTGGGATGGGGCTTATTTTCTCATTATCAGTTTATGGCCAGCAAATGCTTCCCTGTTATAACCCATCAAACCGCTACGTGTCAGCTTTTTGGGAAAATGTAAGGAAGTAAACATATTTAATGATTAAACAATAAATATATAACCTCAGTTTATTTCTGTGTTAATAGCTTAGGTGATGCGCATTACATCATCAAACTCTCTTAAAATAAAACTAAAAAATTATTTAACTATTGAAAATTAAACAATAAATACTTAGATTACTTTAACTCTATATTTATAAATGTAAACAGAGCCTTACTTATAAAAGTGACTTATTTATTTTATTTACTAATTAAATGGCATTAATAAAAATAAATAAGTCACTTTTAATAAGTTAAAATAAGTATGGCAGTTATTTAATGCTAATGTACAATAGTTGTTTTGTTTTATTATATAAATATAGATATATATATAGAATAGAGTTACAGAACAACTCCTAGGCCAAAAAAGGGCATTGGAATGTGATACCTCTACATATTTTACTCATTTCTGAATTTCATCATAAATTTACTTTTCAATTAAGAATAAATTTTCTATATTTTGAAGTTTGTCCCAAGTTTTTCTTTGAACGGAATTTTCAACTTCAACCTTATAAAAACAGTCGGTGAGCTTTCAACTTTATATCCTGAGTCTGCAGTGCATTCTGAATTACTCCAGAAACGAGTTTATGAGTAGAATTCTCTCGGGAGTAAAGTTTTCTATAAAGGAAAAACAGATAGACTTAAGATTCCCACTTTAAAATACTTGAAAGGATTTTCTCTTATCTCTTATCGAAGTATGGGAATTATAAACGATTTACGCACCTACTTAATCTAGACAAACTTAGTGTTAGCACAGATAATTAAAATAAATTACTTAAATTCTGTGATTTCGTAGAATTGTTCGATGAACTTATAACATCGTAAAACAGCAATAGGTGTATAACTGCGTATGTACCTACCGAAATACTATATTCTATCGCGTAACTCAGTTTTTTATTTATTTTATTTATTTATGATTGGACAATTCACACCAATTGACCTAGTCCCATGCTAAGCTGGTGATACTTGTGTTATGGGTACTAGGCAACGGATATACATACATATTATACATAGATAGACCTAACACATATAAATAATTATTTAAACACCCAAAGACCTAAGCACAACACCAAATGCTCATCACATCGATGTTTGTCTCAGCCGGGGATCGAACCCGGGACCCATGGCTTCACAGTCGGGGTACTAACCACTAGACCAATGAGCCGTCCGTTTTTGATAACACAGTCCTGTTCTAATAACTAAACTACTACCTAAAATAACTCCTGTTGTGCAACAGTTGCATAAACTTCAAGTTCAATAAGATAATATTTTGAAAGGGATCGATCATACACGTGTTTACAAGCTGGTAGCGGTTATTAATTAAAATGTAGTAAATAGATTTCATCTTATCATTGCCTACAACATTTTGAATAATGTTATAGTGATTATGTATACGCCATATTATCACGTTTTATAAGCTTAGTAATAGTTTAAGCAAAGGGTATACGACATAACACTTAAGGAGGCAGTTAATGTAATTAACTTCTAAGATAACGAAGCCGGCAACTAAGTAGACCTAATCCTATGATTAAAGTGACAACTTTTGCTCCACTACGCGAGTGATTTATTTTGCTTCAAATCTTTCATTTTGCAGTTACTATCAATATTGGTACTTGATAGTCTAGAACTACCATATGGCAGTACTATTTACGTAACTCCACGTTTTGAGTGCCTTAACAAACGTGGTTCAAGAAATTCAAAATCATCTATTAATTTAAGTAACACAATAAAATGACTACAGTCATATAGTTGTATGTTGTTATGTATATGCCATTTATTCTTAATAAAATGAAGTTTGTGTAATTAAATGAAGCATAAAGAATTTCATAATTTAACTTTACGATCTTTATGGAATATAATATAAATTTGCGGTACTAAAGTGTGTTGACACATATTAGGTTTGAATGAACAATACATTTCCGTTTTATGCTATGGTTAAACATGTAAAACCCTTAATCACATCGTATATAAGGTTCTGGTAGCGTAGTAACTGGATTAAGGTTGTTGATTTTTTATCCTGCATTTTTATCGAATACTGGTGGACCCCACAGACGTTTTCCTGCATGATATTTCAAGCTATTAGGATATTAAAGTATGAAAGTACCGACTGCAGCGCCACCTGCCGGGCTGATTTGTGAATCTAAACCATTCCCAGATCCCCTTGAACACACACTAAAAATTTCATCAAAATCGGTCCAGTCGTTTGAGAGAAGTTCAGTGACATACACACACACACATAACTAAAGGGCTATAGTGAAGCTTATGTACCATATATTTGATTTTATAAAGTTATTATAATTAATTTTTCCTTTGGGGTAAGAGTCAGAAACGAATGTCACCCCGTACGTCAAAATGTATTGGATTTTAATATCACCCTAGAAGTATAGCAATTAATAAAATTAGGAGCAGATCTATGCTGTGAAATATCTCTATCTATTAATAAAATTTATATTAAACTAGCTGACCCCACAAACGTTGTCTTGCCATGTATATTATTTATAGGATTTTTTTTTTAGTTTAATAAAAATAACTATCTACTATAATAAAAAATAGGTGTTGAACGTAGAGGGGTGAAAATTAGGGGTTGTATGTATTTTTGTATGCTGTTTCATAAAAAAATAAAATCAATAAAAATTGTCTAAAAAATTAAAATAAAATGTTAGGGGTAGACAACCCTTATCACTTAGGGGTATGAAAAATAGATATTAGATAGTAGTCGATTCTCAGACCTACTGAATATGCATATAAAATTTGATAAAAATCGGTCAAGCCGTTTCGGAGGAGTATGGTAACTAACATTGTGGCACGAGAATTTTATATATAACTAGCAAACTCGGCGAACTCCGTTTCGCCACCAGATGGCTTCGTTTTTTGTAACATTTCGTTTGGTGATCCCTTCTGTTGATCCTTTTCTGTTGAACGGAGCCCGAGACCTTTCCAACGAATGCAAAACCGTGGAAATCGGTTCGTGCGTTCTGGAGTTATAGCGTCAGGAAGGAAAACCCGACTTATTTTTATACAGTAGATATAAATAGATCTCAAATCATATAACAAATCTGACACCATAGTTCATGGTCAAGTTGTCAGATTCGTTATAAAGCACAGAAAAATCGAAAAACCAAGCAATCGAATTCTATTCCAAAGAGTAGAAAACTCATGCACAAAAATACTGTTGTATTGGGGTTTTTCAGAAATTTTGATGTGCCTTTGTGTTTTCATTAAGGCTTAGGGAAATGTTGGAGAAATATAGCCCAACGGTATAACATAATCTCGTTACATAATATGCGTATTATGTAGGAATTTTCCATTCATATCGAACCCAATATACAGTATTTTATTTATATTTTATATTCTTTCATATGTATTGATAATTTCCGAGAAGACCGCTCGGTGATAAAATTACACGAAGCAAATCGTATTACCTACGCTGTGGTTTTGCATCGAAGACTTACAACTATGGATATTCTATTAATTCGTTCAAATTATATATCAATATCCTAAAATGAGTTGACATTACTCAGTCTTAAGAATAAACCAAAGTGTATTTTTGAAGTCATACTTCTTTTGGCGCCTTAGGGAAAAATGATAAAAGTAAATTTTTACGATGCGCACGCACACCGTCACAAAAAACCGACACCCATAAGTTAGCTATAGTCAACATTTTAGTTTTTTCAATTATTAGTGTCTTTTTTTCTACAAACGTAGAATAAAATTTTCGAAAAGATTTTTATCTTGTTACGCCAAACAAGTATAACTTCTAACGCGTGTCCAAAAGTACACACACGTTTTTTTATAATAATTACCGTAACCACCCAGTGGACATCTGGAAATAAAGGTTATACGATAACCACGGAGACATAATATGTCAATGCCGGTTGTATGAACCAAAATGTCATGTTTTTACTAAACTTTATGTTAAAATATTTGTACTTGTATATGGAAATAATTAATATTTGACTATGCATTTCATGACTGAAATGTCTAGAAATTTATACCAATAGAACTCATTAAGCAGTCTCCGCACGTAGACAAGTTTGCCGGGAACAGTATGTCTCACTTATAGCCTTGTTCTTGTACCTTTTTCAAGAAATAATCTACACATAAATCGAGTAACGGTTTGTTATTGATTTGTCGCAAGAAATAAAGCAGAATAGGTTATCGTGGCAACACTTTTGTGTTAAAACTGAATATATATTCCTCATTATTCATAAAAAGTAAAGTTAATCATATTTCTGTTCAAAGAACTTTATTTCTCATTACAAAAATAATGTATTTAATTTACATGAGAAACATAATATGTATATACGAATTAGATACACGTCGCCATCAGCCGTCCCAATTTTAGCCTTCTATGCTCATTCTGATATGTATCTTTAATGCCCTTTTGAATTGATTAAACGCGCTAATATTACGTATTTTAGATGGTAATTGATTAAATAATTGTACACCCTCATACTTAAAACATAATTTGTACGTCGCTTCGGCAAGATAAGCAAACGCGCTCGATGAGTATTGTGTGTAGTGATTTTTTTTAATGGTAGATAGTTTTTTTTTATATTAAGATACAGGTGCTATAAACATCTTTCTTCTTCTCTTCTTCTCTTCTTCACTTCTTCTCTTCTTCTCTTCTTCTCTTCTTCTCTTCTTCTCTTCTTTTCTTCTTCTCTTCTTCTTATTAGTCTGTGTTTAAAATTTTTATCTAAATAGTGCCTTTGTTAATTTATTTTTTAGTGTATGTCTGTTAGAAATTTTGTTATGAAATCATATTTCTTTATGGATAAGACCACGACGACTGATCTTTTGTAGTAGTCACTCGAGTATTATGATCTGATCTTAGTATCGGTTCCATGTTATATTGATTGGTCCCCAAATGTATAAAGAGATCTTGTATAAAAATATTTTAGTTGATAAAAATACAAAGGGTGAAACTGTTTAATCGAAGAGCGAATTTTGTTTACTGACCACGACATCGACCCTGTTTTAATTAAGCCTTAGTTTAACCGCTAATGTTGTGACCCGCACTTCTGTTTACTGTTTAACATTTGTATAAAATCCGTACGGGTTCGACAGTTATTAGGGTACTTTCGGCTTCTGGCATCTCTTGATTTTCGCTAATAATTTATTTCAACTCTAAAATTTAATCAAATAAATTAATCTACAGAACAATAGTTTATTAATATGCTGATAGAAGCATCACGCTTATGTAAGATGCATCTCTTATACATATTATTTTATACATTATTCTAGAACGTACATCCACTTCATCTGCTAATTCAGAAACAAACTTTATTCCACACAAATGCTTTCTTGTTAACCATCCTGGAATTCACAATCCGTTTTTTTCTTCTTAATAGTTAGTTCTTAAGTTTATAGAGAAGCATCTCTTTAGCTGCATTGAATATAGAAAAATATAGCTTTAATGCTGATGGGGCCATGGAGCGATGCTTTGGATTTCACGACACTAATTATTTTACGAAATTACTACATGCATGTGACATTTCGTACTGTAATTCCGGCTCAAGAGTAACAAATCAACAGCAAGGTAACGCCAAGAGTTTTCCATCACCCCCGGAGGTTGAGGTCTTGGGTTCTTGATTAGCCGAACTTTACTTAAAGTGAATATTGTTTATTACATGACACATTCCCATTGCTCTCTGATCAGCGTCTGCGATTTATTTCAAAATAAAATCCAAATGTCGGATGACGATATTGATAACTATCTGATAATATGTATGATGCATTGATTTTTAATATATGAAACGCTCTTAGGATGGATTGATTAATAATATTTTGCCAAAATTCGTAGCAGACGCCCCACAGCGTAGAATCAAGGTCAGTACAGTTGGCGTAGCGTATACTTTGGATTCAATTCGAGGTTACACGATAAATCGTAGCGCCAGCTGAATGCGACGAACCGTTCAGCGTAGGCGTGTCGTTTATACGGATAGAATATTATACCACAATCGTTGAACTTTCATTTGTTTTGATCGAGCAGCACGAAATAATAATAAATTGTAAAAGAGTACTCAGAAGGTGTATTTGGAACTTAAAAACGTTTATACATATATGTTAGTTCTATTACCTAGCATTGGTATTAGTCAACTAAACGATAGTATAATAATTGTATTCACGTTTTTTTCTTAAATATTGGCTTTGGTTCTTAGATCTTCTCTAACACACATTTAGATGCCGGTTTTATGATTACGTTTTGAAGTGAAACTTCTTTATCGGCGTTGGAAAAAAAATTACGACACGTGACGTCGACACATTTTTCCGTTACGCGCCATCTTTTTCTTGTCCTGGGATTTCGGATCCAGTTTATTATTATTATTAGTTGCAAGATATTTTGTTGTTTGTGAAGTTTGCCTACCTCTGAAAACTAACTTCAGGCTTACCGCAACGTACCTACTGTTATTTATATTGGATAATTTTTTTCCCGTTATATTTAATTAATATTGCAGTATTATGTTTAGTTATAAATATAAATTATGCTTTTAAATCATTATTATTTATGTCAAAAACCGTGTAGTGCGTCCATAAAATGTATAAAATTTATATTAAAAGCAAAAATATATAATAACGATAACAATGATAGTAATAATTATATTGCAATTAATGTAATCTTAGTAGTAATAAGGAAGAATGAAAAAATTGTGTTATTTGTATTCTATTTATTTATTCTATTCTATCTATGTCTATGATAATAAAAGCCTTTTTTTTTAATCTAAGTTAACTTGATTTATCCAATTTCTGTAAAGATGCATATAGTAGATCATTTTTCGTAAAAAAGGGTTTAAAGAAGTTTCACTTCTTACGTATGTACACTAGTAGCTACACGCGTACATTTTTTTTCTTTATTTCTAGACTAAAAAAGCGTACTTCAAAAGTAAAATACACGATACAAGAATATGTACCAAGGGTTTGAACGGCGAGCATGAGTCGAGCATCGGGGTTAATAGGCTGACATTGCTATATTTCTTACAAAATATAAAGCTCATCATTAATAGAGCCTATAACTTTACGCTCCGATAACCGTAATTTACGTAATAGTTGTTTATGTGAACGACAAGCGTCCCTTTATAGTTACAACTTTAGTGGCTTTGTACGGTCAGTCGTAAAGATACTGAACATTATGACATGTAACTGTAGGCCCAAATTAAACTTTTTGATGACCACTACTGAACTACAAACTTTATACAAGCATCATCTAAACTACTGCAATACGACAAATACATATTGATTTATATTGTTATTCAGTTTCATAAGTTTATGACATTTAATTTAGTCTTAGCTTTGACTTGTATTTGCTTTTGTGCGTCTCCTATACCCTTGACTTTTGAATACATTATACAGTGTAATTACATTGTACACAAAAGCCAAAAACGGATTACACATTCAAACATAAACAAAGCACAGTTTTACCTATCATTCATCTTATATCATTCATAAGATCATTCTAATATATATTTAACTAGCTGGCCTGGCGAACATCGTACCGCCTAACAGTCGATTCTTTTTTTGTTTAAAATACTTATTCTGCTACCGGACACCGGTCTACCTAGTAAGATAAAAAAAAGAAAATTGATAAGACAACAAATACATTATGTCAAAAAATAAAAATTTACCTTCCCGGAACCCCTCCACTAACATTTGAACTTTATGCTATGGCATTAAAGTTCAAATTGACTTAAGTATTATTACGAATATTTTGTATGGGAATATAGAAAAGTGTTGTTTTTAGACTTTTTCACTCAATTTTTTTTAATTTTTCTCCGTAAGAACCATTCTCGTACTTCAAGGTATATTATAAAAAAAGAATCAGACATATCGGTCAAACCGTTTTTATGTTATGTCGTGACAACGGAAAACGGGTTTCATTTTTATATATATATAGATATAAGGGAAGAATAACAAAGCCATTATTAATAAAGTATACCAGAGTTTATAAAAATTATTTTTAAACATTTTTTAGTTACCATTAATATATCTATTTCCTGGTAATTTGTGTTATAATCTAGAAGGTAAACGATACATGAATGAGTTATGTAATGTATGTAGAGAATTTGAAATAGTTGTGTTATAAAGACAAATTAAAAAAAAATGGTTATTTGTACCTAAAAGAAACGATGACGAATGATCCTCATTCTTCCCTTATCTCGCCCAATATTCCCTTATGATTTAATTAACCTATTTTACGTGTATATGTCGGTAAGTTATTTCCATTTTGATAAACAGCTTAACTGTCTTGAGTATCCTATTAGTCTTCTTGAATGCCTCGTTATTTTATAATTTGTAAAGTGTGAATTTTGCAGAGACTTATTCATTAAAAAGTATTTCGACGATATAACGATTTTCCAATTTCTTTATGTCTTTGCTTAACTAAATATATAAAACCATTATATACGATATTGTTAATAAATCTCTTTTAAAGTTAATATATAGGGATACCCCAAACAATGCTTATTGAGTGGGGTCATATAGTGTTTATAATAAAAATCTTATAAACTTATACTATGAATATAACAATACAACCGCTTAGTCCAAGCTTTTCAAATAACGACTTACGTAATCTATACATATGCAACATTACACATTCTATCTACAGTGGATTTTTAAGGTTTTCGACAGAGACAATAAGAAAACTTATTATTTTTACTGACGATTTCTCGTATAATGAAAATCGTCGAATTTCATGAAATGATTTTACTATGTGGAAATATCATGAGTCAGTCAGTTGGTCAGAATAAGTCAGTTGTATACTGTTTAAGATTCGAGTCACGGGCGACCAGTTCTAATTAGACCCCTATTCGAAGTTCGCCAGACACGAGTTTTGCCTTGGCTTCGTGGAGTCCGGATAGATTTCTTAATCAGTTCCTTTTTGACTACATTTTGTGTTTCTTTTATATAGTGTCGGCAACAATATTTAGATTATGTATATCATTGTATTTTTTAATAACAACATCATCAACCATTTCAGCCTAACAGGGCTACTCCGTAAAATCGATAATAATAATAGTAATATAATCAACGGCTCGTTGGTCTAGTGGTTAGTACCCCTGACTGCGAATCCAAGGGTCCCGGGTTCGATCCCCGGCTGAGACAAACATCGATGTCATGAGCATTTGGTGATTGTGCTTAGGTCTGGGGTGTTTAAATATGTATTTATATGTCTATCTGTCTATAATATGTATGTATCTCCGTTGCCTAGTACCTATAACACAAGCTTCACCAGTTTAGCATAGGACTAGGTCAATTGGTGTGAATTGTCAAAAAAAAATGGCGCTACAACCCTATATGGGTCTTGGGATCAGATTGCATCCGTTTCATTAATCAATTTGGATTTATAGACAGTAGTTAGGCCTTCGGTCTGATACATGACGTTGATTTCTGGATTTAAGACACAATGAATATGACAATTGTCGCTAAATTCGAAATGAAAGTAGTTCTTTTGATATCCGTATCGCTGATGTCGAATTCGTTGAATTATGTTCTACCAACATACGTTATTCTGAAATCACAAAAAAGACTGATGATAGTCTTGAACAGACCTAAGATGACAGCCTCTAAATTATTTTAATAATAAAAATCAATCAGATTCAGCTCAAACACTATATAATATATAATCAAAGTACGGACTACGTACATCCATAATATGTACGAATCATTAATGAAAAAATATTTGTACAAGAGAAAATGCAATAAAGTGGCCATTCAAATTTAACTAGGATACAAAACAAGTGCTAGGTTTTACTGCAGTTTAATTTTAAACTCTTGAACGCTTTGCATCGAATGCAATTTCACGGGACATTGAGGCGGGCTGCAAGTTAAATTAATACCTCCAAACCATTTATCGCTAAGCGATTTTCTTAACATTTTGCATATTAACTATTTGAAACGAAGTATTTTTGTTCTAGAAAGAGATTGAAGTTTACATACATACATTCAATGTCACTACAACCATATATGAGTGACTTCGACCAATAATTTAACTCTTCGTGTCTGCTTTACCGCTGTGGTGTCCAGTCGGCAATGAGTTTTAGTGCCTTAAGCTTAGGTTTCCTAGAAAAGCGGTGCCGTTATCAAACGACCGTAATGTAACGTTGGGTGACGTCACCCATACGTTGTCTATAAATAACATCGGAGTAGGTTTTCTAGAGAACGTCGAGTGTCACCGTAACGTCGAATAGCGGTGCTGTTATTTGCATGACGGCCGCCATAGCGGTGATAAACATTAGTTCAACGTGTTTCGCGTGTAGCGGTGCATTTAATAAATACAATATAACAACCGTAAAATGACGGCCGTTAGTTAACGGCACCGCTTTTCTAGGAAACCTAAGCTTTAGTCTTAAGCTTTCGTTTTAAGCGGCCAGTCTTTGCGGTTTGCATTAGACTTTAATATAATGCGTCACTCATCTATCTTGTAACGTAATGTAATAGGTACAGAGAAATATTAAAGAAGATGTTCCAGTCTTGCAAGGTGTGTCTTTATAAGAAAAACAAGGACTTCTAAATATGTATGTTTTTATCGTAAATAATTAAAAATAATTGAAATTATGTCGACCCATGACGAGATTAGTGTTTCAAGCGTTACTTATTACGCGTGCGTCAATTATTACGTACAAAAGTCATTCTTAGCGCTAAGTAGCAACTCTGAATGTTACCATTAGAACTAAATAATATATTGAGAACAAAGTATTTAACTATATATTAATAATTTAATTGCTGGAAATAAAACCTAACCAAATATTATTGTTAGGGTTCAGAGAAAACTTGAATTGTTGCGGTCCCAATTAGACATGATTCAGAGAGGCCAATATTTTTTATAGACGTACTCAGAGTCATCCATTAACTTCTTTAAGAAAATATACACCCCAAAATGAACTAAAAGTATAAAATAATAATATTTATTAACTGTATTGTTTAATGTTATACACGCCCAGGCAATTCTTTAGTCATTAATTATTTTAGAAATAAGTTCTTTAGTAATAACTAAATAAATACAAGGCATTTTTTTTTTAATTTAAAATTAATTAGGCCTCCGAATTGCAATATATCCACCACAATCTTGCAGGTATTCTAATTATTACTGAATTTCGTACATTTATGTATATATATTTTGTATTTAATTTCTATTGGAAGATCATCAGTTTTCGTTTTCGCAGGCATTCGTTATATGTATCCGTCCATCCTGGTCTCTGATAACGGGGAGCTCTCTCTCTAAATAACTCATAAAGACGTCGCTGTCTATACCAATGATTTCTCTTGGACCACGATTTTTCGATATCATCTGAAAAATATAATTTTAATGTATAAATTTCATATTAAAGCGATTTCAGTAGCCCATATAAACCGTGTATGATTTGGAAATAACAAAATTGGTATATTGTTTGTAATATTATGTGTGAAGGGGCAAGATGGCCTTCATCAGAACTCATCTTGTGTGATGTATGTGGGTAGGCAGGTGGGCGGGAGCAGAAATATCACAAGTCCTTGTTACAATAATTACAGTTGTTTAATCAGCACAGGGTTTAATAATCGAAATACACAGTCAAATGAGCAATGTAGAGACTAAGCAACACGACATCAACTTAATTATAACACTAGATTAAACTATCACTCGTATGCAAAGCGATTCGTCACAAGCCTGGTGTGCGGACGCCGTCTCGAACAACAGTGTTTCAAGATGGTCGCTCAGCGCTCTCACAACCATCGAGCATCGACAATGACGCTTCGCTAGGCTGACTTTGACAGCTAAAAGTCAATCTGATGTCTGATGTCGACGGATGCGCCGGCAAGTGAATAGAAAAATAATAAACAAATGGTAATACGACAGATATTTATTTAGTCGTGTAATTATACGTATACCTACGATATATATTTTAATTCGTAAAACAGACCACCTATTTGTCTAGCTAAGACGAAGAAAGCTCACGCCGTACCGTGCTACAATCTCGGCTTACAAGACAAAGGCAACTTCTACTGTTTCTGAACGTAAAATTGATTTAAAAATTCAATTATCGTTAACACCATTATTTCCAAACGATTTCAGTTAAATCCATCGACCACTAAATCCTAAATCACGTATGCAATCACATAATAGGAAATGCAAACCACGAAGCAATACTAAATGCGAGTCAATTTGGTGGATTTAACGAGTATTTCATTTTAGTTAGCCGAGATTGAACCTAACTAGACTGGGTTTCGGACAAATGTGCTATAATTTTGATAACTGCATAGATTAAAGTGGGCTTCCATTTGTAGAAAAAGAGGCATCTACAGGACATGATATAAATGATGTACATATTTACCTACTTTTAGGATCATTCTAGCTTTAATTTAAATAAATATTAAATTTACAATTGACTTGTTATAATACGGTATGTTTTTCTTAATTCTATTACTTTTATATTTTATCTGCATTTTTACTTATTTACTTTGTATTAGGTAAATTTTTGATATGTTAAAACGGTATGAAAATTTCTATTTTGCAACTAGATAACTAGATTTTTTGCTTAGATTCAATGTGAACTATGTAATGTTAATAATAATATATATAGGTAAAACCTAATTCCTTCTATTTACTACGCCTGGCATCTAGTCTCAGAATACCAGAGTATAACAATTGCGCCAAATTGATAGTACCTACGTGTTACGGAATTCAACATCAATGCATATTAAATTAATCTCGAACTAGCCATCCGGTTATTAAACTTATAAAGAATAACGCATGTTTAGTTTAACGTAACCCAACGCTTTTTGAAATTCATCTTTTACCAAAGATAAAGTGATAGAGACACTAAGTCTTAAATCATTTAAAATTATTAGTATTTTTAGTAAATGGACAATGTTATATAAAAGTTTGCTGTTTCTGTAATATATACAAAATAATGGAAATTAATAATCTTCTTTGTAAACAACTTCTCTTCGTTGTAAACAGTCGATTACATTCCTTAAATAGTGCATTTTAATTGAGTCCCATTAACCGAATTAAACTAAAAATTCGTATAACTAATTAACATAGGTACTCGTTGTTCAATTATGCTGTAATTGTACTGTTCACGCATCATTAAACATAATTAACAAGTATCGACATACATAATTTCGTATATAATGGAACTAACACGAAGCTCCCTTTTCTATGATTTTTATGATAAAGCATACAAAAATACATACAACCCTTAATTTTCACCCCTCTACGATCAAGCCCTATTTTTTAATATAGTAGATAATTATTTTTATTGAGCTTAAAAAATGTTTCCTAGAAATAATGTACATGGAAAAACAACGTTTGTCGGGTCAGCTAGTAGTAATACAAATGAAAATAAGTAAAAAATAGCTCTTAAGTTTTGCGTCCGTTTATAAATTGACACTAAAATAGCTTTGTAAGAGCCTGAAATGATAAAACATCCACTTACAGTAAACCCATCTCCTCCCTCAGCCAAGAAATTTTGTGACACGATTTTGTACGTCTTATTGGGGTCCAAAGGCTCATAACGTGGCACTTCACATTCAATACATCGCACAGTCACATTGACAACTCGCTGATTGATTGGTCTAGAACCGTCGAAGTTAACGCGCAGACCTGGAAAAAAGAAGTGTAAAAAAATTGAGCCTGGAGTTTCATTACTTCCGAAGAAGAATTGAAGAAGTGAAACTATTTTAATAAACAGCTAATTTCACGACACTCACACTGTTACTTCGCTGCATAGAAAGAATACCACGTGTATGTGCTTGGGATCTACCGACTCAACGTTTTTTCTTAAGTATGCGGTGTATTAACGCAGATTAAGTCGCGGCTGATAAGTTTTTTTTATATATAATACCTTTTCTCTCAAAATATACGATTGTATGTCAATTCTTACGCCGTGTGCATGTGTGATCCACGAGCTAGATACTATTTTACATTCTCTTTATGAAATAGATTTATGTCTATGATGACAGAGATAAGTGATATACTAACCAGAGTATTGCAACATCCTTGCCCCAGGCCAAGGTTGATTAGCCACGCTGTATTCCAACATCTCCAAAACATGGTCTCCACGTAAGTCAAACACCTCAACAGTATTCTCAAATGGCATAGACTGTAACATGGCTTCGAACGTTATGTCTGTAAAAAAAAAATTAGTGATAAAAAAATTAATAAACGAAATTTAAATTAACTTTACACTACGTTTTAGTTATATATAGGCTTAAGTTACATTATTTTAATATTTTTATAATATTTTTACACGCTCTATTATTAATGTGGCAAAGAAGCACTATAACGTAGTATATACGTAGTGTTTATTTATATTATTGACATTCACAAGTGTAATTACGACGTACTCATCTACTATATAAAAATAAGTCGGGTTTTCCTTCCTGACGCTATAACTCCAGAACGCACGAACCGATTTCCACGGTTTTGCATTCGTTGGAAAGGTCATGGGCTCCGTGAGGTTTATAGCTAGAAAATTCAGTAAAAACTTCAACAGAAAAGCGGGATCACCAAACGAAATGTTACATAAAACGATGCCATCTGGTGGCGAAACGGAGTTCGCCGAGTTTGCTAGTATATGATAAATAAATTGATTTTACATGTCATAATAAATAATATCATTGTTTTTAATATTGGTTTTAATAATAGCGAAACATGTTACCAGACATATGAAATAAAACACTAAAAACCTTGGAACCAAGGGTTCGAGCCTCAAATAAACTGAACAAAAAAATCTAATGATACGTAGTCTATTCAGATACATAATGCCATGTCATAGGGTATACATTCCAGTAATCAGCAGTCTAGTATAGGCTTTGATCCATAGTGCTTAAGTAAGTTACCTCCGCTGACAATGTCACTCCGAATGGACCCTCTGTTCATAACACAGAAGTGAGCGTAATGCCAATTACTTCCTGTAGCTCTATTCATGACCTGAAAAGGGTCAAAGTTAAATGAATAATTAATAGTAATCAGCGATAAAATATTAAATATCTCAATTATAAAATTCATAAACATTAGAAAGCTTTCAAAGCGTAGCAAGCTTTCAAACCTAAGTATTTGCACAACTCTCTCAAAATAAAGATTGTATAAATATCATACTTTTCCGTATTTATTTTATGTAACAAGTTGTTCCTTCTTTATAGTCTATACACATTTAATATATCCCTCGAGCAAATAGCTCAGTGGCTGTTTCGTGATCATTTGCTTTTTTCTAAAAGGCAAGCAGGTGATCAGCCTTCTGGGCCTGACACAAGCCGACGACTTTTTGGGTCTAGGAGCCGCTTTCCTCACAATGTTTTCCCTCACCGTACAAGCGAAAATTAAATGCGTACATAGACGTAAAGTCTATTGGTGTAGAGCCAGGTTCGAACTAGAATCTCGAGGATGAGAATAACACGCAAGAATGGGTCAACACGGCTTAGTGTTAAATTTCCATCAACCCCTATATAATATAATATAATATAATATAATATAATATAATATAATATAATAACGGCTCTTGACCTTTTGTATTCCATTCAAATTTCCGTTTCATTGAGACAGGGCGTTTAACATAAGATTTTGAACTTCGCCATCTTATTTTATATTATATGTATAATATAAGATTATCCTATTATACTCCGTACATATATTACTAATTGCTAGTAGTTAGTAAGTTTGACTGCAGATCAAAGTGATTTGACAGATGGTATTGGGTTTAAATCCTAGGGATTACCTAGGATAGTACATCAGATGAAACATCAAAGCAAATCTGTCTCTATGCACATATTTCTTTACTATTTTTGCCATCCAGACTTAATAGAGACTGACAGGCCGTCGTAGCCAAAATTTATTAGACAATACTATTATTATTTAAAATATTTATATGCTTACAGCATGCATAAAAGCATCACAAATAAGATTTCCTAGATTACACTCTCCACAGCGACAGTCTGCAGAGAGGAATACTTTTGATTCACCGACTTTCCTTTTTGGTAGTTCGTTTATTCTTGGTAAATATTCGTTGATTTTCTCCATTACGTCAGGAGCTGAAAGTAAAGAATTAGTTGTTTTTATGATATACCATTGAAATCACTGTTTCAATGCTATATTCTTTAAAGTAGGGTAACCAGAATGTCGTATTCCATATTTTAATGAATAATCTCGAAGAATAAGTAATAATTTTATATACATATATGTATATTGAAAACCTCTTTAGGTTCCTCAGATTCCTGAATCTGTTTCATGATCATTTTAAGATCAAGTAGTAGGCCTCCAGTGCGTGACACACGCCGTCGACTTTTGGGTCTAAGACATGTCGGTTTCCTCACGATGTTTTCTCTCTCTCGGTGCACAGCCGGGAATTGAACCTACGACCTCAGGTATGATAGTCACACGCTGAATTCACAAGGCCAACACTGCTCTGTATAGATGCAAGTAATAACTAACATTAATAAGTCATTGTTAGCAGTGTAAATAATTTTAAATACCCAACGGGTGTGATCCAATCCCAACAAGATATTTTCAATGGGAACCCATTACCTGTGAGTTTTATGCCATGCACTGGCTCCGAAGACCGAAAAATAAATGAAACAGGGGCTCAAGGCATGATCTTAAATATACCTTGATTCGTTTTTATTATTGATGTCCGGAATAAATTATTAAAAAAATTTATAATAAATATAAATATAATTATTGAATTAATTAATTATTGGTTAGATGATTTACCTTCTTTAACTTCCGGTCCTAGATAATGTGGATTTCCAATCCAATCCGTTATATGACCGGCATCATCGAAAGTTAATTTAATTTCTCCCAGATATTCTGTATGCGCGCCCGCTTGTACTATTAATACTTCCTGGAAATTATTATGCTGAGTTTTTATACCTCTTGATGGATTTTGACGATTAATTATATGCGAGAGGTTGTCTTTCATTTTATTAAATAAAACATACAATAATTTTAAATCAATAATAATTCACATAAAAACTATTTTTTTCGTTATTTTGTTTTTTACCTTTATGCCACTTTTAATCTACTCCAATAAAAGAGGAATTGGGAATTCTTTTTCGTATGTTCCCCAAGTACCCTTTTCAAATTATTTTTTTAATTAAAGCTTTTTAAAAACAATAGTGTGTAGTATCCCATAATTATTATTTAAGTTTTATTAATAATGTCCTATTATACTTACTCGTTTAAGTTCATTTTCAACAGTTAGCGGGTATGGGCCATATGGGACGTAAGAAGAGTTTATAGGTGGTTCTCCATTATATAGAAGTGAGTGGCTATGCCCACCAACAATTATGTCAATGTGAGGTCCCGCACGACGAGCTATCTCTCTGTAAAGAAAATGCAAACCCTTAAAATTTGCATACTTAATGCAGTACTACACTTTCGTCAACGTGATATGGTCTGGGGAAGGTTTAAATTATAACTTTTCTAAGACAAGAAGGAGACCAAACTTCAGTGTTCGATACAAGTAAGTTTTTGGATCAAAGACTTAGGCTGTTTTCTCAAGCTTTCAAAATGTATAGCTTTCAAATCATAAGTATTTGCATAACTCTCTCAAAATAAATATTATATAAATAGCAGAGTAATAGCATAGCATAGTATAGTTTTAAGTATTAGTCTATCGACCAAATAATGTGGCAATTTAATGAACGTTTGTTTTTTTCTAAATGGGAAGAAACAGACACAAGCCGTCGCCTTTTTGAGTCCAAGGGTCCTGCTTTCCTCACTATGTTTTCCTTTACCGTAGGAGGTAATATTAAATGGCAACATTATACATAGAATTTGCGTAATTCGTAATAGAAAGAAAGAAAAATGTACTGGATTTAAACGAACCACCTCAGAAATGAGATTATCACGCTTAAACACTCTCATGTATGATATCCCTTTATCTTTATTAATATTATAAAGATAAACAATGTAATTGTTACGAATTAACTCAAAAACTATCGATACGATTTACATTAATTAAGTACATTTATTTCCAAAATATCAGGTAATCTGTCCTTGCTTTACGACTGATTTGAGCGCGACCGCCGCTGCGAAATTAAATCTTATTAATATATGTATAGGGATTCTTAAAAATTATAATTACGAATACATACTTATCAATATTTATACCACAGTGTGATAAAACGACAATAATATCCACGCCTTGTTGAGTCAACTTCTCAGCTTCCGCTTTTACTGTTTCTACTTCGTCTGTGAATTTTAGTTTTCCAGTCGAGGCTAACTCCTAAAATTAAGTTTTATTTACAAATATATATTTATCTTGAACCCCAGTTAAACCACAATTATTTACAGCTGAAGACTCTTCTACTTTCCTCGAAAGTATTTACAGGATTACGTCTGCCCTCATAATGTACTACGGGGCCTATGTGAATCTACTTTTGGGTACTCTACTCGTGCTTCAGAAAGGACATTTACTTAAATTATATAATATCTTCTTGATTATTAGACGAAGTTTTTGAAGTTCTTTAGGCGCGTTATGAAAAATGGATAAGAGTGAAATTTTACGATGCGCGCGCACCGTGACACAAAGTTAACAGAATGAAGTTGCCCACAGAAGATTCTACGGCATTGGACATAATTTAAAAACAACATTCGAATAATAATAGAATTTATGATACACTTAATGTAAGAGAATAATAATAAATATGTATTTATGTAATTTTTCAAATGTAAACTGAACTTTATTTTAACTTTTGATTATTTAATTGTAATTAATTATTTGAATGCAATCCAAAACTATTTTTAATAATGCCAAAGAAGTATAACTTCTTACGCGCGTACAAGTACACGCACCCTTTTTGTATATAGAATAAACTTTAATATATTTACATGAGTACTTGAAATAATAACACCAATGATACCAATCTTTCTTCCATTCTTCTCCACCACAATACTTGGCTTATATAACCCCTGAATACTGGGCTCCTCATAATCTATTATGTTGGCCGTTACCACTTGATGTTCAAGGTTTTTGAGGTAGGGAACCAGTTCCGAAACTCCATGATCAAATTCATGGTTTCCTAGTACCTGGAATATAAGTTTAAGTAACACATTCGACCATAATAATACAATTTCAGATATTTGTATTATGAGTTTGTTATTTCAGATAGCTTTTACTGAGTTTATGTACAAACGCACTGATTAGGTTATTATCCTTTGATTGTATGTATGTAATTAAAATCAACTGATATTGGCATGCTTAAGATGAAATGTTACCTATGTAATCTTCAAGACTCTTTAATACTCAAGAAAAGACTAGAACCATCGCCGGTATAGCGAGTCCTTCTGATATTTTTATGCCCGATGGCTTTACAATTGTGGAGTAAACATCGCTATCGCTATTAGGTTCCCAGGAGAGTTTTTGTGTTAATATTGGTGGTAACTATAAGGTACATACATGAGCATCATGATACACCATATTCATAAAGTCTTTCGTCACGTTCCACTTCAAAAGATTGAACCAGATGGTACCTTGGAAGGTATCACCGCCGTTCAGCACCAGAGAGTTGGGCTGTTTTTGCACTGATTCTCGGATCTTTGTCGCCAGTCGGGCGAAACCCCCAATGCATGGTCCTGCTGCTGGGTCACAAATCCTACCCGATTGACTAGTCTCAACGAACCTAGAAATATAAGATAAGAATGTCGTACAAGCAATCATGAACATCATATTAGCTTTTATAATTAAGGCATAATCCAGTAGTTGGTTTCCTCACAATGTTTATGCTTACTGGGTAATAAATAGAATGTGATGAATCTTACTCTGAACTGTATATCTATCTTTTCATAATCAAGGTCTGAGTTTGCTGGTATAATTCGCGTAATATAATAAGTTGTCGTAATAATAAGCGAGGAAATGCTGCCAGCGTTAAAGGTACACTGCCACAGGGACCAAACTTTTTAAATTTGTTTTGATTTTAATTATTTTTAATTATTTCTGTTATTACTTTGTAGGTTAAGAAAATTGTAAATAGTGTATACTTGATTGTAAATAAGTTTTCTACTTTAGTATATAATATATGTCAACGTAAAATTGTATAAACCGTTAGATTATAGTCTATCTCGCGAGATTGTGAATTGTCGAAAGATTGTGAACCTCAACGCACTATCTAAGTGAAACTGACAAATTAGAATCTTCACAATCTTTCGACAGTTTTAATCTCGTTAGATAGATTACAATCTACCGGTATTTACAATTTTACGGTGACATAATATACGTATAATAAAACTAGAAAATATTTAAAACTGTATAAAGGTAACTTTTAAAATATACGAATACTGAAACGTATTAAAAACATCACGTCTGAAAACTTACCTCGCATGAAAATCATTGTAATGTACAATATTTAATTCATAATCCTGTCCACTCACACAAATAACTAAACCTAAGAGAATTAAAACCAACATTTTCGCGTAATCCACAACGATTAGTGTGAAATATGGTTGCTTGTGTTGTTATCTTATATCTAGCTTCCATCTGATAAGATAAATTGATATTTAATTTAATTTATGTTAATAATATAGGGACGACAGAACTAAAATTAAGATTTTCACGATATCTCTTTACTATTTTCTCGACTCGATACGGCCTAGTTATAGTGTGTTGCATACTCAGGGCTCGTTCAGATGACAAGCGCACAATGCGCGTTTTGATAACGTGAGTTCGCAAGTACATAGGTACATTTTATTGCGGCCGTACACATGCTTACTCCAGTTTTAATATAGCGCGCAATGAAGGCTGCGCTAGCGCTCGACTGTTATCAGGGCGCGTGACGCGCGCCTTGATATCATTGGTTTTCAATGTTTCCGTTCTGAAATATTAATCAGTAAAATAGAGCACCGTTCTACAATATAGACAAATAGCTACTATTCAGACATATTCTGTGAAGGAAATAGCAATGAAGAAAAGAAGAAATAATTATGTGATATTTATTTACATTTATAATCACTTTGTGTTGTAAAGTTCAGTATTGAACGATTGTTTTCACAAAATGAGTTTGAAAAATTTAGTTGTTTGTAGTTCACCTAAATATAAACAGGCACCAATAAAGTTAGTCCCATTATCCAAATAAATGGTTTGGATTGGACCTCTGCGCGAAATGAGTAAATGTTTAAATCATTTGCGGTACAGATACCGGCAAACTTCTAAAGCATTAAACAGGGAAAGTTTGCGCATCGCAGGACACAAACACCAACTGATTAACCAATCAGGCGATCGACATGTCACTCTCCCGCCGCCACTCACAACCGCCCGCCGTCCCTCCCTCCCAGTGATACCTAAAAATCGCTTCTGCGCAAGGACATTTGTTCAAGATGTTTGCCGGTATCTGTATCTGTGTATCGCTCTTGTCACTAGACATAAATACGCATAGATATAATTTATTTCACTTCTACCCCACCAACGAATAGGGGTATATCGATACCTCCTAAGTATACCGAGTCAACTAACAAATTTAGGTATTTTGTTTTTTTTATACAAAAGTACATAATAAACCATGATCTTAATGTTAGTGTTATTTTTTTTTTAAAAAGACCTATAATTACCGAGATAATTTCACGTATACTAAATCAATTTCAACATCAGTTAAAATCGTACATTGTATACTGATCCAAATAAAATTGTATCAGTATTCGCGGGGCGTGAGGAGGGACGCATTGATACAAGTATATTATGGCTCAGTATACGATAAATGACGGCGAGGGCGCGAATTTTTTTTAATTTTCTCAATAATAAGGTGAATAATACTAATGATACAATTAGCAATATCTCAGGAATCGGTGATATCATGCAAAACAGGGATGAATATGGTAAGTTACACTGATATACTTTATTTATGTTACGTATAGTGTGATTTTGCCATTTTTGTTTGATAATTGTTACACGTTGCTTAGTACGCCGTATACTGATACAACTATATTTACACCTGTTTACAACGAACAAACTTTATAAAGAAGACACTTGATTTATCTGGCTATAATAATGTACTAATTCAATTTTTGATATATTTGTTTTAATTGTGGTATAATATATTTTTTTATGTGTAAATTTTATAACTTGATATTGGCACGTTAAATATAAAAATATGAATTCTTGTGTTTTTAATTGTTGTTTATTTTAGAGTCTCCATTGCCACCGGATGCAAATTTTATGGAAGAGGAGCTATCAATACTTGATGATATTGATTAGAATGATAGCAAGGAAGTATCGCAGAATATCCCTTCTAATGCTTACATATTATTCCTAGATTATATTCTTTGCTCTTCGCCTTGGGTATCGAATGTTGATAACTGAACTCAAAAAGGAGATCGATCGCCATCAGTCATAGAGAACACTCCAGGTAATTCGCCCATCCAGAATAGCATTATAGAAAATTATTGTGATATTACTCCAGTACCATCGCCGTATAATTCTTTTTCTCATCTCCTGTTAATTTCTGACATTAATGTTATCACATACTCATCGTCCAATAACGCCAAAAGCCCATTTCCATTGCGAAAAAAGAAAAAGAAAGGCTAAGAGTTTTCATAAAAAATGTAAGGATAAGGAGAGGAAATATAAGCTTAATAGAGGATTGGAATATGTCAGTAGAAACGGAAGAGTACATGCTACGAGAATTATGAAAACTTCTTGCCCCTCAACTTGTCGGAAAAAATGCAGTGAGAAATTAACAGAATGTTTTGGATTATTGGACCTCCGAAGACAATGGGTTTTTTGGCAAGATATGTTGTAAAAGCTGGAAAAAAAGAGAAAAAAATATCGTCGATAAAAAAAGGAGTGAAGGAGATAATATTGAGACCACAAAAATATCGGTTTACAAAACTATGTTTTTGAGAACCCTTTCTATTAGTTTTGATTTTGCTTATACAGATTTAGAAAAGTCCGATAAAGGTAATGGATTTATTAAATCAGATCAGCGTGGTCTTTGGATGAACATATAATCCATCCGATAACGTTCACAGTGTTATAGATCACGTTGAAGCATTTTCTCCTGTAGAGTCGCATTACACTCGCCAAAAATCAAGTAAAAATTATCTGGATGGCTTTTTATCCTTCCCAAAACTGTTCATGAATCGAATGGTTTATGGACTACCGTGAGACAATATCTATATATAGGTTTTATAAACCCAAAAAAGATATTTGTGAACAATTTCACATTTATGAAAATAACAAGCAAGTTCTACAGGCAGATAAAGAAAAGCATGAAGAGCATTTAAAAAAAAGAGAAAGCTAGAAAAATGAAAACAAAAGATAAAAAATCAGCGTTACAAAATAATGAAATCCTTATAATATCAGCATCTGATCTTCAAAAGTGTCTTAATGTATGTACCTCACGGAAGCGTGAGTACTTTTTATTATAAACGGAAACATTATTTGTATAATTTCACGATATTAATTCTGGGATCTCGCCAAGGTGATTGCTTTTGATGGTATCAACAGACAGCAAAGAGAGGTGCAATTGAAATTTCCAGCTATCATTTTAAGTTTATAGAAGTTACGGGTGGTGAAGGTGTCAATGATTACCGGTTTTAGTCAGACAACTGTGGAGGCCAAAATAGAAATAGGATTTATTTCTTAATGTATATGTTAGGTAGTTTAAAGTGTATAGCTATTAGCCATCGCTTTCTAATAGTGGGTCATTCACAAAGTGAAGGCGACAGTATGCACGCTTTAATTGAAAGACAGACAAAGATAAAAAGCTTTATATGCCTGATCAATGATATACAGCTTTAAGATACATACACAGTTATTGAAGTGTCTCAGGATTTAATAAAGGACTTCAAATCAAAGTCAAAACTTATAAACAACTGAACAACTACTAATGATGGATCTATCTATCTATCTTAATAACTCTAATGGAGCAGAAGATAGTAATTCAGACTGATTTTTGATTCGTTCAACCTTTAATATTTTTATTTATTTTGTTTAACCTTATAGCATTTTTTTGAGCGTTAGAATTTCCTAGATTTTTAGATATTTATATTATTCATATCTATTATTTTTATTAATATTGTTTAACGTAAGTTACCATTTTTAGTTTTGTATTATTTTTATTGATGTTTGTTACTTTTCAAGAAACTTTAATGATACTACATGCTACAAAAAAGGGTCCTACTTAGTATAAACGAAAAATACATCGTGATTCTTTAAATGTGTTGTTTTGTTAATGAGACTACTTCTTCCTAACCTTTATTAATTTCGTGAGGTATTCGAAATACCTAAAATGAGTAATTAAAAAGCCTCGATTAATTATATTAGTCCAGTATACGTTGAGGTTTTAACTACTAACATAGGTAAGTACTTTCCTAGTATAATGAGTCAAGTGATGTAATTTCAACATTTTATTATTAAGTGGGACAAAAAAAATCTAAAATAACCAAAAGTAGTATGATATTAATAAAATGATTATCATATTTCTAAATACTTTCGAGTAAGCCATGGATTTTCATGTACAACGTACATGAATATAACTGGTAGTTAAACCATTTTACTATTGAGTCCCGCCCGTGTATAATGAGTCATGTACATAAAATATCATTTAAAAACAAAATTCAGCAAAATCATGTTATACCAAAGGAAGAGCTTTCAATCTTTATTAAAAAAACATTGAACTTATTCCGAATTAGTTTGATTTCATTAAAATATAAACAATTTGCCTTAAAATGGCTCTCCTATAAAATTACTAAAATGTCAGTTGACTCAGTATACTTAGGAGGTATCGATATAATAATGGTCCACGGAAATCAACGTCAATTTGAGTAAAAAAAGGTTTAGAAATCGTTAATCTACATTTTGGTAAGTCAGCCATTATTGGCCCAGCCCTCGGATGCAATTTAAAATAGTTATAACATTGATGAGCCAATATGTCTTGCGGATAAAATCCAAAATCGTTGTCGTAATAACGAAATTAAGTGTTAAAGACCGTGACATGACTCTCTGTGCAACCAATCAATACTTAAATTCACTACAAGATCTTTAGAATGTAAAATTTAAAATTTTTTCTATGTTACGCCTACGAAATTTTACTAATCTGTTAGCACAACTATTTCCAGGCAGCGACATCCCCAGGCGAGTTACATCGACCGGTCACCGGACCGACACTGAGTCACGCTGCGACTCAGTAGCTCGGGCGTTTTGGCCGGCCCAACGATTACAGCCCTGCGATTCTGTAACTCTTAAGCGTAAAATAATAATACGCACAATATATTGCTGCATTATTCATTGAATCACAATTTTATTTTAAATTTGTTTATTTGAAAAACAGGCGAAGTTCGTCTGTTTTTCAAATAAACAAAATTGTGATTCAATGAATAATGCTGCAATATATTGTGCGTATTATTATTTTACGCTTAAACATTTTACGCAAACATTTATTTTATTAATGATAACGAATTCTTCCCTTGCACTTAATTTTATAAAATTAGAACTGTGTGAATCATGTCATCAATTCCTAGTGGGAGTGCCATGCTGTTGCCTTTGGGCTTCAGCCAAATGGGCAGGCACGACCGGGGCAGTACCACTGTCTCTCAGAAAACCGGCGTGAAGTGATGCAATAAGTTCACCTTATTGTACTCGCGTTTCGTGCGGTGAGAGAGACTCCCGGAGCCCATTCCCCCCCCCCCCATGAAATATGAAGGTGCAGAAAAAAGAGAATCTACCCCAGGGGGGTACCACACGCGCTCGCGGTGGAGAATCCCCCTCTGGGCGTCCAACAACGGGACTCTCTGCGCCCGGTGGTGGACGCACAGGCTGCCCTTCGTATTCTGGGGGGGGCAATTCTGCGCTCGGTAAAATCATTCATCGTTCTCGGGGCAAACGGAGCAATTTAACAAAGGCACCCCCGTCCACACTCGCCGTGGACTTCACAAATGTTAGGGGGCTCAATTCCAACATCAACGCTGTCCACTACCACTTAGAGACTGCGAAGCCGGCCTTGCTCTTTCTTACCGAGACTCAGATTTCCTCCCCGGCTGATACTTCCTACCTCTCCTACCCGGGGTACAAATTGGAACATTCATTTGTGCCGCGGGCGGGAGTTTGCGTGTACGTCAGAGAGGATATCTGTTCTCGTCGCCTCGGGACGCTTGAAGGAAGGGACCTATCTAACCTCTGGCTGCGCGTAGACTGCGATGACCATCCGCGATTCTACGCATGCCTGTATAGGTCCCATAGCGGAAATACCGAAACTGACCGACTCATTGAGCACATCCAAATGGCTACAGATTCCCTGCTCGAAAGGGTTCCTACCGCTGAAATCGTGATACTTGGCGATTTTAACGCCCACCATGCCGATTGGCTCGGCTCAGAAACCACCGATCATGCGGGAAGATCCTTTCACGACTTTGCTTTGGCTTACGACTTGACGCAAATGGTCCCTGCGATTACGCGAATACCAGATGTGGATGGTCATAAACCCTCTCTGTTGGACCTTCTGCTGACTTCACATCCGGAGAACTACCAAGTCTCTGTTGAACCGCCATTGGGTTCGTCAGATCATTGTGTGGTTCGGAGCATTGTGCCGTTCACGCGCCCTCTTCGGCCTAGCTTCACTGGCTGTCGCCGCGTGTGGCACTATAAGTCAGCAGATTGGGATGGGATGCGGTCTTTTTTTGCGTCCTACCCTTGGGGGCCAATTTGCTTTTCGTCGAGTACTCCAGATGCCGTCGCTGACTCTGTCGCCGAGGTGGTCCTGCAGGGTATGGAACTCTTTATTCCATTCTCTGCGGTGCCGGTCGGTGGCAAGTCCCAGCCTTGGTTTAGGCGTTCTTGCAAAGCGGCTTTGCGCCGTAAGCGTGAATGCTTTAAAGCCTGGGCAGAAGCGGTGACATCCTGTGATGTGACTATCGGCGAACGTAAAAAAGCATACAATTCAGCCTCCAGGTCCTTCAAGCGAGAAATCGCTAAAGCAAAGTCAGAGCACATTGCCAGATTTGGTGAGAAATTGGCCCACCTCCCTTCGGGAACTCGAGCCTTCTGGTCTCTTGCCAAAGCTGTCCAAGGGAATTTCTGTCTGCCCTCAATTCCACCACTGCATAGGGAGGATGACTCACTGGCCCATACCGCGAAAGAGAAGGCCGATCTTCTAGGCTGTCTCTTTGCGTCGAACTCCACTTTGGATGATCAAGGGAAGGAACCACCGACATTATTGCGGTGTGATACTACGATGCCCGAAGTTATATTCCGGCAACGTACTATCCGTAAAGCTTTGTCTTCCTTGGACATCCATAAGTCGAGCGGACCCGATGGCATCCCTCCAATTGTGCTGCGTACTTGTGCTCATGAGTTGGCTCCGGTCCTAACGCGCCTTTTCCGGTACCTTTACACGCTCGGCACTGTTCCGAAGTGCTGGAAGATCGCTTCGATACATCCGATCCCTAAAAAAGGCGATCGCTCTGATCCGTCCAACTATCGCCCAATAGCTATAACCTCCTTGTTCTCCAAAATAATGGAAACCATTATTAACAGCCAGCTCCTGAGGTATCTAGAGGGCCACCAGCTGATTAGCGATTCTCAGTACGGCTTTCGTCGTGGTCGCTCAGCTGGTGACCTCCTTGTATACCTTACACATAGGTGGGCAGAGGCAATTGAGTCCAAGGGGGAGGCGCTGGCGGTAAGTTTGGACATAGCGAAAGCCTTCGATCGGGTGTGGCACAGAGCGCTGCTCTCGAAGCTTCCAGCCTACGGGCTCCCTGAGAAATTATGCAACTGGATTTCCAGCTTTCTCGCTGATCGGAGCATCAAAGTCGTCATCGACGGAGCATGCTCCGACCTGAAACCTGTAAATGCTGGTGTCCCACAAGGCTGTGTCCTATCCCCGACCCTGTTTATTCTGCATATCAATGATATGTTGCAGCTTAGCAACATTCATTGCTATGCGGACGACAGCACTGGGGATACTTTTTACACTGGCCGGGCAGGTATTTCTCGGGCTGTTGTCGATGAGTACCGGAACAAACTTGTGTCTGAAGTCGAAACTCTTCTACGTGGAGTCTCTGACTGGGGTAGACTAAATCTAGTCCAATTTAACCCCAAGAAGACACAAGTATGCGCGTTTTCCGCTAAAAAAACTCCCTTTGTCGCTACTCCCCTCTTTGAAGACACTCTCCTTAAAGCCTCAGCTAGCATCGGAATACTGGGCGTTGACATATCGAATAACGTTCAGTTTCGCGGTCATCTGGAAGGAAAGGCTAAATTAGCCTCCAAAAAGCTTGGTGTGCTCAGCAAGGCGAGACGGTACTTCACTCCGGGCCACCGCTTGCAACTATATAAAGCGCAAATTCGGCCTCATATGGAGTACTGCTCTCACCTCTGGGCGGGAGCTCCCCAGTACCAGCTCCTTCCACTTGACCGTATTCAACGAAGAGCGGTTCGAATCGTCGACGACCAGTCACTTTCAGTGCGGCTTGATCCCTTGGCGTTGCGTAGAGATGTGGGATCTCTCTGCATCTTCTACCGCATTTACCATGGAGAGTGTTCAGAGGAGTTGTTCGGTCTAATACCTGCAGCTGAGTTTCATCATCGGACGTCAAGGCAAAATACAAAATACCATCCGTATCACCTCGACGTCCGTCGTTCCACAACAGAGCGTTTTCTAAGGCAGTTTTTGCCGCGCACCACCACTATGTGGAACCAGCTGCCCACAGAAGTATTTCCGAACCAATTCGACTTAGGGTCCTTCAAAAAAAGAGCGTACCAATTCCTGAAAGGCCGGCAACGCACTTGCGAGCCTTCTGGCATTGTGAGTGTCCATGGGCGGCGGTATCACTTAACATCAGGTGAGCCTCCTGCCCGTTTGCCTCCTATTACATAAAAAAAAAAAAAAAAAAAAAAAATCACTGATTGTGTTGAATTACTATTACATAAAGGATATTTTAAATTGGTTGGGTCAGAATAAGAAGTTATCAAAGATTTTACAATTTTTGAATATTTATTATGAGAGGGTTTTATATTAGTAGAATTTGTTCGTTCTAAAACTTTACACTTTTCTCTTAAATAGATAGTTAATAGTGAATAACAAGGCATTTTTTCTTTTCTAAAATAATTCTCAAATGGAAAAAAAAATTCGATGTCTAATTTTTAAGTGCTAAAAATAAAAACAAATTTTAATTTATTAGGTATTTCTAGTTTTTAAAAAGCTGTGCTTGATGTTTCAAATTGAAACTATTTAAAACAATTTAAAATTAAATTTGACCCATTGTTATGCACTAAATGATTATAGGCTTCGTAGAATGATGTCCAATTAATTGGGTCGCTATCAAATTGTGGTAATTCAATTGGAGGCAACTTTGATTTTGGATGATCTAATTTCTCCTCAAATGTAATACTGTGGTTGGGTACATGTCCCTCAAAGGACTCCTATGTATGAAAAGAAAGGATTAATTGGGGATTATGCTTCATTTGCTCTATATTTAATTGAGATGCTAACTTATTGAATTCACTACCAAGTGCTTGTATATTAGACGTTGTAATTAATAAATTATTTTCGCCTTCCTTATTTTTAAAATTTAACGTCAAATCGTATAATTAGTGAATCTTATAAAGATACGAATTTTGCCGTGCTTGCAATAATAATATGGAACTTGGAACAGATCCGTCGTTTGTTGAACTTTCACCGGCCTTTGTTCTTGTTATTTTATCCATATTTTTTCTAAATAATAATTCGGCCACCTAGCGTAACGAAAAAAATAAAAGATGTGACAAAATTAATCTGCTTATATATGTATGAGATAATAAACATATAGGGCTCGAAAAGGACAAAAAAGACTGTATGGGCCTGGGTATCCAGAATCTGTATCCAGGAGGATTTTGAAAGCAAATAAGGATCAAGTCCTAATCCAAGCACTTGATCCTTATTAATCCTAGTTCGTCAAAATCAAAATTGACATTAGTCACCCTGCTTTGATTAACACCGATTTAGCGCAAACACCTACTAATACAAATTAATATATCTAGCTTGTATGTTTAGATGTGTCTGACCCCATATAATCATTTAAATATATATAGTACGACATCGGGAAATTTAATATTTTGGCTAAGTATGAAAATGAAAATGAAATGAAAATGAAAATGTTTATTAGTATCTCAAATTTTACATTACATTCATGAGTTGAGACAGCCCCCGTAAGTAGTCAGAGACACTTGTGTTGGGGTTGACTCGCTACCTCCCTTATTTACACAATATTGAGACAATAGAAAAGAATACAAAACAAAACAATAACCCAGCTAAGAAGCAAAGCCGGTAAAAAATTAAATAAAATGAAATGTAATTCTCATAGTTTCTCTGACGATTCTATGAACTTATTTTATGCATGCGTGGTTGAGTGTGTATGTGCGCATGTGTGTGTGTGTGTGAGTGAGTGTATACTTGTTGTTAAGTATATAATTATGTATGTATACTTAGTATATTTGACTATAATATGTTTTCCTAACATTGCAGAATGTTTGGCCGAGTGTTGCCAGTGCGTTACGTTTGTTTTAAAAAGGGTTTTAATACATTTAGATGAAGAATTAATTATTATTATTAGCCACCTACCTATAGAAAATACAAAAGAACATCTTTAGTGCATTGACTTTTGTTACCGTTTTTTATATTATTAAATATAGAGGTTATTTATTCAATGCTTTATTCAATTATTCATCAAAGCGCTCGTATAATTAAGAATGTTATGAAAGGTGCCTTAAGGTCGTAATAACCGTTTGATCTATCAGTAGCCAATAAATTATGGATACAATATTATGGAAATTTCAGGCGAGGAGACTAGGACAGACTTAAAGTTGACTCCCAGTAGATATCAATCATTCGCCCACAATATTAAATGTACTAGAAAATGTTTTTGACGTGGTTATTTTATGTGATAAAACAGATGTTAGAACTGTTTATAACTAAAATGTATACCAAAATATTTCTAATTTGAGAGGGTTTAAATTATTTAATTCCTTCAGAGGTTTCTTGCTGAGGTAACTTTATTCCTTTTGTTTACCCACCTAGCCCTCTATGTTTCGGGTTTCGGGTTTACTTGATACAATCAAATTTATTATATTTTAATTTTAAATGCTGTAAACATGAATCCAGTAAACAGAATTGATTTTTGAATGAAAGTAGGTGCGAGTGAGTGAATTTGTTGCGAGATCGTTTTTAAATGGTTATAAAGGGTTAGTTATGAACAACAGAAAACTTGATTAGTTATGATTTAAAAAAAAAATTAAGCTGAATCATTAATAGGTCATTTATTCGTATATTGTTACTGCGTTATGTAAAAAAATAATCCTAGTGCAATCTTTCTCCAAAGAAAGATGTATTTTTTTAATGATTTATTCAGATTAATAATTTTCCGAAAAATATGAAAATTTTACTCTCTGGGTGTCTTAAATAAATAGTATCGTTTACTAATATTAATAATTCCACAAAAATTCTACTGCTAAAGTAGTCATGGAATTTTGAGCCTATTTTTTTCATGAGAAGATCTAGGCTTCTATAGATTTCCAAGCGGTTGTAATCTCGTGAACTAAATATATAAATGCTTTAACAGAAATTTATTTTTAAAACCAATTGGTGATTTTAACATTAATTCATTTATTAATTAATAAAAAATCTATGAAGTAGAATGGTTATTTTGTCGTTATAAATATGGTTCCACATGTGAATTTATTGATAAGGCCTGCGCGATCGCAACTCTTAGTTAATAATTTTATGTTAGTACACCATAGACAGCATTTGATTTATAGTGCGGATAGCAATAAATTATAATATAAACGCATATTCAGTTGCATAGTAAACTAAAGCCACTAGACCAATACCGCTCACTGGACACTTAGAATGAAATCATAAATGTGACTTGTTCAGAATTCAATACCCTTGTCTACATTAAGTTCAACAAAACTTTCACTTCTAAAAAGTTAAATAATTTTCTCGGAAGTCAATAAGCTGACCACACATTCTGATGCTCATAAACATTTTTTTTTATATTTAGGAAAATGCTTTTGCCATTTGAATTATAATAATAATAATACTCTTATAAGAAGATTAATTACAAAAAAAAACCGCACAATCACCCATATGAAAACAGGCATGCAAATGTCACATTAATTATCATGATGTCATAATAATAAGGACAGTTATTTATCATTGTTGTCAAAACTTATGGTCTAATTACTCTCCCACGCTAAAGGCACCTTGTCCTTTTAATGTCATTAAATTAATAATAGTTCTATGACCTAGGCCTTACCTTAGATCTGCACCTTAGGAGGCTTCCTACTTCAAACTACACAATTCTGCCATCTCTGAATTACAAGCCGTGATAAAATATGAGATTTTATAAGTATAGAATTTTTTTTAATAGTAATTATATAGCCAGCCAGTTCTAGTGCCTACGTTTATTGAACCTACGCCAGTCTTAACTGATACCATATTATCTCCAAATGCGTATTTTATTTAAGTTTTTTTTAATTTTCACTAATAGAAACTCCTACACATTGCACACACTAACACACCTTTACATGCCAATTATTATTAGTACATAGTATATGTGTTTAAATATTTTCGATTTTAAAATTGTAAGTTTAATCTTTTTTTTAAACTGTAGATTTATTAATAAACAGTTCAAAAAATTAAAAAAAATAATTATTTTGTCATTATTAATGACAAGTTATATAAACGTATAAGTAATTTCCACTACATGGTAACCCTATTTTCAAAAGTAAGTAGGATGCGTAAACATAGCTAATTGAAACTTTAGTTTTAAAACTTCTGCCGAAGAAACTTGCGCAGTTGTAATTAACTCATGAATGATATATTCTGAATTCAAAGTCAACAGAAGGACTTCGTTTCGACTTTTATTTCAGGTCAGTAGCATTTTTTATGATCATTGTAATTTTTTCATAAAAATTACATATTGTATTTACTAGACAACAACTATTACGAATGTCAAGAGGATTATATAATTATTCCGTGATATAAAAAAAGAATTGTGTGGTTTTATGAAACCACGGTAAAAGTGAAACCTTTTTTTTTCACATTTAACTAAAAAAATTTTGGAATAATATTCCATTAAGGGTATAATAATCGCTTTATCAATCTTAATTTTTTTACTTGGAAAATTGGAATGATAATGGGAAATAATAAAAGTAGACTAAGTCTCCAACTAATATTTTTATTGAACTCTGTATCTTAGAGAGTACGACATACATAATACTTAACAATTATTTAGATCATATTATACACATATTAATAACAATTATTTAGATCATATACACATATTAATAACAATTATTTAGATTCTATACACATATTAAATAATAGATTATAAATATATATATATAGATAATAAACTACACGGTCAGCTGCTACGAACTATAGACGCCGCCATATTGGCCTTGGCTGCTATGACGAGCTCCTTTCACTTTATACCTACTCGGCGGCCGACCGTCACGCGACTTGCAACACACAGACGAAAAAGTTTGAGACGATGTAATAAAAGTTTCACTTTAAAAATATACAATAGGAAATTTCTATAAGTATACAATAGGAAAATGTACGCGCCGTAGTACTTTGAAACAACTTGACTGATTTTGTAACGATTTGCTAGGTATGGTAATTAGGTCGTAAACTATAATATCCCACTGGGTATTTAGGGCATACCATAAAATAACTGTATAGTCGGTAATTAAAGCGATAAAGATTATTAATTATACTTACAATATCCTTGCCTTGATGAAATATTAAAGCCCAATTGTGATATGAAATACGATGTCTATTGCCACGAAGCTATTTGCAAAATTCCGTTAGGAAATTTCGAGTATTTAATCCGTCTTGAAACCAATTTAATAACATACCATATAGTACTCGCATATAATATACAAATAAACTAAATATGTAAGACATGTTTCGTTTATATTAAAGTACTAGAACACACAACACATTTTTGTAAGCTTTAGCCCTTAGCGACAATTACATTTCTTTTTACGTATCGTATTGCAATCGTAAGAAATTTGATATCACTGTTGTTTTTCCCTGATTGGGGACCTTTGTTTTTCTTTTATTTCAGAAATACTGAGCGTTGTGTCAATCTTTGTCAGATAATCTTGTTTATTATAATGAGTGTTTCAAATCAAATATTTTGGCCTTAAGAATTTACTTGAGGTGTCAAATGTTTTACATAGAAATAACCACATACGTGCCTCTGCTAAACAACGACGTAACACGAGGTTAAATCCCGGTGAAATATTAATTGTTTTGCCGTGAAAGGCATTCATTGAGCACTTATGTAACAGTAATGCTTAATGAAACAGCTGTAGCTTTGCACCATAACCCATTGGGAGGTAACAGGATAAAAGACAAAAATATAAAATACTTTCGAGCTATCATTGAAAGACTATCTTAATATCAAGTGCTATAATAGATATATAAAACAAAAAACTTGGCCATTAAAAAGAGTGGCGGAGAGTTTATTGCCAGTTCTTCTCCGTTCTACGCCCTTGATTTGAGAACTGGCAGTAAATGTAAAATTAGAAGCATTTAATGTATATTTCTTTTTTTGACGTTCATAAGTGTACATTGTGTTACCTACATGAATAAATGATTTTTGACTTTGACTTTAAACTATCTTGTTTGATAAATTGTATAAGTAAGCTGGTGTAGTTAAACTGTGATAACTTTATAAGGTATCTACATTAAGCACTGAGCCATGGAGGCAGTTTAATCATTTTGTTTACACTTAATCAGGAAATAATTATACTACCAGGTTTGATATTAAAATGAGTAAGCTTTAAATCTATAAATTAAATAAATGGAGTACTCCATTTACACCCACGCCTTGGTATTGCTTATGCCATTGCTGGAAATATTTCCCTAACTCCTTCTGGCAGTATATCGTTGCCAGTAAAGCCTCGTATCCACTTGAGCATGCTCGGGCGAATGAGCCGCTCATTCGCCTGAGCATGCTCAGAGGAACAAAATGAATATTTTGGTCGAACGAGCCTCAACATTGAAAAAGCTGTGCTCAGGCTGCTCAGTATATGCTCGGTGGTTTGTTATTCTGCTTCAGGTTCCTCGAGCAGAAAGTGAATGGCTAGATATATCACAAAACTTCGAAAAAAAATTGGAACTACCCTCATTGTGTTGGGGCAATGGATGGCAAGCATATGCAAATCATAGCACCGCCCCATAGTGGAGCTGAATATCGAAACTATACGCATCAATTAATGTTAAACAAGTCTCGTTATCCCACAAGCCACTCATTTTTCAAATAATAGAAAAAGTAAACGTAATTAAAACTCGGGGAATTCGACGCGCTCGCCTCAAACACAAAAACAATCGTCCACACTGAGCGCCGAGCGAATACTGAGCGCCTTTGAGCACGGACAAAAACCGACAGATGCCGGCTCGCCCTGAGCGCGCTCAGATTTGCTCGGGCCGAGCGTGCTCAGGCGTCTCCACTTGAGCGGCTCGGCCAAATGAGCCGCTCATTCGCCCGAGCATGCTCAAGTGGATACGAGGCTTAAGCGTCCACACTCATTTCTTTATTATTTTACCGAACGCCTTCCAACAAGGCAATGGCATGATCTGTGGCAGCGCGAGTGACCTATTTAGAGACTGAAATAAAAAATTATATATGATTTATAGCATCTGTTACCAGAAAGACATTAGCCCACAATCTCTTACAGCCATATAAAAGTCGTATTTACGTTATCAGATGTGATTCAAAGGATACATTTAACGGAATTTGCACTTTATGGCACCGTAAATCGCGTAGCTGTTAAAATACCATTGTGATATCTTTGTTGCTTTATCTATCTATTCATTTTAAATCTGAAAACATCGGATATTTTATATTTTTTAAATAGCATCGTTAACATTTAATTTGATTTACATCTGGCGTTTTCGCAAGAAATAAGTTGTGACATTTTTCCAGAAGAATTAATAAGAAAAATTTTAAATAAGTAAATCAAATTCGGAAAGTGCTGCAATATTTAACTACTAGGAAACAAAAATATTCATCACTTCAGAAGAATGAAGTGAAACAGTTTCACAGATAATTATATAGAAACATGACAACAGAGCGGTAAGACATTAGACAATGCAATATTGGAGATGTCGCCATACTATTGTTCAAATCCTACTATTTTCAGTTTTCTAACTATAAACATTTAAGGATGTATTTCGAAGACGTTATTTTTTTTTCTTTTCAAAACTTCCTCTTAGTAACTCTTATACATAAACCTTTATTTTTAAAACGTATAAGTCTAACTAAAGTAATCATCCGCCTTTTCATCTCAGCGTAAATACAATTTGTCTGAAAGAGACAAAAAGAGGTTTACCTATTTAATAATTATGTTAATTTTTAATTTTAGTTTTGGTTAAAGTCCATTTTATTTTACGCAATGATGTAACAAATTTAATCATAGCTAATTTCTAAATGTTGGACAATGGACGCTAATGTTGTCACATTCAATAAAATTACATTCAAAATGTTCGAGTTGGCTGTGATTTAGTATTCTGGCTGTACGCCATGAATATGAGCAGCTCAAATAATGCCTAGCTAAATACCGTTATTATGTTCGATAGTGTTGATTCTTGGAGAAGGACTAAGATTACCAAGCGATGGTAAGACGTTTGAACTTGAGACGTTTTTGAAGCAACCTTTCTATTTATTTCTTTGTTTTTCAAGTTTAGTTTAGATTCTATATATATAAGGTATCCATGTGGGATAGGTAAATCATTCCTTTCCTAGGAAACTAGATTTAGGTTCAAAGTGCATTTTTTAGGTTAAAAACACAAAATTGAATTTTATTATAAAGTACAAACAAATCACAGTACATAGGTCCTTAAAACTCCATCTGTTTCTATCTGGGGATCAGTCTCCTGTGCCTGAAAAATGTCGTCTATTTTTCGGTCTAAGATAATGCCGTGTTTCTCAGGATATTTACATAGATTCACACTATTCACGGGGCTGGACGGGGGCGTTACACGGGGATATTTAATATAGTTTAATCACATAGCTTGATACTTTATAATTATCTAATCCATGCTTACGACTAGATTTGGTTGTGAAATGGAACTACTATTTTTGGCAAAGCTCTTCATCAATGTCGTACCATTCCAAATCCCAAGTAAATCGGTTGCGGAAAACGTATTCTTAATGTTGGCATATCAAATAAAAATCCATTTATTTCCCATAAATGGCTTGAGTATTGCTGACCTTACTGGGGACAGCAAATATTATAATCCTTATTCAGTACATTTGGACAACAACTTACTCAGCGAATCTTGGGACGCGTAAATCTTATTTGTACATTGAAAAACTATTATTTGTTTTTTCTTTAATATGATCTTGGAAGTGACATGATATTATAGTTTATGCCAGCTTACTCACGATGTATTCCTACACCGTACGAGCCAGTGTTAAACGTGCAGATATAAATTTTATTGGTGGCACACCCGGGGATCAAACCTTCGACCTCTGGGGTGAGAGTTGCACACTGATGATACGAAGTTTTATTCTCGAGAAGCCTGGTTTAATATTGCCTTATTTTGCATACACAATGGGTTTAAAACGCATGAATTTTCAAGTACATAATAATTTTGTCACGCTCCAAAATAAACTATTACGCAATAATTAATGCATAATGATCATTTATCCGATAATGGATGGAATTTGTAACACATTTTGAAACATTGAGATAACGGCTTAAAATATATCACGGATTATTTTAATTCGCTCTGATACGAAACTATTGAATATCATTATTAAATATCATATTATATATTAGTTTACTGTCGATTTATATTGTAAAAAAAATTCTTTCACGATCAAATTATCATTTTGTTATTTAATTTAGATTTTTTTTTAATTTCCCCATAACTAAGCCTTGATTGCTAAATAGAAGTTAAGTATTTTTAAGAAATATTTTCATAAGTGATAACTGATTATATTTGATATTATATTTCTTAAAAATTTCCATTATTTTTTTATATTTATACTTGTACCCCCACACAAACACAAAAACGTACTTATTAAAAACAATAATAAAAATAAATTATCTTTTGCTTATTTTATTAAATGGCACCTAAAATGTTCATTAAAATTAATCATATATTAAATGCAAACGTTAATCTTGAAGCCTATTCACGAAATAAGTCAGTAAGCTACATGAAAATATGGCGGTCGTTGGCTGTGTTCCAAAGTGCTTGATGCTGCTTTGAAAGATAGTAAGCTTAACGGAGTAAACTTCATACCCATATGAAACCGACTGACTAAATCGCTTTTATTTACTGGACTTTTATCAGCTTATGTATTTAAGTAAGTATATTGCAATAGTATTTCTAAATTATTATTAGTAGTATATTATATATTAAGTATTGAATTTTTTCCCAAACCAATTTGACTTAGAGAAAGAAGAGAGCGCATTTCTTAAAAGGCCAGCAACGCACTGCGAGCCTCCTGATAATGTGAGTGTCCATGGGCTGCGGTATCACTTAACATCAGATGAGCCTCCTGCTGTTTGCAACATGTTACATAAAAAAACAATAATATATAGTAATATTCACTGCCATATTCCGCAATATAATCGTAACTCACCCGTATAATCAAAGGAAATCTAGAAACAGAGTTTTGATAAAAAAATTATTTAGTGCCGTAATATTTGATCTCACTTATTCACGCTCTTTTAACTATTTCGCTTAACCAACATCTTTAATATCTCCTTATAAATATAATTTTACAACTAGCTGTTGAATATAAAGGAATAATCACATATTACAGAGACGAGATTAATAGAATGGTGAAATCACAACTGCACAAGATGTCAAGTAGAACAAGTAATCTGAGGAAACAGGGTATACGATTTTTGCCTTTGAATTGATACTTTTAGACAGATATGAATATGGCAGTATTTCTTGCAGCTATCTGTCTCGCCTCGTTCAGATAACAAGCGGTTCAAAAATGCTTATTCTAAAATGGGCAACGTACGAATTGGCAGTTTTCCAAACTTTGCCATGATCCCCGTTATGTAGCGATTTGCTTGATTGCACATCCGGTTGGAGGTATTAACGATTTCAAAATTCGAATCAAAACGATTTAGAAATATTTTATAATGCCTTAGGAGGTGTCGAATATAAGTGAAAATCGAATTTATTTTCTTAATATACAGTATTTGCAATTTTCTCTATCTACACAGTAATAATAATAATTAATAAATAATAGTTTAAAAAAACTAGAACACACGCTTTTAAAGCACATCAAACTAAAAAGAGAAAAATAATTCCTAATTTAGGCTGAAAATGGTAATGAACAAAAAATACTGGTATTATTGTGAAAAAGCGTGGGGCGCTCTGTGCCCTCAGAATTATGGGTTGCTCGATAGACGGAAAATATGGCATTTTTATTTTTTAGTTATTTTTTTTTTTTCTTTTTTTTTTCGGATTATTGCATTGTCATCGATCTTTGACAGGTGCGCAAAGTTTGAATAAAATCTGTCCGTTAAAAGTGGGCCAAAATCGAGTCCGAAGGAGTCGGTTACATACATACATACATACAGGTGAAGCGTGTAAAAATTTATAAATAGAGAGTTAAATCAAATTGAAAAAGCTTGGTCCCAGTGTACCTTTAACGCTGGCTGGATTTCCTCTCTGCATTGCGATACTTATTCCTTGAGCGAGGCAGCAGCTCTGGGGTCACCGGTACTATTTACTAGAGATGTTATGGATATGATATTTCGGATCTGGATACGGATATGGATATAGGAATAAAATCATATCGGTTTCGGATACGGTTACGGATATGTAATTATTTCGGATTATCCGTTAGTTTCGGATAGTTTCGGTTACGGTTATTAGTTTGAAGTAAAATATAAACACAAATAGTAAATAATTTAAGTATTAAATGTTTTCTTTTTAATTATTTGTGTGAGAAATGAAACCATTAACAAGAGCCTGTCGAAACATGTAGTTTTATCTAGATTTTGGACTCTGCCTTTATCCGAAACTATCCGAAAGTTGTGAAACGGATACGGTTAAGGTTACGGATATATATTTTTTTCGGATATCCGATTATTTCGGTTACGGTTACGGAGCTCCATAACATCCCTACTATTTACCAGGAGCCAACTTAAATCTTTAATTAGCGCCTCTGCACTTACACCCCACACCCCAAGAGTCTCTATTCCAAAGGGAACATTGTTGAGTCTATATTCAATAATAAAAATACATATACATAAACTATCCTTACCTTCTAAATGTTCAAAAGGTTAGAAGGTTTGGTTTTAGTCAAATTAATTTTCGATTTTCTTTCGAGATGAGGCTCGTAAGTAAGTTAGCTCCATTCGATTTCCCCCATTCTGGTATGGTGTCAAATATTAGCTGATAAAGCTCCCTATTCTGGTTGCTCTATCATTAAATTGTTCAGTCATCATTTACGTATTTATTTAATGATTAATTGGTCTTTAATACGCTGAATACTACCAATACCACCGTCAATACTAAATAATCGTAAAAATATTTTCAAACAAGAATCCATCGCATCGATTTGTTTGGCAATTCATTCAATTATATATTCAGTAAGCTATAAACATAAGAAATATATTAATGCAACAAATGATTACTTTATTGTGTAAGTTAATTTTATTTAGCAGAATAAATACACAATACAGTGTGCAGTGTTGTCCTAGTGGCTTAAGCGTGTGACTCTCATCCCTGAGGTCGTAGGTTCGATCCCCGGACAGCACCAATGGACTTTCATTCAATGTGCGCATTTAACATTCACTCGAACGGTGAAGGAAAACATAGTCAGGAAACCCTTTGCCTAAGCCCAAAAAGTCGACGACGTGTATCAGGCACCAGAGGCTGATCAGTGTTCACGTACTTGCATATTAGATTGACAAATGATCACGAAACAGATACAGAAATCTGAGACCTAGACCTAAAAAGGTTGTAGCGCTGCTGATTTAATTTTTAATTTTATCCAGCATGTCGTGTACGTGTCATAAAATTATATAATACAATTCAGCAATGCAGCATCGGAAATTGTTTTGAAAAAATTACTTACATGTTTTATCGAACTCAATATCTTTATACTCATATGATATTTTGTTTAGTGTTACTTATTATTTTTTTTTTATAACACAGGGGGCAAACGGGCAAGAGGCTCACCTGATGTTAAGTGATACGGCGGTATCACTTAACATCAGGTGAGCGGCGGCCCATGGACACTCTTAATGCCAGAGGGCTCGCGAGTGCGTTGCCGGCCTTTTAAGAATTGGTACGCTCTTTTCTTGAAGGACCCTAAGTCGAATTGGTTCGGAAATACTTCAGTGGGCAGCTGGATCCACATAGTGGTGGTGCGCGGCAGAAACTGCCTTGAAAACGCTCAGTTGTGGAACGGCGGACGTCGAGGTGATACGGGTGGAATTTCGTATTCTGTCTCGACGTCCGATGATGAAATTCAGCTGCAGGTATTAATCCGAACAACTCCTCTGAACACTCTCCATGGTAAATGCGGTAGGAGATGCAGAGTGACCCCACATCTCTACGCAACGCCAAAGGATCAAGCCGCTCGGAGAGGGGATTGGTCGTCGACGATTCGAACCGCTCTGCGTTGTATACGGTCAAGTGGAAGGAGCTGGTACTGGGGAGCGCAGTACTCCATGTGGGGCCGAATTTGCGCTTTATATAGTTGCATGCGGTGTCCCGGAGTGAAGTACCGCCTCGCCTTGCTGAGCACACCAAGCTTTTTGGAGGCTAATTTAGCCTTTCCCTCCAAGTGACCGCGAAACTGAACGTCGTTCGATATGTCAACGCCAAGTATTCCAATGCTGGCTGTGGCTTTAAGAAGAATGTTTTCGAAAAGAGGAGTAGCGACAAAGGGTGTTTTTTTAGCGGAAAACGCGCAAACTTGTGTCTTCTTGGGGTTAAAATGGACTAGGTTTAGTCTGCCCCAGTCTGAGACTCCACGTAGAAGAGTTTCGACTTCAGACACAAGTTTGTTTCGGTACTCATCGACAACTGCCCGAGAAATACCTGCCCGGCCAGTGTAAAAAGTATCCCCAGTGCTGTCATCCGCATAGCAATGAATGTCGCTAAGTTGCAACATATCATTGATATGCAGAAGAAACAGGGTCGGGGATAGAACACAGCCTTGTGGGAACCCCGCGTTCACGGGTTTAAGGTCGGAGCATACTCCGTCGATGACGACCTTGATGCTCCGATCGGCCAGAAAGCTGGAGATCCAATCGCATAATTTCTCGGGTAGCCCATAGGCTGGAAGCTTCGAGAGCAGTGCTCTGTGCCACACCCGATCGAAGGCTTTCGCTATGTCCAAACTAACCGCCAGCGCCTCCCCCTTGGACTCAATTGCCTCTGCGCATCTATGCGTAAGGTATACAAGAAGGTCACCAGCCGAACGACCACGACAAAAGCCGTACTGATAATCGCTAATCAGCTGGTGGCCCTCTAGATACCTCAAGAGCTGGCAGTTAACAATGGATTCCATTATTGACGTGATAACGTCTTTAAAATCGTTTTAGTCGGGTGACATGTTCAGAAACTTGTGTCACACCAAAACCTCACGAGCGCGATCGCAGGTATAACGAGAGAGAGACGGACCGATCTCCCGTCTCTCTCACTCTAGCGGCATACAAACGAATGGAGATTTGTATGAATGTATTAATGAAGAAAAATGTATATCATAGTCGAATAAGTAAACTTGTCATTTTACACCCGAAATTTATCATCAAAAGTGTGAATAAAACGATAGATGTAATTTAAAATTTGAAAAAATTGTTATCTTCATTAATTCCTTACTTCCCAAAAACTTATATCACCAATAAGACGTTATCACGTAAACATCTCGATCGTAAACCTACTTTACAAACAACCAATATTTTTTTGGAGAACAAGGAGGTTATGGCTATTGGGCGATAGTTGGACGGATCAGAGCGATCGCCTTTTTTAGGGATCGGATGTATCGAAGCGGTTTTCCAGCACTTCGGGACAGTGCCCAGCGAGTACAGGTACCGGAAAAGGCGCGTTAAGACCGGAGCCAACTCAGGAGCACAAGTACGCAGCACAATTGGGGGGATACCATCCGGCCCGCTCGACTTATGAATGTCCAAGGAAGATAGTGCTTTGCGGACAGCACACCGCGAAATGGTCGGTGGTGATCTTCCTCGGTCATCCAAAGTCGAGTTGGACGCGAAGAGACAGCCCAAAACGTCGGCCTTCTCCTTCGCAGTGTGGGCCAGCGAGTCATCCTCCCTGTGCAGTGGTGGAATAGCGGGCTGACAAAAATTCCCTTGGACAGCTTTGGCGAGAGACCAGAAGGCTCGAGTCCCTGAAGGGAGTTGGGCCAATCTCTCGCCAAATCTGGCAATGTGCTCTGACTTTGCCTTAGTGATTTCCCGTTTGAAGGACCTGGAGGCTGAGTTATATGCTTTTTTAGGTTCGCTGGTATTGGCATCACGAGATTTTGCCGCTTCCGCCCATGCCTTAAAGCATTCTCGCTTTCTACACGAGGCCGCCTTGCAAGAACGTTTAAACCAGGGCTGGAACTTGCCACCGATCGGCACCGCAGAAAATGGAATAAAGAGTTCCATGCCCTGCAGAACTACTTCGGCGACAGAGGCAGCGACGGAATCTGGAGCTTCCGATGAAAAGCACATAGGCCCCCAAGGGTAGGACCCAAAGAAAGACTTAGAAACTACTTAAGCAGTTCAAGTTTGTACACGGCACCTAATAGGAGTATTTTATGTAAAACTACAAAATAATGACGGCTCATTGGTCTAGTGGTTAGAACCCCTGACTGCGAATCCATGGGTCCCGGGTTCGATCCCCGGCTGAGACGAACATCGATGTGATGAGCATTTGGTGTTGTGCTTAGGTCTTGGGTGTTTAAATATGTATTTATATGTCTATCTATCTATAATATGTATGTATATCCGTTGCCTAGTACCCATAACACAAGCTTCACCAGCTTAGCATGGGATTAGGTCAATTGGTGTGAATTGTCTTTTAAAAAAGAAAAAAAAAATCGTAGTAAGGAGAGGATTTCGATTCCCTTTTCTATTCCCTTTTTTCAACAAACAAATCCCTTAACATGATATCAGTTTATTGTAACGGTATCAGATCTTCTGTTCCAGTGATGTTTTCAAACAATATCTCTTATCGCAATAAAAGATGCGATAGGCCTTAACATTTTACACCTTCACATAATTTTATGATGACGATATTTTTATGGGTTATAAAGTTAAGCGAATGCGGTTAAATATAAACCAATTGTCTCGTTTATTGGTTTCGTCAGGACCTTTACGACCAATAAGGTTTGGGTTGAGGGTTTTGGTTGTTCGACTTGTAACTATGTTAACGTTTAAGGTCAAAGGATCGATATGTTATCTAGAATGAGTTGTTTCTTAGAACTTGACCAATAGCTCTATAACTACGCATCACCGTGCTTATGCAAATAAGAAAAGTTCTTTTTTTAATGTTTCGGGAAGCAAACGGGCTCACCTGATGTTAACTGATATCGCCGCCCATGGACACTCGCACTGCCAGAAGGCTCGTAAGCGCGCTGCCGGCCTTTCAAGAATTGGTACGCTCTTTTCTTGAAGGTCCGTAAGTTGAATTGGTTCGGAATTACTTTAGTGGGCAGCAGTTGCATTCTGCCTTGACGTCCGATGATGAAACTCATGCAGAGCGTACAAAGTTTGATCTACGAGTTATTATTAATTCATTATTATTTTATACAAAGTGCTATTTATATTAAATATACAACATAATCAGTCAAACCCTGATTCTATACGAACAAATTTCTATCTTATTCAACTGGGAAGTCCTAGGCTACTGAAATACAGTACAGTTTTCAGTACATCAAGAGCTTGGGACACTTCTTTTAATGTAATCAGATAAGGAACTGAATTATTATTATTATCGTGAATTTTTATAGAAAAATATTTATACAAAAATTTAGGATTTGAGCAAATAAAATTGTAGTTTATTATAGATTATAATGAGTTTTACTGGAAAATATAAATCAACGCGTTACATGGATTCGTCAGAGATCAAAACACAGCGAGAGAGGAAGGTGGCGAGATAGAAAACTTACTAGTGTTGCGTTCCATTTCTATCAAATATCTACATATATACATTTAAAATATCTGTATTTCAGTCCAAGTTCAAGAGAGTTTTAAGGCACTCGTGTACATTTCCCACATCGGTGCAATCAGCAAGACCATTGGCTAGCTTCCAAGGACAACTCAACCGTTTAGCACAGATTAATTGTTACTACTTTTGCCAAATGCACATTTTCGCTTAGATTTATGGAATCTTCTACTTTTTATTCGAAAGTTATCTACGATTCTTCGATTATATATTCACTGGTAGGGTAATTCACGTTAAGTAGCACCGATGTTTTAAAACGTCAATTTTCAAACTGCGCTTGTGTCTTGTGTCATTAAGAGTATTGCTCTACAGAACTTAATGAAAGTCTATTTATTATCTTACCTAATTCTTAGCTTAAATTGCTTCTAATTTTGAATGCGAATCCTGGTGTAATAAGAATGGATTTAGAAACATTACGCTGTGTTATGTGTCTCTAATTACTTTCTTATAATCTTATGGCACACGGCGCATATCACTTATCGTGTTATACATTAAAAACAAGTTTTTTACAAACACATTTTTACATGCACGTCAAATGTCATTGTCAACAGCTGTCAGTAAATTTAAGTGAGCGCAATGCACGATGAGTTGCGTCTAAATCGTCTACTGCCCAGCTCATACCTATATAAAATTAATTAGTTTTTAATATAAACAAAATATATTTTGTTTCTTTAAGGTGACACCTAACATTTTTTCCAGCTACCTATTAGGTTTATTTTATCGTTTAAAATATTATCAAGTCAAAGTATTTTGTCTAAGTAGGTTTTAATCTTCTAAATTAAAGATTTTAAAACTACATGAAGCATATTAGTCACAGACTACAACAATACACTGTCCCAGCAGTTGACACAATTCAAAGTGTTTTTTTTAAATATCGAACGATTTTTCACATAACACAAAGCATTGTTTTGTGTCCGTGTCGTGAACGTGAAATTAGTATATCCTCAACACCGCAAAACTTTCTAAACAGAATCGCTACCCAGCTCTAATTTATATTGAGGTCAGCGAGAGAAAGTACCTCGTATTTGTTTAATGTTTATCTAACAACGTTAATTTTAAATTAGCCAAATATTTTAACTGTTACTGGGTTCGTAACGTCGTATAATTTTAATGGTGTATTTTCATTAAGCATAATATGTTTGTATCTAGTCAACAACTTGTGGTGAATGAGTGGTTACAACATGAACAGGGTTAGCTAGATTAGTTCATTCTCAGGTTTCACTGATGATATGGGTAACGCCGCCCTGTGCTCACAAGTGCATTTCCGGCCTTTAAATAATTATTACACTCTTTTCTTGAAAGACCCTAAGTCGCATTGGTACGGAAATGCGTCCTTATGCAGTTGGTTGCACATAGTAGTGCGTGGTAAAATAGTATTAAAACACGTCGAAGTAATACGGGTGGAACTTCATATTCTGCTTCAACGTCCGATGATGAAACTCTGCTGCCGATAAACCCCGAACACTCATGGTAATTGGGAAGAATATCCAGAAATACTCATCTCTACGCGACGCCAAGAGTCAGGCCGCTCAGAAAGTGATTGGTCGTTGACGATTCAAATCGTTCTTAGTTGAATACGGTCAAGTGAAGTTGGAGTTATAAGGAATGATCACGTGAAGGTACCAAGTTAAGAAGTATAAAGATAAAATATATTATTTTCTATGAGATAAGCGGATATGATTTTAAACGATCGTTAAATTTCAAATTGGGTGTGCTAAAACATAACCACATCCCCTATCTCCATAGATGTCTCCAAGTCTCCTGATTGTTGCCGTACTTAAGTATCATCAAACATATTAAGTATCATCAAGTATCATCAAACATATAAACTTTTATATATTATAACAGGAAATCTTTCGTTCATTTTCTCTATACAAACGTGTTCGTGGATTTCCTCTAGGGATTTTGAATGTACGATGTTTTTTCACCAATTAATATAGTTGCATCTCGACCATGACTGTACGTTGGGTTTGATTTTAGAATAATCTAGAATAATACGACCCTCTACGGTATCGGTACATTAAATATTTTTTTTATCTCATTTAGTTATGATAATTTTTAATTATTATTTTGTGTTCTTACAACTCTGTTATATAGAATAGTTAGACCATTTGAAATCTTGGTATTGTTTTATTTTTACTAAAATAAATAAATCAGTGGTGAACAACCTTTTTAGGTCTTGGCCACAGATTTCTGAATCTGTTTCATGATCTTTTTAAAATCTAATAGGCAAGTAGGTGACCAGCCTCCAGTGCCTGACACACACCTTTGACTTTTTGGGTCTAAGACATGTCGGTTTCCTCACGCTGTTTTCCATCGCCATTCGAGCAAATGTTAAATGCCCACATAGAAAGAAAGTCCATTGGTGCACAGCCGGGCATTGAACCTACGACCTCAGGGATGAGAGTCGCACGCTGAAGCCACTAGGCCATCACTGCTTATTTTTACTAGCTTCGACCATAAATAATTGTAACTTCGGTCTATTGTATGAGAATTATATAATAGGTACAGAATATGTCGGACAGTTATATGTCGAAACGTCGTAGGCGCCGAATGTATCTTGGCCCTTGCGACGTTTCAACGGTTTGGTCCTGAGATGTTTTTATCCTTACCGCGATCTAGCGGAGTGTTGTAATACTACTGTACAATCTTTAATAATAGTTCAAGTAAGACGAGACTTTTTTTTTTTAATCTTATTTATTTTATAAGCCATACATCTAATGATTAAGGCGGCTTAAAAATATATAAATGTTGACAAAAATTTAAGTATTACTCTAACAGTTTACTAGTTAACGAGCATTTCTATAGTATTCAGATCTAAGGTTCAATGAGTCTATAATATAACTAATAAATCTATCACTAAATGCGGCAGTGAACCCTGAACTTAAAATTTGATGAAGAAAGAAGAGAAAGTCTTTTTCACGACATATTTTTTGTTTAGTGCTTCGCTATACGTTATTACGATTACTTTAATGTATACAATTTAGTGTTTTTTTCGTAATGCGTATAAAAAGTATCAATAATTTTACCAATAATATTAGGTACCTGAGCAAAATTAAACCTATTGAGGTAAAATTCTTTCTTTAATAGATTAGTATATTAAAAAAAATATATTACATATTTCCAATGTCAACTTCATATGACTTACAAGTTACAGTATTCTATAATATATATATGTATATAGTATAATTCATACCGCAGTGCAGTCAGTGCGTAGGATTGATTTTTAAAGCCATATTTCGTGTACGTTTTCTAAATATTTCGAATTATTAGGTAAACATTCCTTTTTAGATACAGCTTGTGACATTCAACGTCAAAATTTGTAATCAGCTCGAGCGATACAGCTTTGCCATATCAATAATTTGTCTATTTAATTTAAACGTCGTTGTTATTATAATTCATAAAATTACCTTCCAAAACGTAAAACCAAATCATTTTCCTTCCTATATTGTTCAATTCCAAAGTGATACAGTACACTTCCATACTACCAGATATTAGATTTATTATATCTATTAATTTCACCTCTAACTTTACGGAAATGCCATATTCATAGTGTAAACTAGTAGATAATCCACTTGCCGTAGTTAAGCCGTTGTGGTCGAAGTGAGGAACGCCTAACTATGTACAAGTGAATTGAGTTAGGGTAGTAAGTGTGAGAATTGGTGCTGTTCTCCTGCTAATATCTTAATGGCCGGAAGTTTATTTCTAACTATATATTAACCTTTGTAATTTCTGTATTGAAAACGTGCTTATTACTTATTTGATTAATTTTAATCAGATAATTAAAAATCTTTAGAGTAAATAAAAAACTTTTTAACCGGATTAAATTTATGTATTATTATAAATTTATAATTATAAAAAATTTTAAAGTGTAAAGGTAATGTCAATAAAAGACAATACTATCTTTAGAGTAGACTTTAGCGCGCTCGTTCACCTGCAACCTCAGACGCTTCTCTGAGGTTGCAGGTTCGATCCTCGGCTGTGAACCAGTCTATGTAACACTCGCTCGTACGGTGGAAGAAAGATCGTAAAGAAACCGGCAACTTTCTAAAAAAAATATTACTTGTGTCAGAAGGCTGATGAAACGGATGCAATCTGAGGCCAAGAGTTACCATATAGAGTTGTAGCGCTACTGGCTTATTATTAAACTAATAAGAGGCGTTAATTTTAAGAATATTTATTTTTGAGTAACAAATAGGAGAAGTTATATGCAGCAACGTTGGTTCGATGCTTCATATCCAGCGGCAGTGGTGATACCAACAACGAAAGGTAACTCCAACATGCTTCTTGACGAGACGTTTGATAAAGCTTGGAAATTTTGATCTTTGATTTGATTGAAATTTTGAAGATCCCTTAGACCTCATAAAACACGCCTGGATACTTAATTTATTGACACTCTTTATATTTGCATAAATATTTTCAATAGTAAACTGTGGAAAATACATTTTTATAAACGTTATTTATTTTTTTATGAATTTGTTAACAGTTAAATGCCGCTTTTGATGTTAAGCAGAAATATTTTTCTTATAAATATAAAGCATCAGAACGTCCTCATTTATGGCAATTACAAGACAATACAAGATCTTGAGTTTAGAACATTATTACTATCACAAATAGTTGTGCACACCGTCTGCACCTATTATCGAGGCCACACATTGTTTCGAATGTGTATATTGTTTATTTTTTTCTTCTTCTGCGGCCTTGATGGCTATAAATAAATAAATATAGTGGTTAATAAAAGATGGAATAGAGAAAGCCCATAAATATGTCACAGTGACCGTAGTTTTATATAGCCGTAAACGTTTTATTATCTTTGACACCTATTCCGACCACGTATTGGACCCTTGTCTCTCCATCAGATTGACTTTAGGGAACCGTATAGTACTCTCATTAATGCGCCGGTAACTCTCAATAATACTATTGGCATTTTCGTTTTACTATATTATTAATTAATTATATATTTATTGTTTTGTACTCCACATTTTTGTAAACGTAAGTATCAGTAGAATGGATTTACGGTTCAAGAGTTAAGATTTAGCGCAAAGTGTATTACTTATGTCATTCCAGACAGACTGTATGTCAAAAACGTCTTGGATTTTGACATACAGAAGTCATAGTTCGCACTTAGTCTGGTTTCTGAATCCTACCCTATAGTTTCTTTGTGAGATTTATCAAAATTACATTGTTAGCTTTCTTTATACGTAGTCTATATATAAAGTTTATAAGCAACAAGAAAAATATCAGATGACTAAATAATTATTATTGAAGTTATACTTCTTTAGGCGCGTTATGAAGAATTGATGAGAGTGAAATTTTACGATGCGCGCGCACCGTGACACAAAATTAACAGAATGAAGTTGCCCACGGAAGATGCTACGGCATTGGACATCATTAAAAACAACATTCGAATAATAATAGAATTTATGTTACACTTAATGTAAGAGAATAATTAATAATTATTTATTTAATTTTTCAAATGTAAACTGAACTTTATTGGCTATAATGACTCCTTTTCCAGTCTTTGATTATTTAATTGTAATTAATTATTTGCATGCAATCAAAAACTATTTTTAATAATACCAAAGAAGTTCAACTTCTTACACGCGTACATAAGTACACCCACTCTTTTTTTTATTAGTGTATAAATTATACCTGAAATATTATGCTAATTGAATTAAACACCGAACCTGTGATTGATAGACTTCACTAAACTGGCCATACGTTAATGACGCTAGTGTAAAAATATTGCAAATAAATAAATAAGTAAATCCTTATACCGATAAAGCAAAAGTCAAAAGTGTACTTGGTTACCTACTTGAATAAAGATATTTTGAGTTTGAGTTTCAGTTTGAACAGTGTTGGACTAATGGATTCAACGTGCAACTCTCATCCCTGAAATCGTAGGTATGATCCCCGGCTGAGCTCCAATGGACTTTCTGTCTATTTAATACTGGCTCGTACGGTTAAGGAAATTGTAAGGAAACCGGCATCTGACGCCAAAGCTCATACATCGTTGTAGTGCTACTGGATTATTATAATACATTTGCTAAGACTAATGAACAACAAATATATATGTCAACATAAAATTGTAAATACCGTTAGATTGTAATCTATCTCGCGAGATTGTGAACTGTCGAAAGATTGTGAACCTTTATGTACTGCTTACAATTTAACGTATTATTATTCGGTAGATTGTAATCTATCGATTATCTATAATATGTTTACAATCTCGCGAGATGGATTACAATCTAGCGGTATTTACAATTTCACGGTGACATATATAACACTTGAAATAATTGTTTTATTATTATTCATACGCCAAGACCTAATACAATACATATACTTCTAAGTAAACAATGTCGTAACTAGTTGATCGTGTTGATGTAAGCATAATGAGGTGTTAAGCTTTGTATTATATGCATGAGTAGTTGCCATAACATTTGTTTATCGAAGTTCAGTAATTAAGGTGTGAAAAATAATTTTTAATTGCGTCCCAGTGGTAGGAAGTACGGTAATTATAAATATAGTTGCAAGCCAGCATAAAACGAGGTATGTGTCGTTTGTGCGGTTATTTGAATACATAACCTGATTTGGGTTTCAATATACGCATGGTATTTTAGAGATATTGATTATAAGTACAAACCGTAGATTCGAAATCAAATGAAGTCGTTTTTTTAGTATAGAATATCGCCTATTTTCGATACAACTTTTATTGTAGTAATCTCGGACAAGCAATAGAATCCCACTGCTCGCAGTTCCTGCTATATTTCATAACTATACTAAACATTCATTATTTAATCGGCGTCTAGCACTAAACAAAGACTTTTTTCAACACTAGAAACATTTAAAGTATTATTTTTTGAAAGAGTTGCGAGGTTCACCTAGAAATATATTCGAAGACGGTTTTCACACGCTGTATATTAATTAGCTTCACCTGTATGTATGTATGTATGTAACCGACTCCTTCGGACTCGATTTTGACCCACTTTTAACGGACACTTTGCGCACCTGTCAAAGATGCGAGAGAAGACAATGCAATAATCCGAAAAAAAATAAAAAAAATTTAACCAAAAAATTAAAAAATGCGTGCACAATGGCACAGAGCGTGGGGCGCTCTGTGTTATTATATTTTCCGTCTATAGCGAGCAACCCACGCTTTTTCACAATAATACCAGTATTTTTTGTTCATTACCATTTTCAGCCTAAATTAGGAATTATTTTTCACTTTTTAGTTTGATGTGCTTTAAAAGCGTGTGTTCTAGTTTTTTTAAACTATTATTTATTTTAGATAAAAGAGGTGAGGATGAAATAGAAAAGGCGGGAACACCACGAATTGAGATGTTTTAGATTAAAAATCTATTTTCAAAATGCAAATATCCACACACACGCATTTAATAATTTATTTGTTTCGCAGTGTTTTGTAAATAAGTTAAGAAGATCAAGGTTTTATCGTATTGGCCTGTAAGGATAATGTATGTATTTCTGTAAATAAATATTTTTTTATATAAAATCCTTATAAGGTCTTTTCTACTTACTTAAACTCACAGTATTGTCTTTGATTGATAGAACTTTTACTCATTTAAATAAAACACTATTTTGACCGGATTGAAGTTAAGTATTATTATAAATTTACAACTATTTAACATAATTTTAAATTTATCCGACGTTTCGCGTGCTTTACAGCGTGCGTGGTCACGGTGACTGAAGACAAAAGATGTTGAATGTCAAAAAGTATCACAGCTGCAGAGAAAGTTGCATTATCTGTATTTATTTATAAATAGTGTTTTATTTAAACTCACAGTTTCTGCTAAGGTCCTTTAGCTTGGCGTGATGCTAAGCCGTATAATCTTGAATGCATTTTTATCGAATATATATATCAAACGCGAACCTTGCGCTGGCAGAATTATGGGTAGTTAATGGCCTCTTAAAAATAACGTAATCTTTCTCGATAATCGTGCTTTTCTCAGCTATTAAACAATATTTGTAAAAATTTTAACATTTTAATGAATGGGATAGAGCGAGTGCGGTTGCATAGAAAAATTATGTGTGTGCAAAAATATCTGCTTTATGGAATTTTTGGTGAACTCAAAGATAATTAACCTTCGAAATACCCTCAAATATATTTATGAGCGTAGCTCTATATAGGTTTAAATTTATATAAAAATGCATTTTAAAAGAGCTTTTTTGTAATACGGATCTAGCGTGTATAATTTTTTGAAACGCTAATAGGGTAGATAATGATCTTTATATCCTTAATCGTTAGACTTACATTTCCATGTAACTAACCTTAAGTTCTATTTAAGTCAGACCTTACATAGTTTTTGTTTAATTTTTCATACTAAGTTTTGACAATCGTTGCAGAGATTGATATTAAACAAGCTGCTATAAGCCAAAACAAAAGAAGGGAATAAAACATTTTAAATAAGCACTTATGAAGCCACATAAACTGACCGTTATTATCTACCGCTGACAACATGAGAGCTGCCTTAATTTCCTCCACGATAGTGCTCCACGTTTCAGCTTTACCGACTATAATTTTTCATTTACCCGCACTGCAACGCTGAATCACAGTATGTTAACTTCGCTTTGAAATTGTCATCTCTTAAAGTTTACTTTAAAAAAAAAAAATTTTTTTATTAAAAATTGACCAATAATTTATTACTACATATCTCAGCGAATCTTGACAACGGTCATGGTTAAAGAAGTTTTATTTAAACGTGCAATATTCGCATAACCCAAAGACATAATATACGTGATTCAATTTTATTTATTTATTTATAAATGGTTGCCAAGCACACTTATACATTGGTAAAAGAAAAGTAAAATACAATATTTATCGTGACTAGCACTTATAGGTAGGCAAGCATAACAAACACGAAGAGATAAAAAAAAATTAAACCAAACAATGAAATTATAAAAACTAACGGGAAAAAAGTGCGTGCGTACAGTGTACACATGTCAGAAGTGAAACTAATTTGGCAAACTAATTCTAAAAACTCTTGTTCATATTTATACAAATCTAAAACTTTAGCCGTGAGCCATTTCTGCCAAAACCCTCCATCTTTCGGTCGATACCAACTCCGAGGAAACATAATATACAGATAATACAACTTTTTCTACAGCTGTGATACTTCCTTGACATTCAACACCTTTTGTCTTCAGTCACCGTGACCACGCACGTTGTAAAGCACGCAAAACGTCGGTTTTTTATTTTTATTTTTTTTATTTTATGAAAAATAATTGTAAATCCATAACTTCAATCCGGTAAAAAATTGTTTTATTATTAAATAATAATAATATTTTTTTTTAATTGTATTTCTTCGATAATAAAAACACGTGGCATTTTAATTTACGATTCGTCATTTGAGATTTCAATAAACTATTTTGCATAAAATAAAAAATAATAATATTTCATAAATTCTCTTAACCAAATTTTAATTTTAAAAATAGAATTTCTATAAGGTTTAAGTCACCCTTCTCACTCTCTCTCAATCACTCTCTCCCTTTTCTTCGATAAAAACGCTGCACATCTTCGTGACGTTCCGTAAAAATTTTACCCTCATGCGCCTAAAGAAGTTCAATTAATGAATCTAAAATCTAAATTTGGTCTAAACCGGACTTAAAAGTGTATGTGTGTGCGCAGTATTTGCGATTGACTCCACTCGCGGTACGGAGTGATCGCGCACTTCGAGCTTCATTGAATTAATATTTCATATTTATAATTTGGCAAAATTGAAAAAATATAATAGGAAAGTAGTTCTTTTTGATCTTCGAACGATTTTTACGAGTTGAATTGAATTTTAAAGTTCATCTGTTGTGTAAGAAGACTGTGGTATGCGTTTAGTAGCCACTTTATTATACATGCTGTGCATACTTTATTTCATATATCCATACAATTTTAGATTCATCAAAAATTTATACAAAAATAAGAGTAGTAATTTACTTTAATACAACATCGTAAGATCGTAAGATTATTAATAAAAGACGAGGCTCAGCTAAGTATGACTACGTATTAAAAAAAACATATTTAAGAATTCCTACTTAGCGCTTTAGTATCGACTCTGAACTTTACCCTAAAAGCCTCTCACTTCACTTGTGTTATCATTTCACATTTAAATAACAGATACATGCACATTCCCCTTTATTGGCACGCACTTCTTGATTTCATACTAACAGCTGTCACGTCGTATTATTTCAATATTTATGAGGTAAGGCATAATAAATTTCCTATAAAACCTGAGTAGGGACATTTGAAACCCGAAAACAAGCAATTTATAGCGAAAGTTACAATATTTTAAGTCTACTTGTAAGTGAATTATGGCAACAAGCAGTTGGCACGGAAAAACATTTTCCAACCACCCTAAATGCCCTTTTTGAATATTCCAGACACGTATTTTCTTGTGCAACTACATTTTCAAATTAACGAAAACTCTAACAATATTTTGCTTTGTTCTTAAGCCTTAAAATAAGGTGTTCGGTAGCTTAGATCTTTATTGTTTAAGTTGTCGCTGTCAAGACTGAGAATTTAATGTAATGCCCAAAGCTTATCACTGTCATCGGCCTCTAATGAACAACCTTGGTCGTAAAGTAAAATCAGAAGGTATCTAGTAAATTAAAATTTAATTTAAAATTTATTTCGTATTTTTAGACCGTGAAAGAACTAGCAATAAACTCTCCGCTACTCTTTTTAATCGCCAAGTTTTTTGTTTTATACAACGTCTGTTAGGAGCTGCAACCATTACACCATGTTCCATGACATCTTAAGTAATTAATAATAATAAAATAAATAAAAAACAAAGATTTGTCCTCTATCAGCAGAAGGCATGGTCAAATAAGAGCACGCACTTACATTCTCGTGGGAACAACACGCAAATACATAGTCGAAATAACTAACATACACGAATTCAAGTACGAACAGTCACCACACGTAGCACCCGTTCACGAGTATGACGCATGGCCAGTCATCGGCCACCTCGCCATATTTTAGGGAGAGAGACAACGCGACGCATGGACGCCGCCACAAGCAATGACATTTAAACGAGCATGACGATCCTTACTGAAATAATACCATATGGATCACGGTTTGTTCCCACTTTATCGATAGAAATGCATGGATAGAATAGGTCACAATCGTCTTGAGCACTATCAGATATGTCAAATTTAACACAGAAAATAGTTTGACAGCTTTTGAACTAGTTATAAGTGTGATTAACGTTCTAGAATACGGGCATAAGAAAATATCAGATATTTATCTTGTCAGCCAGGAGCCTCAGCCTTGTTTTATCTATGAACTACCACGCAGGACAATTTGTATCCCTAACAAAAAAGGCGACCTTCATGTGAGAGAAATGAAGTTACTATGTCATGTCAGAGTTTCTAGATGTTCGTGTGTGATTCTACTTTCCTTAAATTTTGACATAACATTCAAACGAGGACACAGAGTGCTTTAGTTAAACTTTTAATTTGATTAAACATTTTATTAATTTTATTCGAAACAGTAGCAACTTATTTCCAAGCATAGTAAATATTATTTTATTACGATAATAGGTATAGTATATCACATTTAATTTAAATTTATTTATTAAAAGACATGTACTTTGCTACGCCTTATTAGATCATTATCTGATAGCTCATTAGCTAGTTTGCTCTATAAAAATGAATTTTAACCTTACACATTCTCAACAAAAACAAAAGAGAAACCGCTCACCGCACGACACTAACGTATTAGGAACAATTTATCTTTGGTTTTTATTTAACCTGGAATTTACAATGTGGATCTAATTCCTTGTGGTTTTTCTCAAGATTTCTATTTCTGGTCGAGCGATTTGTACTATGAGTAAAAATATTCTTTAACATAAAAAATCATTGTATATTATGGGAACGTTTTTATATCAAGATATCTTGCCAACAGCCTTGCGATTTTGTAACTCACTTTACGAACTCACTTCACACTTCACAAACGACGCATTCTGATAAACAATAAACTACAAGCTCCCTTTTCAGAATGCCAAATCATAAAAAGAGTGCTTTACGACTGATTTAAGAGCGACCGCCGATGCGAACACCGCTGTGTGAGTTCGAAAAGTGAGTTACAGAATCGCAGGGCAGTTTTTGATAGACAAGATTTTCAAACACGTGGTAACAATTTTATGTAAATAACGTGTATATTCGTTCCCATGTTACGTTGATAAATTTCTTTGTCCACAATTAAATATACCGACTTTCGCTTAGACGTAAAACCAGGAAAACTCACTATACGAACTTTAATCCAAAGCTATTACGGCAATAACAAGTATAATGAAGTAGATTCAGTTATGCTGACGTCAGTACGCGGTAATTAGCCATCAAAGTTTGGGCCAAATTGCGGTTATACCCAGTAAGTGCTGTGTTGCCAACGTGATAACAATAAGTGCCTGAAACAGCTTACTGAGAGTTATAGTTCTTAGTCAAAAATACGTAATAATTGAATGAAACGCAAGAAGTATACAAGTTTCACGTGTGTCTGTGTTTGTATGTTCACAAGATATATATTTTTTTAAACTTAATCAATGTTTCTTGCCATTGCAATTATTTGTAAATTACCTTAGGGTGTAGATAATATAATAATCGAGATGTGTTTTAAACTATTTTTAATTAGTTCAATCATCATTAGGTAAAAGTCTTGAAATAAATTTTAATAAAGTGCTTAAAATAAGCTGTAACGTTTCACTGTGGAACAATTGAGTTACCACAATAATATCCATCTTAGATTTAACACGACAGCAGAGCGCTGCGAGGAAATTGCTTTAGCTCGTGTTTACTCTGTAAATTTCACTATTGTGGCTGATTTAATAAAACTCTAGAGAGAAATTTTATCAAAAGTGGAAGAGTAAACGAGCCAAGAACGTAACTTTCTTAGCTAACGTAACACGTAAGTTTGCGGTGATTCTGGAGTGTTTTTTTTAATTAGCAATACTGGTATTTACTTTTACGAATTAGCGAGCTTCTGGCGAGGTCCTCCCTAAGCAGGTGCCCCTCTCCATAGACCTAGATGACATGCGTTTGCTTACGTACTGAATTATATCAGTATATAATTTACAAACTATTCTAGACACTATATTTAAAATGTCTTACAGACTTTTTATTAAATTACGGTTTCGACTGTTAAGTTATCAATATTTGCCCATCACTCACTCCATCGATATTGTCATCGTCATTGGCGGGCTTAGTGGGCACGATGTGGGTATAGAGTGAGAATAATTATCGTAAAAATTAAATGAAATTGATTCCTTATACCTAACACTACAAATAATACTTTAGCTCAAATCATAACAAGGAGCATGTTCAAAGCACCGATCACACTTTTTATCAAATCTACTAGAACCAGCTCGAACCAACGTCTAATCACCTGCCTGCTTTACTGAATATTCAATCAGATTGTAGAACTGTCCTCGGTTCCTTTACGCATTGTCAATAGTGAATATGGTGCCTCAACTCCACTGGAGGCATTTGGTCTGCTCAGATTGTTTGTAACAATATTCGTTCTTTTATTCGTTAAGTAATGATTCCAAACTATGAAACAATTAAAAATGCCAATTAAATGATATGAAATTATGATTCTTAAAAGTAATAGATTCTTAAAAGTAATAGATAGAGAAATTTCAATGGTCTCTAAATCTTTCGATCTAAAAATCGACGGTTAATAAACTCGACATTATAACATTCCCTGACACATATAAAAACCAATTACGTTAAAATTACTCAGTATATTTAATAATAATAATAAATTTTATTAATCAGACAAATACAGTCCATTGATTGATTAGTAAGATAGTAACAATATTTTCTTAAGATCTATGTTAGTAGAATTAGTAAAAATAAGTAAAAAAGTAGTTAAACAAAAACTATCAGGTACAAAGCCCTGCGGAGATGTCGGAGCAGTTTCGTAAATAGGGGCCTTCTCTATTTACTAAGTTCGATAGATTTTTAGATTCAATTCCCAATAATTCACTGATTGACCATACATTTTTTAAATTTTTAAGGTATTTCGTTTTGGTTTCCATTCTGACAGCATAACGTTAACCTACTATATACATACATCGAAAAAGTGCAACGCGCATCCCCTTAAACTTAAAAACGGATTTAAAAGTTTCACTAAAATCCCACAGCTTTATTTTGTTTGGTGGGCGTGACAATCCCAATGTAGCTAAAATCTTTGTTGTCTTTTATTTACTCTTGTATTCAAGAAAGAAAATTCATTTTGACAGAACGTTGAAATCATCTAATAATTGGGGTTGATATGATTTGTGCAACTTTAATGTTAATATCAAATTATCTTATTTGCAAAGTTGCCCTTGCAATTATTTATAAAATACCCTAGTGTAAAGATAATATAGTCATGATTAATCATATTTCTGTCTATGTGCGCATTTAACATTCGCTCGAACGGGGAAGGAAACCATCGTGAGGCAACCGACATGTTGGTGACGAGGCGAAGAATTAAAAGACTATTTTCGAAAAAAGTGTGCAGCTGCGGAAGCAGTGTCGAGCGGCGTGTAGTGTGGTCAGTGACCTTAGGCGAATGAACGAGACGATAGCACACCACACGCTCGCCCGGCCCCCGCCCCCCGCAGTTGCATCACACTATTTATTAACAAACTAAACAAAACTACAATTTCATCGTGCACATTCTCCCCCCAGTGCGTCTTGCGCACTCTCCTCCAGCAGCACGATGATCTTCTTGGTTGGCCTCTTAAGTACTCCAGCCTTAGTCTGCACCTCGACCACGCGAGTGGCGCCATCTTTGCCCGGGAAAGTCGCCACGACCCTTCCCCTAGGGCACGAATTTCTGGGCAGGGTTCCGTCCACCACGAACACCAGATCTCCCAGCTCTGGCATCTTCCCTCGACCTGTAGGATCCCGACGAGACTGTAAAATGTTTAATAAATACTCTTTGGTCCAGCGTGAGCAAAACATATCTGCCAGTCGTTGTGTACGCCGCCAAATTCGCCCGTGATTTAAGTCAGCCTCAGCAAAACTCCCGGGTTGTGGAAACCTTGCTGGACCACCAAAAATGAAGTTTAACGGTGTTAAAGCTTCGATGTCCTCTGGTGAAGTTGATACAGGAGTTAGTGGTCGATTATTCACCACATATTCTGCTTCTAAAAGCAAAGTAAGCAACATCTCCTTTGATGGGTGGCGTTCCTTTAGTGTTGCTGCCAGCGCCCTCTTTACTGACTGTACCATTCGCTCCCAAGCTCCTCCCATGAAAGGAGCACCTGGAGGAATAAAGCGCCATCGTATAGCCCTTACCTTCGCCTCATCTTTTGTTATTTTAAGCGCTGTTCTCCTTAGTTCTGCATCAGCTCCGCGGAGATTCGTCCCATTATCACTGTGTATTTCTGTAGGGCATCCCCGTCTCGCTATCATACGTCGCAGGGCCATAATTGCGCTATCTGTACTTAATGAGCCTGCAATCTCTAACTGGATAGCCCAAGTTGTAAGGCAAGTAAATAGGGCAACATACCTCTTCTCATGGTGGCGGCCCACCGTAACGCTATAAGGGCCAAAATAGTCTAACCCCACAAAAGAAAATGGGAATTGATGATGGGCCAACCTTGTTCTGGGGTGATCACCAGTGGCAGGCTGCGCCGGTTTTGCCCGTAGTATTCCGTATTGGACACAACTCTTCACAATACTTCGAGTAACCGTTCTCAATCGTATCACCCAGAAACGAGATCGAACTTCATTCATCACCGTATCAGGTCCTGCATGATTGCTTTTACAGTGTAACCAGGTGATGAACAAGCGGGTGTATCTGTGTTCACCATCCAAAATTGGAGGACTTTGCTGTTCGTCGTCCAGATAGAGAGCAGCATCGATTCTAGATTTCAACCGAATTATACCCTCATTATCCATGATAACGTTTAAAGTCCGCAATCGACTGTCTCTCCTCAAAGGAAGCTTCTTCTGTAACGAAATAATTTCATTTTCAAAACTCTCATGTTGAGAAGCTTTCCACCATAAGCTCTCTGCTCTGATAATGTAATGAGGGTCTAACGGAATATAATTGTTATTTGAGCTATATGCCCCTGCTCTAGCTGAATGGGCGTTACGTGATGGTAATCTTGGTCGAGATGCATTCGGCTTCCATAAAATGTCGTCATTACTTGCTTGCCGTCTCTGTCGAAAGCGCATCAAAACTCCAGGTAGCGATTGTAACAGATCTGGTCCGGTAAGTAACATGTCATTCAAAGATATCCCATTCGTTTTAGCAGCAGCGTCCAGAACGATTCGCGGTTTCGGTTTTGATGGATTAATCACAGCAAAATGTGGTAGGTACCAAGTGCGGCCAGAACGAGACGAAGGTAGGGCCTCCTCAGCATAGCCACATTCTAAAAGATACTCAATTTGAGCATTATACTCCATCTTCTGCTTAGGGTTTTTATCTAATTTCTTCTCAATCGCTATCAATCTTCTTAAAGCATTCTCTCTATTTTCTGGTAACTCCAGTTCTTCTTTGCGCCATAACAATCCCGATTCAAAACGTCCATCAGGAAGACGGTGGCTGTAGCTCTTTAATAATGACAACGCGCGTTCCTCTGGATCATTTTTTTGACGTTTTGGTTCGATTCCTAGTGAATCTATACTTAAAAACTGCTTGAACAAATCTTCTAATTTATTCTCATGATTTTCATCTTCTTCTTCATTATGATTTACCAGCTTTAATACACTAACTTTTCCAGGACCCTTAGTAGGCCCATGCAATACCCAACCTAATTCCGTTAGTGATGCAACTGGATCTCTGCACCCACCACTTCTTATCTTCCTCGAAATAATCAAATGCCAGTTGTCCTGGCCAATAAGAAGAGTAGGTGTACCTCGATCATATGTAAGATCCTCGGTTATTTCCAGAAGGTGATCACAACCTTCTATCATATCTGCATCCACCGATTGGTGATTAAGATTTAAACTATCTATTGTTCGTGCTTCTATTTTGTGCTCCTTATCCGTGTGAACACCATTAATATAGAGACTCACTCTCCTTGAACTGGAAGCCTCCGTACGTGCTCCTGCCACCCCTTCAATAATAAAAGACTCTTCTGGACCTGTAAGTCCAATCTCAGAAGCAACTTCTTTCTCTATAAGAGTGACCGATGACCCCTCATCAAGCAATGCAAATGTAGTCATGGTCCCCTTGGGACCTCTCAATCTTACTGGCACAATCTTCAACAAAGCTCTACCAACTTTCTGTCGAGTCATAGCTACAAACGCTGATTTTCCGGCTGGTTCTACTGGCGTCTCTGAGGGAGACGCTGAAAAATGCAGAAGTGAATGATGAGACGCCTTGCAGCCTTCGATCCCACATGGCTTATAGGAACACCTATGACGATGATTGCGACGTCCTAAACATCTGAAACACAAGTTCAAATCTTTAGCCTTCTCCCATCTACATTTACTCTCCAAATCCATGAACTGTTTACAGTCTTTTATGTGATGTAAATGATGACAGACAGTGCATTCATAGCTTTGTTTCTTTGGTGTTATGGACGTTCCAGGTGTTGCAGTAGTTGATGCCACATTTGTTACAAACGGTCTTCTTTGTGATGATGAGTGATGAACATTTTCAACCTGAGCATATCGACTGCAAAGGTCCGCCTCGCGGGAAAAGAAAGAAGATAATTTAACTAAGTCCGCCTCTTCCTCAGGTCGCCCCGCAGCGTAGTCATACCAACGGTACCTCAAAGTCGGTGTCATCTTCTCCACAACAGCTCTCACAGATTCCGGGTTAAATAAGTAGCATTCCTTTTTTAAAGCCTTGATGACTGTTACAATATTGACTATCTTGCTTGAAAAAATACAAATATCACGAGGATTATCAGAAAGTTTAGAAAGTTGTTTAATCTTGTCCATCTCCATAATAACTAATGCATCAGGTCGTCCAAATCTTGCTTCCAAAAGTGACAAAATCTCTCCAGGCTCCACATCTGCTATAAACAAAGAAATGGCAGCTTCCTTAGCTGCCCCTTTCAGGCTTCTTCTTAACCGCACCAAATTTTCCAATTTAGAGAAATTACTGCTAGTTTCATTATATGCTGCTCTAAACGCTAACCACTCACTACTTGCCCCGCTAAAAATAGGTAATTCGAATAGCGTTTTTGGGCTATGCATCGCTCGTGCGGCTTCAGTAAGCGCAGATACGAGTGTCTTAATATCGAGCTGCTGATTCGAAGTTGTTTGAGCATCATGATCGTTTGAATCCAACCAATCTCTAACTAAACTATCTCTCTCTCTGAAGCCTTTATTTTCCGCCAAGCTATCCAGCTCACTACCCTGCGCTTCAATAGCCGCTAATTCAGCTTCAGCGAAAGCGGCTGTAGCGCGAGCCTCTTCTACTCTTGCAGCTGCTAATCTTTTTAAAGCTTCTGCCCGCTGCACACTCTTCTTGCTCACCACCGATCGCTTCTCCGAAGGAGCCTTAGGGTATTCGTGTAATGACTTCTCTGATTGATGATGAACGGCTGCCATTGATGCAGGAGCTGGTGCTTGCGGATTTGCTAAGTCATCGTCTTCGTGTGTAGGATGTACTGGGGCCGATTCACATTTTACGGCCTGGCGTCTGAGCGACCTAGTAATTGGCATGTTTGGGAGAAAAAAAGTAATTAATCAATTTAAAAGAAATCTTAACACTCAACATACACGCCACGCCCAAACGCACAAATAAATATAATTTTATTCACTACACAAAAAAAGTTATTGAAAAGAACTCGTTACTACGAAACGAACACGAAAATAATTTACGTATTAGGTACGTACGAACACAACAGCAGAATACTATTATTTATAATTGTAATACCGCACTCGAACACTATTATTTTATTTTATTTCAAAACGCAACGTAAAAATTAAATCACGAAATTATTCACACTAATATTTTCATAAACACACACTTTAATATTATATAAATATAACTTAATGTCCATTTAGTTTCACAAAATATATAACGAACCGAACAACTATTAATTAATCACTAACATTCACTTTAAACGTAGGTAGGTTCACTATCACAAAAAAATAATGAATAGGTACCAGTATGAAACAAATAACTATTTCAACAAGTATTTTATTTAAATACTTAAAACGAATCGAACGAACAATAATTTAATAGCTATTTATTTCATAACTATTTAAGTAATTATTTATCACCTCACTAACACTTAACAGGTTTATTTATTACGTACTTCGATGAAACGAAACAAATAACTAATTAACTATTAAAATAATAAAACGAAACGAACAATAATTTTAAATAGCTATTAGATTTCACGAAATACGCAATTTACCTATAAAATAAATCACTGTGCATTCCGCAATAAAAGTACCTAACGTATAAGAACCGAGAACAAAGGAAACAAAGGGCGTGCGCGTGATTCACTATAATATTCACTTGCACACAAAACTTCACGATTCAAATCACTTTTATACGATTACACACTTCACTAATTGTCTATAAATGTTCAAAGATCCGGCCGAAGACCAAAATGTTGGTGACGAGGCGAAGAATTAAAAGACTATTTTCGAAAAAAGTGTGCAGCTGCGGAAGCAGTGTCGAGCGGCGTGTAGTGTGGTCAGTGACCTTAGGCGAATGATCGAGACGATAGCACACCACACGCTCGCCCGGCCCCCGCCCCCCGCAGTTGCATCACACTATTTATTAACAAACTAAACAAAACTACAATTTCATCGTGCACACGACATGTCTAAGACCCAAAAAAAAGTCGACGGCGTGTGTTAGGCACTGGAGGCTGATCACCTACTTGCCTATTAGATTTAAAAATGACCATGAAACAGATTCAGGAATCTCAAAAATCAAGAAAATGAAAGAGGTTGTAGCGCCACTGATTATTATTATTATTTGTAGGGATTGCTAATTTAATTTTTATATCATTTATTTAATTTTTAATTACGTTTTTAGTATTCGTCTTTTGAAGAACGAAGCATCTTTTATGTTCAATTATCTAACTCTAATAATTAATGTATATAAAGCTAGAATTTACAATAACCTACCTTTTATATACACAGTCAAAGTTTCTTTACGCCGTGGCATAGGGTACTGATTTAGCATATATAAATACAAATATAATATTATGTTTTTGTTACTTTAGGAGTAACAATCGTACTACGTTGTTTATTGAAAGTTTTATGGTAAGTTATGTTCCAGTCCTGCACCTAACAATATACAATTTCTGCTGACGAAGGAGGCCACCGGCATCGCTTCGATATCGTACTTAGTTTTAAGAATTCATTCTAATAAGCATCGCGCTTAAGAGCAGTATATTAATTTCTTATTTTATAATAAATTAGTTCGTAATTAGATTGGATTTTTTCGGAGTGCTCCGCCGGGTGAAATATAGGTACTTGGTATCTAAACGTTTTAGTAAATATTTTTAATTGATAATTGACCGAACGGAAAGTTTCACCTTTCACTGTTCCATGCTTCTTCAAGTCAGTAAACTTAATCGACAGTAAATTTTGTAACTGACTTGTACTGTTCTTTAAATAATCAACAGTTGTTTTCAATCTTATATTAATTATAAAACAATAAGCAGAGCAACGCGTGGCCCTATCGTTTTCAAGCGATCTCTTCCAGGCAACCTGTAATAATTTCATATACGACTGTTGACTAGGTAATTAGTAGATTAAGATTCTATTTAAACAAGCTGTGTCAAAATTTTTAAATAAGGTAGATTGTACACATTTATTTATCTATAAAAAGCTTATTCGGTCAGTTGCTACTTGGAACAATCACGATTTTCATGAAATAGCCAGTCGTTGTCAAAATGGCATCTAATTCAAATAACGACAGTTGTACAATGTTACAATTGTTTTCTTTGTCACAAATGGGGGTACTTCAAAGTTATTGCGACTGTTATAACGTAATTGTCATGCCTAATTTCAATTTGAAATACAAGGGTACAAAACATTTTCCATTGAGACACGAATGAATTTATGCTTCCATCGTTTGGTTGCCATAGAAAAATATACATTTATATATTTTTTTAATATGTCGTTGGATAATCTGCGGCTGATAACTGATGCCAATGTATATTTTTTATTAAAGTGAAGTATGTATCTTCTCCGTAATGTAGTCCCAAAAATATAAGACATTATACGTAATTAGCGATCAATTTATAGACATCTCTTGAACAAATGTACTTTCGTTGAACACGTGAACCGCGAAGTCGAGCGTATAATCGCTCTGCCCTTCCCTCCCGAGCCGCTCCCTACTTCGTCGCAGTGGAAAGAGGCCCACCTATCAAAAAGAAAAGGGGCAGATGAGCAGTTTGGCTTTAAACCAGCCAATGCGTGTGTTCAACAAGTCCATAGAATCACGGTGCACATCACATCCTTTCCGGAATGAGCACCTCCCTGAAACGGGAGCGCTCTTTTTCAACATAGTGGAAGCAAACTGATACCAATGAAAAAGCAACTATTAAGTTGACTACGATGCTTTGGGTAAGCTTAATCGCTTACCCAATAATGCGGCCCGTAGGATGCCCCGACACATTTTAACGGATCCGGGTGATCCAATCACCGAAGCGAATAACAAATTAAAATAATTGCTAGCCGCCCGTGCGGCAAAGCCAAATCAGATAAGGATATAAATACCCATCCTCTCTCTCCCAGTGAGTTTCCGTCCTGCCCTTCAGGCAGTTGACCACCCCGTGACGGCCCAAGCCGAGGTCCGAGTCTCTCAGGTGATGCCCTTGCGTTAGTCGCGGTAATTATCCCATTCTAGCCAAGCTATGCTCATTAAAAACAGTCTGAGGTGAGCTATCCAGGCCCAGGTCAACAGCGAGATTCTATAAAAAAGGAGTTCTTTCTAATAGGCCGCATCTAACTAAATATTACTAATAATTGTTACGAACGTAATTTAGTTTTGTGTTAAAGAATAATATGTATAAATAAACCTTTATTTAAAAAGTTTTGTCTTCTATAAAAAAACAGTGGCGCTACAACCCCTTTAGGTCTTGGCCTCAGATTTCTGAATCTGTTTCACGATCATTTTTACATCTAATAGGCAAGTAGGTGATCAGCCTCCAGTGCCTGACACACGCCGTCGACTCTTTGGGTCTAAAACATGTCGGTTTCCTCACGATGTTTTCCTTCACCGTTCGAGCAAATGTTAAATGCGCACATAAAAAGAAACTTCATTGGTGCACAGCCGGGGATCGAACCTACAACCTCAGGTATGAGGGGCGCACGCTGAAGCCACTAGGCCAACACTGCTCTTATACCAAAATAAAAAGCCGGTAATCAAAGCTCCATATTAAGCCTATTGAGAAATTAAAGTCATTCATCACAGACTTGTCTGTACATCGTATGTAATCTACGCAGGAAGCACGAAATTTCGACTTACGTTATTTATAGTCTGAGGTAAGTAGCTTCCTTTTCTCGTAACTCATAGTGCGGTAGGGACCGGGTTAATCTCACGTAAATAAGATGTGAAGGGTTAAACGGCTTCGGGTGAGAACTTAAATTACTTTAGGGTTTAATAAAGGTGTGAGTACATGAAGGTGTTTCCTAGCCAACTTTTGTTACATTAATATTATAAAGTGTATATATGTCAGAGATTAGGTTATAATAGAACACGGTGTAATTTGTTTAATTACAATGGCAACACCACGCAATATCATGGACATCTTACAGGTTGTAAAGTGACAATGTGTCAATTGTCAAAGTCAAGCTGTCAGTAGTGCGTAGAATCGGTCGTGACGTGCTAGAGTTGCTTTCCGAGCGCCTGCGCCGGACGTGCGCACTGACTGTGTTTAAATATTAAGTAATAATGTCGGACGACGGTTGTGATACCAACTTTGTAATTATTAATGGCGTTGAATCTCCGACATATTATATATTATTTTATAGTAGTCGATAAACTCTATTAGTAGGTACTTCTGATTTTCTTCAGATTTCTGACTTATATAAAGTTCATCAGCGAGTGATGTTACCATAGCATATATTTTTAAATTCACAACAGAGCATTTCTTCTGGTTTTCGAAAAACAACATATACGAGTACATATGTATCAGTTCACTATATTATCTCTATATTGGCCAGCCATAGGAACTCCGCAGATTACGTTAGATTTGCTCTTTGTGTTTATCTTTCTCATTAACTAGACTTAAATCTAGAACTCTTCCTAAAAACAATCAGGAACAATAGAACAACTGTATGTGCCACCAACATGTGCTCTGCTAACTTCACAGTTCTTTCAGGTGCAGCCGAGGCAACGGTTAACTAGCAAAATCAGTTGGTGACAGCTGGCGGAAGACTGTTCGTGACCTCCACTTAAACAGCAGGGCAAGCCTCTGAAATCTTTTCCGGATGTATTCAGACACATCCTGAATACCATACCAAGTAATTTGAAACCACAGGCAATATTGCTTGAAGACATTAGTCGTAGATAAACTTACATTTAACACCTTCATAGAGCATTTAACCAAGCATAAGATGATGTATAATAATAAAGGCATACATCTTCTGCGCCCGACTTTTATTATGATTAAACATTTTCCACAAAGTGAGCTGACATCATATCACACCGTTATAACATTCAATACTTCTTAGAATGCTTTGGTAAAACATATGTACCGTGTCCTGTTCTTTTTTAATATAGTAACTGAAATCAAGTTTTAAAAGTGAAAATTTCAAAATGACAAAGATTTTTGAAAAACGAAGTTCAATAATCTATAGCTTATGTAATTATTGAATATGTTTTTATTTATACATAGGTAACACTGAAAATGTTTAGAAAATGAAACATGCTTGCCCGTATCTGCTGATAGGTCACTCTCTTGTCTTCCTCTTCTTCTCTATTTTTTATATTATTATTCTCGCAAACGGCGAGGAGGTCACCCACCATCCAGGAGGGTCGTGAGTGCGTTGCCGGTCATTTAAGGACATGAAACACTCTTTTATTGAAGGATTCTCTTGATTATTTTCTATAATATCTAATTATTATTAACTTTCAGTTTAAAGATATTAAATATTTATATTTTGAAGAAAAAACTTTCTCCTCAATAAATAAACAAAAATTAGTGCGAAATTCTAAATATACTTTGTAATTTTTATGAATTGCCCAAGATTTTATGGGACTGAAAATCAGTGTTGTTGCTGAGTGCTGACAGTAACTTATAGCGGCGTATTTTTGCATTTTTATTGTGTCGCTTTAATTAAATAACATAAATTATAACTTTGCTAATCGGTTTTAAGCCCCATATCAACAACCACAAGTAAAAAATTCTATAAATTTTAAAAAGGTTTTTAATTCTGTATTTATGGCTATTTTATTTATCTATTAATTCAAACCACACAATAAAGTATTTTTCGTACTAAGCAGATGTAAGTAAAACAGGAAAAAAACAGTATTCTTTATATTTCATATCTCTTCGGTGTTATAGGGGCCCTCTATCTTTCTTAAGTCGAGATAAGCTACGAAATTGGAAGGTGAATGAAAAATATTCCGCATTTGAAGAACTTCGGGCACGTGAATTAACTAGTGAGATGAAATTACATAAGAATATTCAATTTACCGTTCGCTACAAATATTTTGATTCATTAAATTTAAAATTATAAAATATCAGATATTATCAAGCAACCATTATGATTTACATAAATCATAATCTTAATCACAAAATATTGATATATTATGTATATTGTATAGTGTGCAATGTTGTTGAAGTGATAGGCATTTTGTTTTATAATCATTTTAGTGGAAATGGACTTAAAACTCAACCTACAATTGGATTTATCTATAATTAGATAAATAAATAAATCGGTAAATAACACTCTAATTATTGATCCAGTCTGTTTTATATTATGGACTTAAAACTCAACCTACAATTGGATTTACCTATAATTAGATAAATAAATAAATCGGTAAATAACACTCTAAATATTGATCCAGTCTGTTTTATATTACTTTAATTTGAAGGTACTCTAAATAAAGTGGGAGGTATTTTCTTTGCAGAAATAAAATTGATTGATTCCCTAATAGATTATTCAAGGGCTCATTGTTATAATGCTTTCATCTTTAAGGAAAAACGAGGAAACATCTCAATTTTATTACAATCACTTTTCAATATTTTGCTTTGGGAACAAATTTGTTAATAATTTAACCAAAATTTAAAGAAAATAATATGAATTTTATTGCATTTCAATCTCATGCACTTCTTAAGGCGATCAATGTGGTTTGTCATCAAAAGATAGATTAAAAAAAATTAATCAGTTGCAGCAAACATATTCTTAAATAAATATTGCGTAATATACATATGTTGGCTGGCCTAGATAAATTTCTGTCACATAGACAGCCGCACCAAATTATAGTAGTTTCATTATACAATTGAATTAAATATCGTAGGAATTAGCGCAAAATATCGCGTAAAAAAACAACAACAAAAGTGACCGCGAGGACTTGATTGATCCAAGCTTTTGATTACTATTTATAGTGCGATTGGAGATAAAATATATACACAATCCAATGGGACACATACTTCTAAAGAAAATAATAATAAGCGAAGAAAATGCAAACGAAACTACTACATCTCTCAATTTTGCTTGCCACTTGCTATTGTGGTGACTTTCGGCACTAAATCATTTATAGATTTAATATGATATACGTATATATTAAGGCTTTTCACGACAATTCCCTGCAATGCATACCACACAGAAACGAGTAATCTAGATAAAGTATGTAGAAGTTTCCGAGCATTCCAATGTTTCATTGTAAAATACTGAACCGAGTAAATTTTTGTTCTACTCGTATTGTGAATTCTGTAGTCAACAGTTATTTTAATAAATGGCTTTTTTACATACAAATAAATTCGACTAGGCACGTGTATGTTCATCCATGCGATACTTTCATAGAGTCGAGAGTGGAATTTTTATAGAAAAAATCGTTTTCCAATGGCTGATCTGTCTATCTGCAAGTTACAGCCTTGGCCCAATTATTTAGACAGACATTCTGATAAATGTATCCTGATTTTTGCAAATACTCAATGGAAATGCTTATAAATACATTTATTTAAGATATTACATTATAAAAATTATAAAACTGTTGCAATATTTTTTGACATGGTCACTTGTTGATGGTAAAAAACGATAGAAAAAAAAATCTGTTATACAGATTACCTTTCCTAATTTAGTAGAAACCTAATATTAAAAATCTTGTAAATCATGCGTTTGGTTTACGCGAGTTCTATACATTTACATAAAAATACTTTCCTTTGTTTAAAAAAATGGACGCCAGTCTCTCGCTGACTTCGATTGATGTTAAGCCTTCGAAAGGTCTATTTATGTAAATATCGTTATACATTCGTCTACAAATAAAATTGATATTATGGTAAAAGAATATGAATTAAAACAATTACAAAAAAAAGGGTGCGTGTTCTTATGTACGCGCGTAAGAAGTTATACTTCTTTGGCATTATTAAAAATAGTTTTTGATTGCATGCAAATAATTAATTACAATTAAATAATCAAAGACTGGAGTCATCATAGTTAATAAAGTTCAGTTTACATTTGAAAAATTAAATACATAAATATTTATTATTATTCCCTTACATTAAGTGTAACATAAAGTCTATTATTATTCGAATGTTGTTTTTAAATTATGTCCAATGCCGTAGCATCTTTCGTGGGCAACTTAATTCTGTTAATTTTATGTCACGGTGCGCGCGCGTCGTAAAATTTCACTCTCATCAATTTTTCATAACGCGCCTAAAGAAGTATAACTTCAAAAATGGGTTCCAACTTTTTTGTCCTGCAGTGTAAGCCGTAGCCCGCAGCACTTGTGATAGCGGGATATTTGCACCAATGAAACACCGGCCGGCTTGATTTACGGCATTTTGTCGACAAAAAGTCGAATGGCATTACTTGCGCCCATGTATGTGTCATGCGTGATATACCGTTTTAATGACAAAATATTTATACCAAATCTATGCATTGTTTTAATCTCTCTTGCACTACTATGAATACGAAAATTTATTAAATAATCGATAGAATTCCACTTAAAGCACAATGTTTAAAAAATGTGAAGAATCTATCGACTTTGATAAGAAAGCAAAGGAAATTTTTAAAAGATAAGGAACAGCATATAAAATTTCCATACATGCTTGAGATTTTGAATTTGTTTCACAGAGTAAAAATTATGGCACAAGAGGATACTTGCTGTTTCGTCTTCTTCGTAAGCGTTTTTATATATTTCCTTATATACAGTCACGGAAAGTAGAGGCAGGTATACTATCTGCTGAGTCAATCCAAATTCACTGACGATTCCACCCTCCCATGTGAAATAAACAAAATCCCTCACGTAGTAAGTATTTTTATTCCTCGCATTCCTTATAACATGTGTCGTATAAAATTATGACTTTTATCTCCGTCCCTTGAATGCTATAAGTCATGAAGCAGGCTTCCGTTAGTATTTTGTCGGGTCAGCCCACACTACTGAACGACATACAAATGTGTCATAACACAAAATAAACTTTTTCATATTAATTTATCGAATGAACATGTCTAGTCCTTCAGAAGGAATAAAATTCAAAGGTCTTAATAATTAAAAACAAATATTTCATAACTAAATGGTTACATTTTATTACATATAAATAACTTTTACACTCTTTATTTATTTCACCAGAACTAACAATAAACTTAAACTGAGGATTAAGACATTCTGGGGCCGGGAGTAAAATGTCAATTGTGCGTAACACAAAAAAGTTATTATTTTCCGTTATTGCACACTCACTCACTCACAAAAATCTATCTTTTAATTCCATATGTCTTACAATCGAATATATTATAATGTAATCTGCATTTGCTGTTGAAAATATTTACAATATAAAATCTTCTACCGTAGCGTCATCAACACTATTTGAGTAAAAATAATTGTGAGTAGTTTTAAGAAAAAATAAGTAGTATCTACTTATTTTTTCTTAAAATAACTAAGAAAAAATTAGTAGATACTACTTATTTTTTCTTAATATAAATTATTTATATTTTTACTTTTTTTATATTATTATTTTTTTCTTTCTTTAATTTATTTAAAAAATATATATATTTCTGTTTAAAAAATCAGTAAAACTTTAACAATAAAAATGACATAAAGAACAGAATTCGGTGTGTTATTTTAGTGCAATTTACGTTGTAATTAAAGGTGTTAAAGGAATTTGGCGGTTAAGGAGTAAGGACCGAAGTTACTACCTTATTTTATTCTTCTATTTTATATGAAAATTAATCGAAAAACAATGATATAACGGTAAGTATATAAACAATAAAGCACCGCAGTGTTCAAATACCCTTGCCTAAGTTGAATGTTTGTAGACAAGATTATGTTAGCATTCAAGTTTGTGTATTTCCTAAAGAATATGATAAAACGACTGCCAGTATGTTAACTTTGTTGCGTGTTGATATTATGTAGCGTATAATTTTATAAATCCTTAACCAATCTCTCGTTTCAAGTTGTAAATGAAAAATTATTGCCCTTGTATTCGGTTAACAAGTCATATTTTTTACTTTATACTAATCAAAATTTAAAATTCACTTATGTTATAGACCTAAATTAAAAAAGAAATACACGGGTTTCAGAGCACAACAATTAACATTACCATCATTGGTCCTGCGTATATTAATTGTCAGAATGTTGTTTATTAATAATCATCGGGTGCTTTCAGCATAAGCTTTGGTCCTTAATCAATAAACATGTAAAATGAACTAATACAAAAAGCTATGATAAACTTTGTTTGCATTACAATAAAAAGACTCAACAAAACTATCTATCTATGATTTTTACGAACATAATTTATCTGGAATAATTTTGGTCATCTAAATAGATATACAACAATAAATTTCTAATTAAAGTAGATAGGTAATATCTTAGTTTTAAAATGACCTAATTCAAAATTAATTTGAGCTCAGTTGAGCAAGAACTTGGTTTTCCGAAGCCACTGTTATTACAAGTTGTGAACTTATGAATGTGGGTTAGGATAATATCGACTCGTAGCGAGTTTAGCAGAAAAACTCTAGATTTTGAAATAATATTACAATTTTGATACTTTAGAATTTCGATTAAAAAAACAGACAATTATATTGTTTATTGGTTGGCAATAAGAGTATTATGTAGTCCCATAACTGATATTGGGCGGTAGACATGAAAATTTCTTCGTTTCTTAAAATTGTAGGTTGATTTACCTACCGTGTCCACTAACTCAACAAATTATAGAAGATTTAAATTGCTTAAGGTAATTTATAATATTTTGGAATGTAGTTAGGGTTTTCTCACTAGTAATGTATGGAGAAATTGTAATATAAGTCATATTCCATTAAAACGCATATACTAGTAGGTACATCTAAAGGTGGGAACTGACCAAAGTTACGAGGTGTAATGTAGCATTCGAATCGAGCGTGTTACGCATCGAGCATGTTACGCTGTGTTTAAAATCGGCGTAACATGCTCGTCAAAATTCTGTGCTCCGCTTTCGCCGCTAGTGTTCACGAGATGGCCGACAGCGAGGACCCGTTGGTATCATTGATTCTACTTAATTATAGTTTCATCCAAATTAAGAAGAAGAAAAAACATTACTGTACATCAAACTTATTTAAAAACAGAGACGTATGTGGTGGTTTGCCATTGATAGCAATTTTAAAAACCAAATGATTACTGGACACTATAAAAACTTTGTACGCATGTCTCCTATCGATTTTGAACAACTCGTGAATTTAATTGGATCAAAAGTACTTAAAAAGACACAATTTATAGAAAATCATAATCATGATCACTCGCGACGTGCGACGCGTACTGACTGAACCGCGTAACAGTCAAAGGATTCGCCGAAAAACCGACAGCCGAGTGGAGCACTCTAAGCGAGTAACGAGCCGCTCGTTGCTCGCTGGTTTCCCCGTAACACGACATACTGACTGCACGAATGCTCGCTGTGTAACGTGTTACATTACACCTCGTAACGTTGGTCAGTTCCCACCTTAACATAGACTTGCAGACTAAGGATTTTATTACAAAAAATCTTGTATTAATTCTTAATATTAATTGTATTTGTAAAGTCGGTAAATTATAGCCACTCCGGTGTAGACCCACACATTCCCAAAGGTATGCACGACATTCTCAAACTCCGGACCACACACATAATTTACATGCTAATAATGCACGTATTTTGATTTAAATACATAACAATTAGTTTTAGTTCTGCCCAATTATAACAAAATTTGTATCAATATTCATTTCCTTTTAAAAGTTAACCTTTACAGTATTGTATGTCATAGTCTTTAATTTAATAATGTCATAATGTCTTCTATAAAAAAACCTCTTTTTCGTCGCTTGGCTTCGTTATCTAAATATTAAACTTCGCTGAGCTGCATCGTTTTATACACATAGAATAATAATATTTTGCCGTCAATTTAATAGTCTCCGAGTTGAGCGGTCGGACTAAGCGCGTATTTCAAAAGTTATCAATTTCAAACTATAAGGACAAAAATTAACACTAGGTACACAACAAAACGCAAATTGTAATTTTAATATCTATCAACAGGGCTTCAATTTTCAGTTACCACTTACATACGTTCTACTTTGCTTTAGCTTAAATTGAATTGCGTTAAAAATAAAAGGAAATATATACCTCTACATCCTTTAGCGTAGATATTTAAATATACTGAGGTAAGCTCATTGTCATCATTGGCAAGCAAGTAAACATCAACATTTCGATTCTTTCACTATCCCTTGAGAACACATTAGCAGGTAAACATATTATCTATATTATATTAATAGAGGCCCATAAACGTAATCCCAATACAATACTCGATCATGCAATTAGTACACAAATCATTCGGTGTGACACTGGTGTACTTGCAATAATATATACAAACGTCTACTAATTACTATGGTAATAAATAAATTAAAAATATGTTTAACTAGTAGAGCGAATAAATAAAGAATTTAAGATTGTTATAAACTGTCCGTGCGATATATCGCATACATTTACAGCATGGGTTATAAGGGTGCGTGTACGTACGCGGGTAAGAAGTTATACTCCTTTGGCTTTCTTTATTTTTTTTAAAATATTAAATAATTAATAATAAATATTTAACGTTAATAATTTAATACTATTTAATATTTAGTATGTTATTCAATTATTAATTAATATTTATAATAATTTTTATTATTATGTATTATTTTATTCATTAAATTTAATAACTAGGTATGTTTCATAACCTTTTAACTAAGTAACAATAGGTCTTTGTGAAAAAGGTACTACAAAGGTCATTATGGTCATTCAAAATTCTTGGCATAGCTGCTAACTTCACGCATATTCTATTTCTTTTTACTTGTAGATTGTCTTATTCCCACCTCGCTCGCGCACGCTCGGCGCCCGGCTGGTTTAAAAAGTATTCGTTAGTGGGCAACTTCATTCTGTTAATTTTGTGTCACGGTGCGCGCGCATTGTAAAATTTCACACTCATTAATTTTTCATAACGCGCCTAAAGAAGTATAACTTTAAAAAATGCTTCCAAATAGACAATATTTAGAACTATGTATCTATCCAAGATATAAAAAGATTGTAATTTAATAATGCGTCTTATCCGAGGTGTAATATTTGAGTTTGTTTTGGAATGTGTAGGCACCATTCTTCACTATTTAATAAGGTAAAATCTGTTTTGCTCCCAAGCACATCAAAATATTTAAAATTCAGAAGACTGACTTTTATAAAACAAGAGACAAACACTATTCCTGAATTACACAGATCGCCAATTGAACCGCGTCGTTTGTTGTTGATCTTTATTTTTATTGGACTTAATGGAAGCTTATAGGCAAAACGTTCGTTGTTTTGTTGATAACATTAATGTCAGTTGGTTATGGTTCCTCTGAAAGTTTTAAACACACACACGACATCTACTGCCGAGATATATTATCCATAAATTGTTTTGACTTTAACTCCACTAAGCGCCCATAAATCACAATGAAAGGATAATTGAACGCAACCTCAAAAAGTCACCTCCGTGATAACTCAATCAGGCTCACATAATATATTGCTGTGTTAGCGTAACTAATTTTATGAACATTCCTGGCACAGGAGAATAAAATTATAGTGGTTAAACTGGGTTTGATACAGAATTACAAATACAGTTTCATACTATCTTTATATATTTTAAATGGCGTTCTTAACATGGTTGAATCTTGACTGTTTTTCCAGACTCGGGGCCGGTCGTCAACATTCATAAGTGTACGAGGACATCGTGTTACCAATACGCGTAAAATATTTTGTTTTCTTTTTTTATATTTATACAATTATACATATTACAATATTGTTATCATTTTCTCATAACATGTTGTAAGTAATCAATACCGGAACATTATTATTTTACCTTTATGGTGTACTTACAAGTCTATTATTAAGTTATATTCTAATGAATTTATCACTATTATGCGTAGAACATACTGTGTAAATAGAGCCTTTCTAATAAATCTGAGCGCCGCCGCTGATAATATTGCACAGTTGATCAAACGCTACTACGATGCACATTCACGAAAGTATAATTTATTTATGACTATGCCTATATTTAATATACAACTTTTATAGTCGTGTTATAAAATAAACATTGGTTACTAGCTTTCTAAGAACCATATCTTTCCTGGAAGGGTTGATCTCGAAGGGGAGTGGGTGGGTAGTTTTTGTCATGGGGCCCAGACAAGACGAAGTCAATCATGAACTGGTACGGCTTTAGATTTTATGTTACTTATAAGTAGCGGCACGAAACTCTAGCGCTGACCGTTATTGCGCAGAAGTAAAAAATAAGGTACCTGAGGGGGGCTAGCGGAATGAAGAGCGTCGATTGGCTCTCCAGTCGCATTTTGTCCCCCGCGCGACGGTACACATGCGCAGCAACCCCCTCCACGTATCGGCCAGCGCTAGACTTACGTGCCGCTGGTTATACTTCGAATAAACTTTTTGCATTTTCATGGTCACCTAAAAATGTAAATTTTGATAACAAAATATCACTATAATAAAATATAACTAACGAAACCGACTAAAGAAAAGCATAGTAACGATGAAAAAAAATTACGTACACAATACGAACCTAAACACACCAAATTTCATGAAATTGTACACTTCGTCAACGAAAATTAAGCAACCGACATAATTTCATATGTGGTGGTACATTAAAATACTTCTTTAATGGATATAAATAAATTGTATTACATTATTCACACATGTGGACATTGTCAGCGAGTCTCTCTAAAGATAATGAGTATGCAAAATGCCGCATTGATTGAAGTCACTTAAAGCAGAGATTGGATTATTTAGGCATTATTCTATGCAAAAAGCGCTGCTAAAACTGAATTAAATTAGGGAGTTTCACACTGGTAATAAAGAAGCTCGTTTTTCATAATTAAAAAAGGAGCAACTATGAAATAAGGAACATTCATCAAGTAACTACTTAGTATTCTTTGAACGCGAATACTAACGAAGAAGGAAAACTGCTTCACAACTATTTTATATAGTTTTAAGCATTACAACGTGATTAAAATGTTATTATGCTTGCTATTAAAAGCAGTATTACAAGAATAATTTTTTTATGAAAGCTCTGAAATAATAAAGTTCTTATGGTATTGAGAGATAGAAACATATTGTAAATTTAGTATCGAATATTCAAATTATATTTTGTAAAGAATTGATTTTTGTTTGCTCGTCCTTAATAAATTGGTTACCGGTTTTTTTTTGGTTTTTAACATTTGATTCTATTTTAAGTTCTAAAGTAACAAAATGTTAAAACATTTTATTATTAAGCAACTAAACAACAGAATATAAAAGTAATACTTACAAATATTACAACACTATAATAACGTTACAAAAAATATAATAACTAAAATATATTATTGGAATAAGGATATACTTATTTATTGGATTACATCCCCCTTACTTTTACTTGATCATATATAAATGATCTGTAACATTTATTTATATTTCATTACAGAAAGACATTTAAAAAGGTCTAAAACAAAAACAGTTATAATTTCCAAACGGTCATCGTAATAATTCTCTATTTGAAATTCTGCCGTTAACTTTGCGACATGTACTGAATCGGAAATAAGCTCGTAACGAAGCATCGCAAATGGGCAACTTCAGATGATGTACTTATTAAGTTTATGAAATTGGCTATTTGTCACTTTGAGATAATTTCAGCGTAATGTTGGACAGTTAAATAAATAAGTTAAAGTTTTTTTTTCATTTTCACAAAATTAACTAAAATCAGTTTCATTTGTTGAAGTGAAACTTCTTTATCGGGGTTGGAAAAAAAATTAGTGTAACATTTTTTCGTTACGCGTCAACATGGCGCGTAACCGAAAAATGTTTCGGTTACGCGCCATGTTGCTTTTTGAAGTCAAACTTCTTTATCGGCGTTGGAATGAAAGTTCTTTATCGACGTATGGGAGAAATTTTGTAGCAAATCGTCACGTTTTTCGGTTACGCGCCTATGTTACTTTTTGAAGTCAAACTTCTATATCGGCGTTAGAATGAATTTTTTATCGACGTATGGGAGAAATTTTGTAGCAAATCGTCACGAAGCCATTAATAACAAAAATATATAATAACGATAACAATGATAGTAATAATTCTATTACAATTAATGAAATTCTGTATAGTAGTAATAAGGTAAAATGAAATAATTGTATTTGTATTCATGTCTATGATAATAAAAGCCTTTTGTTAAACTTTATTTAACCAATTTCGTTAAGTTGCATATAGTAGATCATTTTTCGAAAAATAAGGTCATAAAGAAGTTTTACTTCTTACGTGTGTACACCTAGTACACGCACACATTTTTTTATATTGTAAATAATGATTTTGTATGCTTACAAGAATTATGAGATATTTTATATTTTTGCATTGTACGAGTATATTTAAGTGATTCGATTTATTGAAAAGAATTATCATTGCCGCCGAACTTGACTAAGTCAAAGCAATAGCTAGTTTTAGAACTGTATCGATTTAGTGCAATAAATGTAAGATTATCGAACAAACAAAATAAAAATTTAAAATCTATCTCACGTTCGGTGGGAGGTCGGAAAATTTATAAACTGCTCCAATTTTAGGGCAAAACGTTACCTGAATATTTCGTACACGAGAGATCTCGATATTGTCGATATCATATAAAAAAATAAGCAGCGTAGTACTAGAATTATAAGTGCCCTAATTCAGGTAATTCCTTAAAGAAAGTACAAATGAATTTCTATTTTTTCTATAGTCTTTACACTTACAATTACTTTTTATAAAAATAATAATACTACAGCCCTATATTGAGCTCAGATTACATAGTACAAGTGGGTGATCAGCCTATGTCTGAGATGTGTCGTCAGTTCCTCGATTTGAGACATGCCGGTTCCCTCACGATGTTTTCCTTCTCCGTACGAGCGAATGTTAGCATAATATAGACGAGCAAAGTCCATTGGTGCTCAACCGGGGATCGAACCTACGAACTACGGATAAGTTTAGGAGGAGATGAGTCGCAAGTTACAGCCAAGCTAAGCTACTGGGTCAACCATATTAAAATTTACAGAAAAAAGTAGATGTCGAGTATGGCGTATACTATATACATATATATATATGTATATAAATATATGCCTATATTCCAGCGGCAGGAGGGTCGCAAAGCGTTAGATAACATTTTGTTTTGCATCGTGATTTGAATTTAAATTATATATTACCATTTTATACCTTTCTAATTTCTCATAGATAATACGTAAAATTTTTAAATAAACGTCCACCCTTAATATCTCATTTATATTTAAAACCTTACAATTTAAAAACATTGCTCTTAATTTTCAAACCATACGTTAAACTTGAAACTTACAGAATAATAGAAAAGTCTTTTTGTTTGAAACATATTCGTAAAATTGCGAGGAAAATCTCTTGTCTTTTATTAAATTTCGACGAAACAATATCTCGAGTCATGCTTATTTCCACTTTTGTGTCGATATTTCTGAAACAAAGTCAGTTTTGAATTTTAACTATTTCAAATAGGTAACTTTTAAACCGCGATTAGAGTTTTTGATTTTTATGTGTAATGCTTTAACGTTTATTTGATTGATCTAATAATGTCAAAGTGGCAAGTTTATAAGGCTATTTTTTTGTTAAGTTAAAAAAGCAACTGGCAAACTTTTTTGTCCAATACTATATACCGTTCTATAGTAAAATCATTATAACTCATGCCTAGTTATAAGGGTTACCACGTGTCATACTTCTTGTTACGGAAAACAGAATTTCTCTTGACTTTTAAATTGTTGTTGCACACTTTATGTATTTTCTGAGAATCACGATAAAGCGAGTTTTCAAGAACAACACGTATAATAATACTTCCACGACATTAGACTAGCGTTCTAATGTAGGTAATGTGAGCTTCTAAGGAAAATACTAGCATACAGCGGAAGCGATATTTTTATTTATCAGGAAACAAACAGATACATTAATAAAAATATAAAGATAAAGATAATCTAATATTTTATTTCGTGTCGCGGTGTTTGTAGTTAAACTCCTCCGAAACGGCGAGACCGATTCTCATGAAATTTTGTGTGCATATTGGGTATGTCTGAGAATCGGAGAACATCTATTTTTCATCCCCCTTAATGTCAAGGGTAGTCCACCCCTAATATATTTTTTTTTAATTTTTAGATAAATTTGATTTTTTTATGATACAGCATTAAAAAATACATACAACCCTTAATTCTCAATCACCCCTCCACGATCAACCCCTATTTTTTATAATAAATGATAATATACATGGCAAAACGACATTTGTCGGATCAGCTAGTAAAATATAAAGATTGAGTATTGGATGTATTTACAACAGTTTCACAGAAAAAGATGTATTAATTAATAATATTGTGAAGCCAAGTAGACAATACAATGTTTAGAAAATCAGACATAAGAAGACGATAAAAATACAAATAATTATAACGATGAAAAGATACAAGGCTAAAGAAAAGTATAAAAGTTGTTATTAATAACATTAGTAAATTGCACAATACGTTGAAAGGTATAGTTTTCCTATAAGTAAATTTGGAAAGAACTAATTAATATAAATATGTGTAAATGTTTCAAGTCTTATAAAACATAATTACGAATATTGACTTACCTCTGTAGAAGGAAATTTATAACTTTATAGTAGGTACCTACCGGTAGTATCTTCGACCAGTCTAACCAGTACCCCGATACCGATACTCTGTAACCAATAGCGATAGCGACTGCGTTTCAATATTGAGTTTTAGTACCGCGTGATCCCCAAGTAACGACAACATCGCTACGAATATTGAAATTACATACAAAACTGAGCTTGAACAAAAATTAATAAAGATAAATAATTTATGAATAAAACAACAAAAAGTATAGACAAAATAAGTTTATCTAAAAGAAAATTATGACCATGAGTTGTCAACTAGGACCTACCAAATGCAAGTGATAGTGGCTGCCAACTAGGGTATTGCCATTGAATCGATTTTAAATTTGTTTCTTATTTCTCTTAATTAAACCAGGCATGATGGTGTGAAGTTGCAGGCTAAGGAAAGGTTTGCAATATTTTTAAGATGGATTATTTTTATTTATAAAACATCTTCAGTTTTACAATCCCACACACACATAGCCCACACACTCCATACTGTAATTTTAGTTATTATTAGTTTTCTTATTCACAATTTAAAAAAGGTAAAAACACAACCTAATTTATAAATAAAAAAATGTAGGATCTATATAAAGTTACAGCTAAGCATTTGAAATGGAATTTATTTATTTTATTTATTATTTATTAAAACTTCGTTGCAAAAAACAATAAATCAAACACAATACAAAACAAATTATAAGGGATGCAACGGGCGGCCTTATCGCTAATAAGCGATCTCTTCCAGGCAACCCTAGTTAAAGAAAAAACAAAAAAAGAAACATGATTCGTGCGAGAAGTGCAGAAACAAATGTTATATAAAAAAAATATATATATACATAGTACCTTAATCTAAAGTAATACAAAAAAAAAAAAATATATTAACAACGGACTAAAAACTTAAAAGCTAATCTTACAAATACATGGACAGCAAATAGTGATGTAAAAGGAAACATAAGATTTATACAAGTCACGATTGATCGGGATAGGATAAGGTTAAGAAATGATTATACAGAAGAGTTTTAAAAGATGACAGAGAGGTAGCCAATCGTACGGAGTCCGAATGCTATGTGGCTGAATAAATATATATATATGAATAAACATTCATCTTTCTTTCGTTATTTTCTTAATTCCCTAGTGGTAGCAAAAAATAACAACGTCTAACTTCGCTATACAGAGCCAAAATTATACTCCAAATCGCTAGAAACTCCGCTTCTCGCATTTACCAGAATTGTGATCAAGCCCTGCGCATAACTATTACTAGCACTCATGTAGTTAAGTACACATGTGATTCTAGAAAACGTTAAAACTTTGGTTGGAAACAAACAACCTATGAATTCCAGATATGGGTTCGCTGACTGATTGTGACCAATAAAATATAAGACAACAGAGACAAAAAAATAAATCTATTATACAGTAGCGTGAGTAAGAATAAAAAAAATATAATTTGTCAATTTCTGTGTAATAACGCAGAAACTAGTACCTCGGTAGTTGACAAAAGACTCGGTAGACTCGGTTGTTTGCATAAGTGTACAAATTGTATCTAAATGAATAATAACTTTTGAATCTGACACTAACCCTTAATCTTTAAGGCCGTAAGTGAAATTGGTAAATAGTCTTGTCTTTTTTCTATACATTTTATATGAATATAATACTTAACTTTTAATATAACCGAGCTGCAGTAGAAGAGAACGGGCAGATTGAAGCAGTTGACAGAGAGACTCTTTTAAAAGCACCTTTTGTCGCGCAATCGAAGAGCAATGCCCTAGTGGCTTGAGCATGCGGAGCCCTAAGGTTCGCGTTCCAATCTCGGTTGTCCGCTAATGGACTTTTCTTTCTATATGCATGATTAACTATGTACGGTAAAGAAAAATAATGCGAGGAAAACGTTTAGTTTTGATCTAAAAATCGACGGTGCGTCAGGCTGATAGAACACCTAAAAAATAAATCAATGGCGCTACAACCTTTTTAGGTCTTGGGCCTCAGATTTCTGTATCTGTTTCATGATCATTTGTTAATCTAATAAACGAGAGTAGGTCATTAACCTTCTGTGCCTGACGCATTCCGTCGACTTTTTGGGTCTAAGGCAAGCTGGTTTTCTCACGATGTTTTCCTTCACCGTTTGAGCGAATGTTAACATAGAAAGAAAGTCCACTGGTGCACAGCCAGGGATCGAACCTACGATCTCAGGAATGACAGTCGCACGCTGAAGCCACTAGGCCTCCTAGGCTGGTCACCTACTTGACTATTAAGAAAAATAAAAGTTTCTAGCGTCACTGGCTTTATTTGTAGTTGCGCAAAAGAGGGAAATGTACCATAAAATATTATACAGCCTTGCGATTCTGTAACTCAATAAACTACAAGCCTCCCTTATCAGAATGCCAAATCATAAAATGACTCCTTCACGAAGGATTTGAGCGTGACCGCCGCTGCAAAAACCGCTGTGACAGTTCGAAAATTGAGTTACAGAATCGCAAGGCAGTTTTGCCTCTGAAATCAACAATCGTTGAAGTATTGCGGTAAATTACAAGTTTACGGATTTTAAAGTTATGAATTATTATCAAAGATTAATTAATAGGCTTATAACTTACAAACAAGTCTATTTCAATTTTGTTTTCGGCAATAATTGGTTTAAAGTTTCCTATACAATTAATTTAAAGTTGATTCTATGTAGCTTGTTAAATGTTTCGAGTTTACGATGTTGTTAGGGTAATTTGAGTTTACAAGTAATAAATTATCACACCGATATCCGTTTTTCCTATGCTAAATACGGAAGTTCGCACTTATTTCTAGTTAAAAAAAAACGTGTGTGTACTTATGTACACGCGTTAGAAGTTATACTTCCTTGGCGTAATAATTTTCTTCAAGCACTTAAGAGGGACGTTTTCCTCTTTGAATTGCATTTTTCTTGTCCATGGTCAGTTCAGATATAATATGTACTAATCATGATATTTTTAACACTTTATTTTTTATAATATTGGAACGGGTTTTCTCGTTTTTGTTTAAATAAACACGACTCTGAAAAACACTACGCCATGACAGACAATGCAACTTGTCGATAAAACAGAGCAAGCGCCAACTAGCGGCCTAGACTGTTTTACCGACGTTTGAACAGATATTAAGGGTGTCGGTTTTTTGTGACGGTGTGCGAGCGCATTGTACAAATTTACTCTCATAATTTTTTTCCTTACGCGCCAAAAGAAGTATAACTTCAAAATCTTTACAACAATATTATTCATAACCGTACTTTAAATAGCTATTACATGTTATTTTTATTAGAACATATTTAAATTAAGAAAACGACAATAGAATCTATTGGTAATTGAATAAGTTTAAGAAGAATTCTCAATTATGCATGTAACATCGCGATGTTTTATTGGACGCAGAATTACTGTAAGTTAGTATGTAATACTATGACAAAGTCAAAGGATAGCTAACTAATAAGTGCCGTTTAAAGCAGCTCACTAACACATCCACGGTAAATTCCTAAAAGGACCTCTACAGACGCGCCAGTTACCATGTCAGTGCAACATACGACAATTACTTTACATATTATACGACCTACATACGATTTTTTAATAAATATCCAATATTAACGCTGTATGTCACTTGCGCTTTGACTGCGCAAGGACAACGTGACAAATAATGTCCTGACGCCATGGAAGAGCTTCCGAACTCGCAAAAATTTACAATTTAGAGACTATCTTTGCATTATTATTATAAAAAAAGTTATGTTTTTCAACGTAAGACAGACGACCTGGCACAATAGGTATAATGTGTCCTAAATAAAGCATTACGTTCTAGTTGACATTAAACAATTTCTAAGCTTTCTCAACAAATCAGTATCTGGGCACAGACTTATTAAATAAGTAGGATATTCTATTATTAAATTATTAGATAATGGTACCTTGATACCGTCATTTTATACATATTACCCTGATATACCATTTACATTTGCGATAACTGCAAGGAGCTGGTGCATTAATTTGCAAATTGTTATCATCACATTGTGTAAAAATTTTTTTAAGGATAACGTCTTATAAATCGATGAACGCCGGCTGCACTCACAAAAAACATGACTCAATGTAACGTTTCGAATTTTATTAACGTTATTTGAATTAATGAGCATATATATATATATATCAATCGGAATAAATTAAATTTTAAAAAATAATGATATCTTAGTGATTTTAATTCAGTTCATAAAAAGTGCAGTTTTTTTTCAATGTTTTCTTATGACGTTATCACGTAAAATTATCCGTAAACCCACTTTACAGACAACCAAATTTTTTTTTAAACTTTAACGTTTCTTCTTCTGTTTCACAAATTACATTTTAAACAAGTAGCGAGTTGTGCTTTCTGTGCCTACGGACTAGAAGCATTAATGTTTTCACAGGGTATTACCTAGGCCCTACGGGTTATTTGTTATATGCGTTAACCACTAATCCACAAGGTGATTTTCAAACATGTTATTATTACAGGTAAGTTTTATCCTACCATGAGTTTAGTAGATAGCTATAAATTAAAATTAAATGCTTTTATTAATTTCTACTGTACGGACCATTCTGTACAGAAGTTTTCTGTTCGAACCCACAAGAGAGTTTTATCTCCCACTTCATGCATAGCAAAGCAGATATTAACATACAGAATAAACCTTCCTATTCGATCATAATAATAATATAAGCTTTGAATAATGAACATATCAAATTCATTTTGCTGAAAACTCTACAGTACACACTAATAAATATATGAAAACACAATAAATAAATCTCTGATACAACTGGCAGCTTTTTAATTTGCAGGCAATACCAAATAAAAAACGATTATCAAAATATAATACTGAGCAAACGCGAGTCATTGGCCACTTAAACATAAAATCTCTAGCTGACCGGGTAAACGTTGTTTTGCCATGTATATTATTTCTAGAAAACATTTTTTTAGTTCAATAAAAATAACTATACTACACTAATAAAAAAATAGGGGTTGATCGTAGAGGGGTGAAAATAAGGGGTTGTATGTTGTATCATTAAAAAAAAAACAATTTTTTTTGGCACCCCTTATCACTGAAAATAGCCGATTCTCAGACTTACTGAATATGCATAAAAAAATTCATAAGAATCGGTAAAGCCGTTTCGGAGGAGTATGCTAACGAACATTGTGACACGAGAATTTTATATACAATAGAGATTAATTGCAAGAGAAAACAAATCGTATATACAATAATTATGAATAAAACACCTTAAAAAGATTTTTGTTTTATTTCTCAACTTAAGTTTATACTTTTCAATTTAGTTACGATGATAGTTTACAAAGAAAAAAACTAATCAAAATCACATTGATTTTGCATTAACAAAATAATTTAAAAGACCATAGAATGTAGAAATTAGCTTATGAATTACTACGTAATTGCCAAAATAATAATGTATATTCCGATTGAATAAATTCGCCATAAAGATTTCAAATCTTTTCAAACGAATATATATTCAATAGGATATTTTTAATTTCTGCCAGAAATTCTAAGAAGTCTTAAAGTTTCGCTTTGAAACGATTTCTACTTTGTGTTTGACAGATCTAAGCGTTGTTATAGACTAGCGGCCTGTCCCGACTACGCGCGGTTGGACATTTTTTCTAAATTTGGTAAATATAAATATGTCGGAGCAATGGCGCTGGTGTTAGCTGACACATTACGTGTCACATTAATAACTTCTAAGGCTAATCAGTTTATAACCTTTAATGCTTGTGGTTTATGACAATATAGACGACAAATTAACGACTTTTTGATAGTCTATAGTTATGTCGAAGGAATGGCGTCACTGTCATCTGCCATTGTATTTTTTCACAGAGCTCATAAAAAACATCAAAGTCAAATTAGTTCAAAACCGATAATATCTGTGGTTTATTCAATTTGCTAGTATTACTAGATCTACAAATTAACGATTATTTAAGAAAAATAAATAAAATATGTTTATTATGGAACATAAGATACTTGTATCACTTATTCCACGTCATTAAATTTGAATTTGTAGGCATCCCTACTCATCGACAAAGAAGACAGAGGGTGTAGGCCGAGAGAAAAAGCCGGCGTAAAACTCTCAGTACTCTTTTAAAATAGCAAATCATATAGATACTCGTAGTTTATAGAAATAGTTATTCCCGTAGTAATTATTATTAAAGGTTATGTATTTAATAATAAAATTCAGGTCGTGCTTTCACGATATTGTTATCTAGGTCTCCGTCACTGTCTACTTTGTGTGTCTTACTCTCTTTTCCCGTCGATTGTCTTTGTCATTTCTTTTGCCTTAATCTACTCACATCGTCATAAAATCTTAGCGTTGTAATAATAAAGATTTTAGAAATTGGCTCAGTACTTTTGATTTTATTCATAACAAAGTACAATCTTTCCTTTTTATATTATTAGTATAGACTAATAAGGGAATTCATAGTCCAGCTAGAATTATCTTTCTTACAGATCAGCCTTATAACACATTTGTACCAAAATATATTAATAGAAATCATTGTGTATTGTAAAGTTGGTAGCTACAAATAGTGTTAATGAACTATGTGGTCAGATTTTGTTCTTAACTTTGGAAAATTTTGGAAATAAAAACTAGAGTAGTAGTCAATTTCTATACTTGCAAACAAAGGCCAGATCGAGTAGCGCCAAATAAAAGCCTTTCAGTAAGTACAAAGGAAAATACCTCTCCGGACATACACGCGCTTTACAGTTTTACCATTATTGACTGGTCCACTTACAGGTTTTATTTTTAAAATAAATACTAAAAACATGTGATAAACACATTTCAATCCTATCAAGTAAACCTTTAACAAGTTATTACTTGCAAATAAGAAATACCGATCGCATCAAAAGTTTAGGAAATCTAGTTCTCATAGCAATAGGAATAATATTTAATTAGTAGCTATTACATTTTTTTTCTTATTATATCAAAACAATATCAATAGTTATATTTAATAATAACACAGTGGTAACGTAACCAAATTTGCATTTTTATGCAATTTTACGAAAAAGCTCTGAAAAAACTGATCTCTGATAATCAACTAAAACATATTCAAGCTAACAATAAATTTTAAACCAAGTCAATTTCTAGCATTGTATTTTCACGTAAAATCTGTTCACTCAAAAATGGTTTACACAATATTTTGTGCCAAAAACTAAATAAATCGAAGGAGATTTACATATTATTTTGTTTGGAAAATGTGAAATTGAAAATAAAATTGTTTTGTTCTAGACGATTCTGTATTTCAGAATTGTGCTGTCGTAAACGCGTCGACTTTGCAATATGAATTCTGCATTGATATTCTTAGTCGGTCTGCACAAGCGGTTGATATTTTATAGTTTTAATATTTTGTAGTATTAAAATAATACAACTCCGTGGCATATCTACGATGGTATATATTTTATAGATTATTTTCAATTTTCGTTACTGCTTTATGTTCACCTAAGAAAAAATGGAACACACGAGATCACCGTCAGACTTAAATGCAGTCGGGAGATATCCATTGACATTGGAGACAGCAATTCGTGTTAAATCCAGTTTATTGGGAAACTTAATAGATCTGGAAGGTTTCGATGTTATCAAACTTTTACCTTTGTCAAGAGGAAGACAAAGACGTTATCGACATAGTTTTGCAAAAGTTCGAAGATTACTTAGGTGCGTTTTGCACCAGAGTTGCACTTACAAGATACAAGTTTTATACTCGCAAGCAAGAAGAAGGTGAATTATTCAGTAATATGAGACGGCTTTTTAATAGGCAATAATAGTGGATTTTTACAGATATTTTAGGAAAAGATCGTTTAGTCATTAGTGTGTGGCGTGCGAACAGGAAGGAGGAGGGAGCTTGTAGTTTATTGTTTATCAGAATGCCAAATCGTAAAATGACTGCTTCACGACTGATTTGAGCGCGACCGCCGCTGCGAAAACCGCTGTATAAGTTTGAAAAGTGAGTTACAGAATCGCAAGGCAGATGTCAGTAATTTACTTATTGAAGTGAAACTTCTTAATCGGGGTTGGAAAAAAATTTAGTGTAACATTTTTTCGTAACGCGTCACATTTTTCCGTTACGCGCCATGTTGCTTTTTGAAGTCAAACTTCTTTATCGGCGTTGGAATGAAAGTTCTTTATCGACGTATGGGAGAAATTTGTAGCAAATCGTCACGTTTTTAACAATAACAATGATAGTAATAATTCTATTACAATTAATGAAATTCTGTAATAATCTTAGTAGTAATAAGGTAAAATGAAATAATTGTATTTGTATTCATGTCTATGATAATAAAAGCCTTTTGTTAAACTTTATTTAACCAATTTCGTTAAGTTGCATATAGTTGATCATTTTTCGAAAAATAAGGTCATAAAGAAGTTTCACTTCTTACGTGTGTACACCTAGTACACGCACACGTTTTTTATTTTTAAAAGGCATACTAATTAAACACACTAAAACTTACAGAGAATGCACGACATACAAAAACACAATACATGCATGAACACAGTGATAAGTGTGCACAACATTTAAGGGAAACATTACTATAATAAAAGAGAAATAAATTAAACTAGATTAAGAAAGAAAATATTCATATTAAAAAAAAAATATTTCTACTTTGCATTTATATATTGTTACTAGCAAACTAGGCGAACTCTGTTTCGCCACCAGATGGCTTCGTTTTATGTAACATTTCGTTTGGTGATCCCGCTTTTCTGTTGAATTTTTTCCTGAATTTTGCTATAAACCTCACGGAGCCCGAGACCTTTCCAACGAATGCAAAACCGTGGAAATCGGTTCGTGCGTTCTGGAGTTATAGCGTCAGGAAGGAAAACCCGACTTATTTTTATATAGTAGATTATTGCTGACAAAACAACAATGGGTGCAGCATCTTACGCCTGAAGACATGGAGACCGTTATAAAATGGATCTGCCTCGCAGTCGTTTATCAAGATGTGACGACTTGACAATTGTAAAGGCAAATAAATTGTGTCAGGGTATCCTGGGAATGTGATGTTAATATTTCAGAACAAATAAATTATTCCATTTCTAAAATGTTGAAAGTACTTCAGGAAACCTTATATGATACGTATATTATGATATATATGATACATAGATATCTTAGTGTGAATCTCCTGGCAAATTGAAACAACAATTTAATAGAATCGAGACAGAGAATTGCATAGTAACCTTGTTCTGGTGAGGTAATCAAACCAATCTTGGCAGTGCACTTCGTTCCTCAAACATTTGCAGGCTTAGCCCACTACAGCCTTCGGGCGAAATAGGTTTTGTTACATAATTTCCTTGCATAGGAAACAACTAAATTTCATGCGCGCGCTTGTGGCGCAAAACTTGACATTTGCGCATCATATTTTGTGGATTAAGTTAAGAAAAACATACAGTTGCCTAACACTTCAATGACGCACTTTTAATTAATTTGTAATACATAAGTTTTAAAGTTACGCAGAATTGTATTACAGAATTCAAATCTTGTTTATATCCGCAATTATGAAAATAATCAGTTCAAGAACTTATTTTTTTTATTATAATTTAACTTTTCGCCAAATCATAACGCCACCTTTTTATGATCTAAATAACAATATTGATTGTAAATTGCAAACATAGAATGTGATTACTTTGAAAAGGTTTTTCTTTATTTTAATATATATATATATACATATATATGTATATTATTATTATATTATAATATTCTAATTTATAATGTAAATTAATAATCTTTCTTTTACGAGTTGTGATACTTAATACCGGATTTTATTAGAGTTGAAGTTCAAATACATTAGGAAGAGGTATATTTCTTTTTCACAAAATCGTATCTTTTATTTCTCGTACTATTTCTTACTAATAAAAATTGCAATCAATGTGCTCGTTACGTCTTAAACGAACGTTATGGATTGGTACTTAACGATTGGTTAAGAATTTAGCTGCAGTATTTGAGAGCTGTTGTAAAAAACCTAATACTAATTACTAATGTGACGGTAACTACGAGTTAAGTATTACTTAACTAATGCGGTCTTAAAACCAAAAGATTTTACACTAAAATGTAGCAAATTATGTCCAGTGCAAAACAGTTACTACTCTATTGTTACTACATTTAATTATCAATTTAACATGTGGTGGTTATTGTATGTGAAGAGACGGCATTCAGCTATGGTGCATTGGGATTTGATTTATATATATATAAGAAAAAGATCCAATTTTTTTTCACTAGACAAACATTAAATACTTTAAAAATTAGGTGATTAACTTGATTATTGTTTCAGCGGTAATCAAAGTCACCTCCGCCAATTTTAATGAATAATTCATGTTCATCTGCATTTCTATAAAAATATTTGAATAAAAAATAATTTCAAAATTTTCATTGCAAGGAAATAAAATTTAAATGTATTGCCCGAGAAATTTTAATCTACAGCTCAGTCGATATTGCATAGATATTGCACAGCGGGGATCCATTCAGGGCCTTACCTGGCATATCGATTTTGAGAAGTTCACTTATTAACTTTGAAAGTTAAATTTTGTTCGAGACTATTTGGTATTTTTTAACGTTTGACCCAGATGTTACAATAAAAATAGGAAACGTTTTACTTGGTATAAAGGCTGTTAATAGGTGTGAGTATAGTATATTTAGACCTCCTATATCCTTTGGAATGTGTCAGTTTAAAGAAAATAAAAATACATTGATTTGAAAAATAAAACCGCGTCGCTTATTTGTAATTATATGTTCTATGAGAGCGACATGGAAGGGACAAGCACCATGGCAATTCGACACAACGATGGTGCGTTTCGTTTGGTTGTCATTGGTCAAACGCAAAGGTGGATCAAGTCGTGTGTCTATGGTCCAATCACATGAGACAATATTATATATTACTAGCTGACCAGGCAAACGCCATTTTGCCATGTAGGTATATTAATTCTAGGAAACATTTTTTTAGTTCAATAAAAATACTCGTAACTATATACTATAACAATGGGTGATAATTAAGGGTTGAATGTATTTTTGTATGTCGTATGATAAAAAAATAAAAACAAAAAAATTGTCTAAAGAATAAAAACATTATTTTTGTGGTGGACACCCCTTATTACTTAGGGGTTTGAAAGATAGATAGGAGCCGATTCTCAGACTTATGCATACTAAATTTCATAAGAATGAGTCAAGCCGTTTCCGAGGAGTACGGAAACGAACATTGTGACACGAGAATTTTATATATATAGAGATTGTCAATCTTATCTCTAAATTATGATAGGTTTGATAGCTCGAATGCATTGATTTTTTTTATTAAAAATGCATCGTTTACATAAACGACTACGACAACTTTTTCTCATAATCTCTGATATAATGGAGAATGGAATTCGAACGGATCATTCTTCCGTGTAGTACCAAATAGTTCTAAACATAATTTAAATTAGGTAATCATAATAACAGCAACGCATAGTTTACCGTGACTGTCAAAACAAGACTGATAAAAGATTAAAGTAAATATTTGTATAATATATAGCTACATATATATCACGGCAATAAAGATAGTGCAATTTAATATAATAATAAAATAGTTTATTAGTGATAGACTCGTATCGGGCATATAGAACACGCCGTAATGTTCCGTTGACTCGACAAAATCACAAGTTGCTCCATTTCCCGAAGGCTGCCGTGATGTGAATCTGTATAAAAGATAAAGGAAAAACTATTTCCACGGCTAATTGTGTCACAGCAACTTTATATTGATCTGTTGCTCAATACGGAAACTGTTTAAAATTACCCAGATTTGTAGGATTTAAAAAGGATTATGAGATTTGAATACGTTTAGTGGTAATAATCGTTATCACTTCGTGTTTAGTCTAACAATTGTTCTTGTGTGGCATAATATACTGATAGCCTCAATAGGCCAATACTATTCAATCTTCTGATTCACTGGAAGGTTCTTAATACTATGTCAACGCGCATACTTCATACAATAAATTCGTTGTTAATATAGCGTAAACGTGGGCATAAATGCAAAACAGTAATAACGATTTAAATTGCCATGTATCTACTTGAAACTAAAACCAAATAAAAAAATAAATAAAGCGCTACAACCTTTTTGGGCCTCAGATTTCTGAATCTGTTTGATGATCATTTTTCAATCTAATAGGCAAGTAGGTGATCAGCCTCCAGTGCCTGAAACACGCCGTCGACTTTTTGGGTCTAAGACTGTCGGTTTCCTCACGATGTTTTCCTTCACCGTTCGAGCAAATGTTAGATGCGCACGTAGAAAGAAAGTCCATAGGTGCACAGCTGGGGATCGAACCTACAACTTCAGGGATGAGAGTCGCATGCTGAAGCCACTAGGCCAACACAGCTCCCAAATAAATAAAATAAGTTTTTTTAATTCCAAAAAAAACAAAATTATATTTAGATATTTTCAAGTTTAAGCATGCCTAACCCATGTTTCCTCACGATGTTTGCCTTCCCTGTAGGTACTAGTATTAATTTGTATTACTGCTTAAACATTATAAATAAACTAGGAGTAGGTACAAAAACTACTAAGGGCTTTACCCTCGGTGCCTGAAATTAAAATTGCGCACATACAAAGAAAAATCACAACACATAACACCTAACATAATACAATATATTATTCAGTAATTAGTCCAGTATCCGTAAAGTTGACTTACATTCTACGGTTTTTTATAAGCCTATTCCACAAATCGTATTAATCATAACAGTATTGATAATCATTATATTAATTCATGCATAATATTTCGTAATATAATCCTACATTAATATCATTTCATTTGATCTATTATGAAAACCTCTTTTATCGGAATAATAGGTTTTATTCGAACAATAAACTTAATGAGAAATTAAAGTTTAACTTCGTTAAATGGAATGAATGAAAACGCTCGTTTTGGAAAAGCGAACGAGAAAATGAAAAATTTTAAAAAGAATTTTAAAACTTGCTTTCCGGAAAATAATGATGTGAAAAAATGTAGTGAGCGTGTCGTACTCTGTAAAATTGCGTTATTTTTGTTATAATAAGTTTCGGCGCGAGGGGAATTTAGGAAATTCATTTTATAACGACGCGGATTATTTCCACTGTTTTTGTGTAAATTCTATTTCAAGGTTTATTCGAAAAATAAATACTTAATAAATTGTACACCACACCTGTACCTAACCTTTGCACTTTAATATTCGCACTTTTACCTATTCTCAATTTACTTCGGACCCCACTGTGAAAAAAAATACTCTACCGAAAAGTGACCCTGTAGAAAGATATTAGAGCGACTCATGGCCATGTCTAATACCTTTTCAAAATCCCTATTAAATGTGCCAAATCTTGTTATACAGGGTCACTTTTCGGTAGAGTATTTTTTGTTCACAGTGGGGTCCGAAGTAAACAAAAAGTTACGATTTAAAAAAATATATATTAATATTATATTCAATACACTCAATAAACAACTATAAATGGTATGTCTAACGCAAGGACTCATCAGTACCAATCTAGTGGATATTATGAAAAAGATACAGGTTGTAGATTTTTTCAAATTTTAAGAAGATTTAGTAAAAAAATCAATTTTCTTATAAAAATGCAAAATAAATTATAACTCTACAGGGGTTGAGCTTAGAAACCTTCCGTAGAACAATTTTTTGCAGCTGATGACCTCATCTATCCCGTAGTTAAAATAAAAATACAAACAGACTCTTTTCAAGTTACCATTATATTACGTATATATATACCTATATACCTATATTTAAGTTATATATACCTATATACCTATATTTAAGTTGTTTCAGATCATCTCATTAATTTTTTTTTGTGTGATACTTTAGATTAAGTAAGGTTTCACAAAAACGGTTATCGCACGTTAAGTTTTATCGGTACCTTTACCTATTTAGAAAAGGTTTAAATACAATTAATCCGCAGGTATTGGTTTTTGGGTCAATTCGACCAAACTTCAATTTATACACGAGTAACTATAACACGAATAACCTATTCCATGATTTTAATCTCGAGTAAATCCATAGTCGTTTCTCCACGTAATCGATAGTATAATTGCGCTAGGAATAACAATACGCGAATAGCAAAGAGAATGGTGAACGAAAATAAAACTCGGCAAATAAATGTTGTTCTACAACGGGACAGTGTAAGAGCATACATCATGCCGACTCGATTTTGCCGTATTATTGTGTGAAAAAGTAGCTTTTAACAGGTGTCAAACGCCAACAAAAAGTTTTTATTTGTTGTTTGTTCGAGGCTTTCGTCTAAAAAGGAACTTCTGTTGAGCCTAGTTGAATTTCATTATAATATTATAGAAAATAAAAAATCTACAAATAAATAAATAAATAATAAATTGTTTAAACGTTTCATTATACAATGCTAGACTATTAATTTAGTACATTGGGTTAACTTGAAATTAAAACACAGAATACATATTTGTGAAATGACAGAAATCAGATGATTGGACTGACTGACGCCATTAAATTATTCTAGGAATAGCTGTTATTCCGTACGAAATGGCGGTATAGTAGCAATTCCCGAATAGGCCCACTATTCTTAGGATTTGTAGATGGTAAAACGTAAAATTGATTTACTCTCGATTAACTGACGATTTATTCTAATATTAACATTAACTCTTGTTTGGTCGAATCGACCCTTAGAAGGTATTAATATATTAATATATTTTTCGAATCAAAATTATTAATCTACGATTAGAAACAATTTACTATAAATACTGCCGTGAAACAAGCACGGTTATACAACATTAACTGTACAGTTCTAAACAAAAATTGTCTATGATAGAAAAAAAGTTCATCTTAACACGCCATTCCATTAATAGAAAAATCTCGTCAGTATTAGTTATATAATAAAACAAAAAATGAACATTTCATAAAATATTTATTTATCACCAGTTTTGTTTTCTTTATTAGGGTCGGGAAGAAAATAAACCACGCTCGCTTGACCTGTAAAAATAAATATGAAATATATTTTATTTGCCAATTTCCATTTCATAAAACCAAATAATTCAAATATCGCTGTCCCTTTTTAATAACTTTTTTCATGAAAGATGTTTTATGCATTCTGATTATATAGGAAGTTAAGTTAGTATATACGTAATAATTATAAGTAGCTAACGTCGGGATATTTATTTATTATAATGTAATATATACAATTCTCGTGTCACAATGTTCGTTCCCATACTCCTCCGAAACGGCTTGACCCATTCTTATGAATTTTTTATGCATATTCTATGAGTCTGAGAATCGGTTACTACCTATCTTTCAAACCCCAACATTGTCTGTTTTTATGATACAGCATACAAATAGACATACAACACTTAACTTCACAGAAAAACCTTATAAGTTTTCGTTCCGGAAAACCGAACAGTCTCTGGGGTAGCATAGCAAAATGTTCCATGTATGGTATGTATGGTATGGTATGTACTAAAAAGGCAGGCTAGGTAAAATCACATTAAGGAGAAACGAAGTTCGCGGGGGCAGCTAGTATATGTATATAAAAAAGGAGTTTTATAGTTGTATGATGGAAACAAAAACTATACAATATAGTATTTCGATCCACCGCGTCGAACTTATTAGTATTATATTTACAACTTATTAGCCGATAATTAAACAACAACCAAATTAAAATTGTTGGCACTACGAAGGTGCATTACAACCAAGCCTTTTATCGCTGACATATCCTATTCCTATACAGGGTGTCTGAATAAGTGTTATAATAATCCACTTTCATGTATAATTAAGCGCTGTTAGCTTCATAAAGTGGCAATTAAAATTTAATATTGCGTTTTGTTAAAACATTACGAAGCGAAGTTGGTACAGTAACAAATACTCTTATTAAATTGTTAGTACGTTTGAATGGATTCAGATACTGTTTGGTCGGATATATTCATGTTTCCAGAAATGCTCTTCTGAATTATTATAGTAAAATACTTGTGTATTTATTTTTAAATTAATCGGCCATTTCGATCTCGTACTACTAAACGTGTGAATATTGTGTAATATATAATTAAATTAAAATTAGTTATTGTTATTAAAAATACATTTACAAAAGTTTACATTAAACATATTAACACTTACATAGTGAAGCAACTGATAAAGTTAAGAACGGGGCCATACATCCCTTCTCTAATAGAATAGGAAACAAAATATTTCCCAAAAGTGATCCCAGTCGACCCACTATCATTACTATTGAGAATGTTAGAGCTCTGAAAATAATGAGGTTTTTACTTCTTTATAATATATCTATATAATTTATAACAAACCGAATATCGCTGTCAGCACGCCTTGGTCTTTTAAACTACGAAATGTATTTGAATGCTTTCATAGACAGATTATTATTGTAAGTATAACGGTGTAACAATATCTGCCTTGCGATTCTGTAACTCACTTTTAGAACCCGCACAGCGGTTTTCGCAGCGGCGCTGGTGCTGAAATCAGTCGTGAAACAGTAATTTTACGATTTGGCAATCTCGTAAGGAGGGAGCTTGTAGTTTATTGTTTATTAGAATGCCAAATCACCCGCTGTGCGAGGTCGAAAAGTGAGTTACAGAATCGCAAGGCTGTTATCGCAAAATAAACATTCATTGCCGAGGATCGAACACACCAGGTCACGATTGAGAGTTGCTAGCAACTAGTATGTGTTATGCACGCCGTGACGCAATTTAAATGACTTACCTTAATTTCGTGGGAAATATCCTTACAAGAATATTCGATTGTAACGATCCATTAGCTTGCATAAATGCACAAATAAAAGATATAAGGAAGGCAATTTGTGTTGAAGAATTCGTATAGTACAAACTGCTTGCGCACGCGGCGCAGGATAATTGTACTACAAAGATCAATAGTCTATGTCCTACCCAGTGCACTAAAACACTGGCTATTCCAACAAAAACCAGTCCAGTTATACCCAAAAGCATGGAATTCATATATGTTTCAGAGCCACTCACTTGCTGAAATTAAAAATCTTTGTTTGAAAAATACTGCGCCCGAAGCAGTTAGAGGCATCAAAAAGAGAAAATAAACATTTCTCAAACCAACTTTAAAAAGCTATATAGTATTCTAAAATTTATTTCCAAAACGACTGGTATTATACTTACGTATATAATAGACATGGCAAAATTCACAATTTTATTGTTAAATCTTTAATATATACGTACGGTATCTATACTTATATCTATAGAAATAAAAGTAGCTCTTGCTCCTCTTATTTCTTACCCGCATTTCATAAAGATAAAGATCATATATTTAAAAATATTTTTTTTAAAGAACATATTCAGTGAAGTAAGCGTATAAACCTTGTAATCTAGAGTCTTATCAAAACTCAATAGATTTTTGAACATCGTCTAAGATTATCTAATCTATCTATTATCCAATTTTAATTTGAAAGGATATCAGGTTCATTCTGAATTCATTGGAATTATCCTACTCGAACGAGTAAACTGTCCAAAAAGGTATGTTATAGTACTACCGGCACGCAAATATCTGGGTGTGTTACATCTGCGTTGCTTATACTCTGGTTATTTCTGTAATTTATCATTTCACAGAAGCGCGACGAATATCCGTGATCATTATAATAATGTTCTACAGTCGTTGATATCTGTGGGTACCATAACCGCAGGCAAGTGTATCTGTAAATAAATACTAATTATATGCGTTGTTAGATTAGATAGTTGTAAGTGGGGACTGAATAAATTAACCGACTTTGTACACACAACTTTTTACGGTAGATTTGTTTTTTTACAAGGTATGTTTTGATGGCTTTTTACATTTATACGAAGAACTTATATTGGCTGGTAAAATGTATTAGATACTCGAATGAGCACTGGTACACATTTAGTTCATAAAGTATAGGTAACATAATATTTTCAATATAAGAACCTCATTTATGAGAAGTTTTTGGGAAGGAATCATCATTTAGTCACATTGTACTCAACTTAGGCACAATTATTGCGTGAATTAATAGGAAATTATAATACACAAGCTGTTTTAAAGTTCGTTATATCCTAATTACGTAGAAACCACTGGTAACTAGTATATAAATTATAGTTTGTATCAGAGTTATTTCAAAAACAAACTGGGTTAATTAACCCCATGAGAAATCATTGATTTGTTCTCATTTGATAAACAATATTAATACAATTTTCGCAAAATATGTGAACTACTTACTACTCCCAGAATCAAAGTTCATTTACCTCCATAAAGTCATGAACTTGTAACCTCACTTGTCAGATGGTTATAAGCTATATAACTAACGTTGCTGTTAATGATTATTTCAATGTATGAAACATTAATTCAAGATTAGCTTTACATCTCATAGTTCCACTATAATTGAAAATAATTTGAACCAGCTCTGGAACTCAACATTTCTTTTAAAGTTTTAATAGTTATGATTCAATATGGGAAAGGGTGCAACTCTCTATAGTTAAGAGGGCTTATAAGCCCTAAGGTCACTATCAAGTAGCTACAAATACTGTTTCGATGGAAATCGAATCGACAAGGAGGTTGTCGACGTAAATCTTGAACGTATTAATATATTTTGCGACTATAAACATACTTACGTAGACAAACAAATGAACGTCATGCCACATAATAAAATGAGTCGGTAAACAACTACTTTATCGAAAAGATGCTTCACTTCAAACAAACTGTTCACTATTTGTTTCTTGAAATTGGATTTTTTATCTCTATCTAATTTATTTGGAATGCCACATTTTAAATGTTTTATCTGAAACCATATAATTTGTGTATAGTTATATTTAAATTAGTTCTTCATAAGTATAATATACTGTTGGTCCTAACACTTCACATAGTAAACTTTATATTTTTATCCCTAGTTGCATTGTAATTAGTTTTTAATCGAAATACTACAATAGGCACAAAAAAGTATATTTTGTAGATATGTGATGAGATAAATTAATTCCTTAAAAAAATACTCGGCTCTCTTATGACATAATTATACTTGAATTTCTAATATAGTTTTATGGATAATTATGAACCTTCATGGTAAACTTAACTAAGTTTAAATTAGTTCATAACCTAATTTGGAAATGTATATATACGTAGAATACTTTAAGAGAAACATTAAATTACATACAGGGAATGTATCAATAGGTTTCCCCGTATTTTCATGATATATATACTTCAGAACATCCAGTGCCTTTTCGTTATGACCGTCAGAGAGTAAAAATTTCGGACTTTCTGGTAATGTATAATACATGATAAAGGCTAGAAAACTCCATATTGAGCATACATATAGGTAAATGTTCCACGAATGGATTTCTGAAACAAATCAAACATAATTTATAAATATATTATATATATTTATGTTCAATGATAATATTACAATAAAAGGTATTTTGTCATAATTTCATGTTTTTATATTAAGAATACTTTTTAGTTTAGTATATTTTTTAGTGAATCGTTTTAGTTAATTGACGTCGGAGTTGTCTGGAAGATATTCCATTAGCAAGGCATTTGCATACATTGTCTACATTTGTGATATCAATAAATTGTTTATGTTATTATTTTCAAATTCAGCCTTGCTATTCTGTAACTCACTTTTCGAACTCACACAGCGGTGTTCGCATCGGCGGTCGCTCTCAAATCAGTCGTGAAGCAGTCATTTTATGATTTGGCATTCTAAAAAGGTGGGAGCTTGTAGTTTATAGTTTATCAGAAAAGTGAGTGACAAAATCGCAGGGTAATTCAACTAATGGAGTATATAGCATAGACATTTATTAGAGCAAGTAGTTACGCCTACCTGAAACAGTTATTGTTGAGCTGGAGACCAAAGAGCCTACGCTAGGTACCGTCCTGTGATCTTTACAAAATACCAATTTAAAATGACATTTATACCGTACCAAACACCACGTTTTATCTTAGAAATCGATAAGAAATTACGCATTGCACATTGGAGCAATGATTGCCAGTGATATAGCACTTTCACTAAAATAAATTTATTGTCGTGATAAGTAATTGTTTTATGTGACACTATGTCAAAATAGGTTTACAAGTTTTTAAAATATTATCTAAATTTGTGCCTAAATCAAAGTATCCAGAAACAGTTATCTAGGTCATGAACTATTGATAAATCCGTCACTGGACATCTTAACTAATTTCTAATATTAATTGATTTGCTTCATTTTGATCTCACATAATATTTTAGATAAGCAGTGTTAACCTAGTAATTAATGCGAGTAAAATCAAAACAATGGGGTCCAGCGTTCAAACTCTTTCTTTTATATTATTGCTCTTTATTTGATATGCAATTAAAACTTGCAATATCAAGAACTGAAATTTCATTCGTCCTAAAATCTACAATATACTGAGGCCAAGCCTCTTTATGATCTGTAGCGCTATTGGATTATGGTTATTTGATACACGAAATATCAAGTTTAGTATAAATATATTAATTTTTGTTAAACATATCATAACTGGCGTCAAAGCAATGCCATTGCAATGGCATTTAATAACTCAATTGTGATAATTTGAACTATGAAGCGAGGTTTCATATAATTCAACACAGTTTTACATTTTAAAATTTAACGAAGATACTAGCGTAGATAAAGCAAATTTATAATAAAATTTATTATTATGTTCATGAAACTGAAACACCTTTGTTATAACTCACCAAAATATCCATTCCATAAACTTATATTTAATTGTGTTTGTGGTAAAATTGCCCAAGACATTAGAGATAACACAATAATCGAAATAGACATGAAGCCACCGAAAATTAATAAAATTCTATCTCTCAATTCCTTCTGAATGAACTCTGACAGTATTGTTGATATTGCTGCATATGTTATACTCATACTGTAATAAAAAATATGTAAATACTAGACGTTGCGGCTGTCAACTGAATTTTAGAGTATCTATTAAAGAAAATTACTTTTAACATGGGAACAGAATAATCGCTAGAATAGCTTTTCTAGCCAGGGAAAATTTAAATATTTATCATTTATGTTCAGTGCGGGTTGATTGTTGACATTACTGGATAGATACGTTGAACTAGTACAACATTAGGTACATGTTTTATTAAGTATCAAGGCCATGGAGCACATTTCCACTTCTGTTTTTCTTAATTAGGAGGAACGTGCTTTCCAACCCAAAACAATTATTCACGCTGGTAATCACTTCCGTAACAAGTGAAAGTAACAGAGAAAAATTTAAATGAAATAATATTCAACATTAGGTTAAGAGGCATCTTTTTAGAGTTTGCTGTAAAGTTCATACAAAAAGTTGTTAAAAGAAATAGGTAGTAGTGTTTAATCATCCGGTTTACCAATACCATTTACGTTAGTTATTTAATACCTCCGACGACAACATATTCGGGGAATTATTCAAGAAATATGAAAAAATAATCACTTCCGTAGCTTAGTTGGTGAAGATTCCGTATAACTAGGTACTGAAGGTTGATCACCTACTTTCTTTAAACGTATTAATAAATCAGATAGAGGATACACCTGACCCATGGGGCTTATATATGTCGTGATAATATACTTACGCGATACCTTGAAGCATTTTCACAATCACAAGCATCCAATATGTCTGACTTGTCCCTTCAAGTAAGCCAGTTATGAATATGCCAAGATTTCCGGTTACTAGAAAAATACGACGACCAAATGTGTCTACTAAGAAGCCAACAAAAAGACTGACTCCAATTTGACCTAAAAAATGTTGCCTTTATATTCTAAAACTCCCGTTTTTCAATCAATATCAATAAAACCGGAATTTGAGTCAAAGTTATAATGACATCGTTTTTGTTTAAGATAGCAATACAAAAAAATTATAGTGGGCAGTTGATGTAGATTTCTATAGATATGTTTAAATTCGTCGTTATAATATCACCATATAATTATACTATTCGTATATCATAATTAACAAATAATAATAGACTGCCTAAAGTAATATTAGCACTCACCTACAAATGGCATAGAGTTTAACCATCCCTTTAGCATCATATCCATATTTAAGTCACATTCAGCAATTGGTAGAATAAACGAGGAGGTAGTTACTACAGAAATAGTGGCCATAATGGCGCAAAACGACGCAAATAAAAGTCGCAAATGGAATTTACCAAATTTACATAGAGTTAATGCTTCTTCTAATACTATCATGGGATCAGTCTGCTCTGAGTTTTCTGTAACTGAATATATATTATTTAATAGCGGCTTCGGTAGTTTTGCGGCCCCCGATGGCGAATAAATTCTTTTCTTAAAACAAAGTTAGATATAGCTCATCTGTGACCTGTGCCTACCAACGCGAAATATTTTTACTTTAGCCTGAAAACTTATATTGGATAAGTTTCTACCTATAATACGGAGATATCCTTTACAGACGTTTTTGTTTTTTTTTCTTAATTGGAAATATTTAAATTTACCGGAAATTTAATCAGGCTTACGCTACAATACGATAACAAAAAGTATAATAATATTATTCCGTAATAATAAGTATCGTAACTATAGCGATTCTCAAAAATACCTAATTGTATATTGTATTTATTTATAATGATTATTAAACTAGAATACCTACTATAATTAAAAGAGATATATATGATATAATATTAAGCTAAGCTGTATATAACAATAAAATTATAATAAATAGAACACAAAAATAAATGTGAAGTTTGATCACTACCCCACACGTGCATACAAAATAAACTTACCTTCATTTTGACTTTCAATATTCAAATTCATTTTAATTTTTAAAAAACAAAACAACAGTAAGGCAGTGCAAATTATACTGACTCTTGTCTTACTTTATTAAATAATAATGTCAATGTTTAACTGATAAAATCATTTGCATATGTGATGTAACACAGTTTACATTACTTATTACTCCACAACGATAAATTTATTTCGTAATTCGTAGATTAGGTAGTGAATTGTATATTATGAAGTGATTACTAGTCAAACCTGGCCTGAAGTTGAAGTATTGATTGTGATTTTATTTCTATATTTAAAACATTGTCTAAAAATTAGAACAAAACATTTAGATAATGAATTGAAATCCTAGTGAACCAACCTTATTGAATTGGTGTGATAAGTTTGTCAGTTCAAAAAAAAAAGTGAGTAAGGGCTAGGACTAAAGAAAAGAAAGAAGTTAGGACAAATGTATTACAATGCTCTTTAGGAACCTGTATTCGTTAGTTCTGTGGTTTAAATTACACAAACCGTCAAGGGTATGTTGAAGATGTTAGTATAGTGCCATAAAGTCTGTTATATCGTACGACATTTTCATAAAATTGTACTTTGTAAATCAATCAAATCTAAACTTGATATTTCTTGTATTTGTACGCCAAGTAGAGAATTAAGATAAACATATTTGTAAATAAATTATACAAGTATTATAACATTGTATAATATGAGACAAAAATTACAGATTAATGTCTGCACATATAATTTATACCTTACCTCTAACCATAGACGAGTATTATAAATACGAAGTATCCTATATGGTATCCTTTGGAATGTGTGAATTAAAAGAAAATAAAATATATATATATAATTGAATGGTTCAAGCTTCCGTGTAGTTCCAAATAGTTATAAATATATTTTAAATTAACAATAATTACAGCAACGCGTAGTTTATCATGACTGATAAAATATTAAAGTAAATATTTGTATATATATCACGATAGTAAAGATAGTACAATTTAATATAATAATAAAATAGTTTATTAGTGATAGACTCGTATCGGGCATATAGAACACGCCGTAATGTTCCGTTGACTCGACAAAATCACAAGTTGCTCCATTTCCCGAAGGCTGCCGTGATGTGAATCTGTATAAAAGATAAAGGAAAAACTATTTCCACGGCTAATTGTGTCACAGCAACTTTATATTGATCTGTTGCTCAATACGGAAACTGTTTAAAATTACCCAGATTTGTAGGATTTAAAAAGGATTATGAGATTTGAATACGTTTAGTGGTAATAATCGTTATCACTTCGTGTTTAGTCTAACAATTGTTCTTGTGTGGTAAAATATACTGAGGCTATCAAATAATAATAAAGCAAGTGCAAATTGCTCATCTAGAAAGAAAATTCCAATTGTGCACAGCCATGATTCGAGCGCAGGATCTTGTGAGGGTCGCACGCTTCCGCCAATAGGCCAATACTATTCAATCTTCTTAATCACTGGAGGGTTCTTAATCACATATTTTATCAACGCGCTTACTTCATACAATAATTTCGTTGTTAATATAGCGTGAACAATAGCAATAAAGATTTAAATTCCCATGTATTTAGTTTAAACTATTCGCGTTTCAATTTAATATATAAATAGATAAAATAAGTTTCATAATTCCAATAAAACAAATTTATATTTAGATATTTTCAAGTTTAAGCATGCCTAACCCATGTCTGTTTCCACGATGTTTGCCTTCCCTAGTACCTACAGTACTAGTATTAATTTGTATTACTGCATACAACATTATAAATAAATAAGGAGTACAAAAACTACTAAGGGTTTTTAAACATGGTGCCTTACATTCTACGGTTTTTATAAGCCTAGTCCAAAAATCGTATTAATGATAACAGTATTGATAATAATGATATTAATTCATGTATAATATTTCGTAATATAATCCTACATTAATATCATTTCATTTGATCTATTATGAAAACCTCTTTTATCGGAATAATAGGTTTTATTCGAACAATAAACTTAATGAGAAATTAAAGTTTAACTTCGTTAAATGGAATGAATGAAAACGCTCGTTTTGGAAAAGCGAACGAGAAAATGAAAAATTTTAAAAAGAATTTTAAAACTGGCTTTCCGGAAAATAATGATGTAAAAAAATTTAGTGAGCGTGTGGTACTCTGTAAAATTGCGTTATTTTTGTTATTATAATAACCGAAACTTATAAGTTTCGGTGCGTGCTCATCGACAAGCCGCCAGGATGCTTAGAAGCCAAAATACAGACAACTTCCTTGCGGGCCAGACCAAAGCCATTTATGAACTTAAAACGGGTGCCTTTTACTTTTAGTCGTCCATTTAGGCGTACCTACAGTAAAAATTATTATGAATCTCAAATAATATAATAAATTGGTACACAATAACCTATTGCGATTTTTTACTGTTTCTAGGATAAAGCTAATCTATTTATAATGTAGGTCGCAGTTGATGATATTTTTGCGACCCGATTGCAAGATATAATCATAATAGTATGCGCGATTCTTACATATTAAATACAAACATATTTTCAGTCTTCCCTGGCCACGTCTGTACGCGATAAACTCAAAAAACTACGGAAGAGAGAAAGTTGTTAAAAAATGATGACATAGACATATACATAACATTTATTACAAACGAAAACACACACACATAAATACACAAAATAACAATACTTAAAAAGAAAAAAAAAGAAAATAAGACATCAAAAACAATAAAAATTAACAAATTCCCTTTTGCCATTCGGTTCGCTTCCAGTGTGCAATGTGTGTGTACTGTGTTTGTAATTGGCCCTGGCTCAGCATTATGCTGAGGAGCAAAAAGTTCCACAGCGCTGGTCATTCTGCCAGAGACCACAGCAGCTAGTTTGCGCCTCTAATAAAATAAACATTTATTATTTCACAAAAACTCTTGCCAAAATATAATAATATAATACGAAATCCTCGTCATACCACTAAGTTGCCAGTAATTTATATTTGTTACTACTGTTATTTCTTACCTTAAAAGTTAAGTAGAAGTAAGATTAATTATTCGTTAATATATTATTATTATTGATAAAATTTATAAAAGAACCAATCTGATTCTTGAAAAGAATATATAAATATTTACTCATACTGTAATAAAAAATATGTAAATACTAGATGTTGCGGCTGTCAACTGAATTTTAGAGTATCTATTAAAGAAAATTACTTTTAACATGCGAACAGAAAAATCACAGGAATAGCTTTTCTAGCCAGGGAAAATTTAAATATTTATCATTTATGTTCAGTGCGGGTTGATTGTTGACATTACTGGATAGATAGGGGAAAAGACGCGCTGGCAGAAGGAGGAAGTCGTGGCTCCGCAATATTAGAGAATGGACGGGAGTGGCCAGCGTAGAACAGCTGATGCGCTTGGCGAAAAATAAGAAGGAGTTTGACGAGCTGACCGCCAACCTCCAGTAGTGGAGAGGCACTTTAAGAAGACTGGATAGATACGTTGAACTAGTACAACATTAGGTACATGTTTTATAAAGTATCAAGGCCATGGAGCACATTTCCACTTCTGTTTTTCTTAATTAGGAGGAAAGTGCTTTCCCACCCAAAACAATTATTCACGCTAGTAATCACTTCCGTAACAAGAAAAGTAACAGAGAAGAATTCAAAGGAAATAATGTGCAACATTAGGTTAGGAGGCATCTTTCTGGAATTTTCTGTAAAGTTCATACAAAAAGTTGTTAAAAGAAATAGGTAGTAGCGTTTAATCATCCGGGTTACCAATTTACGTAAGTTATTTAATACCTCCGACGACAACATATTCGGGGAATTATCTTAGAAATATTTAAAAAAATCACTTCCGTAGCTTTGCGTTGGTGAAGATTCCGAATAACTAGGCACTGAACGTTGATCACCTACTTTCTTAAAACGTATTAATAAATCAGACAGAGGATACATCTGCCCCATGGAGCCTATATATGTCCTGGTAATATACTTACGCGATACCTTGAAGCATTTTCACAATCACAAGCATCCAATATGTCTGACTTGTCCCTTCAAGTAAGCCAGTTATGAATATGCCAAGGACTCCAATTTGACCTAAAACATGTTACCTTTATATTCTGAAACTCCCGTTTTTGTGTAATTTTATTATAAAATGATTCTTGCATCAAATTATTATATTTAATATCAATAAAACCGGAATTTCAGTCAAAGTTATAATGACATCGTTTTTGTTTAAGATAGCAATACAAAAAAACTATGCTTGTTGTTACGTACAAAATACTATTGACGAAATATTCTAATGTTAGGCAGCAAACACGTATTTTTTAATATGTGGTGTGAGACAAAAATCATTGATGTTGATGTTGATTTTTTTTGTTACAGGAGGCAAACATGCAGGAGGCTCATATCAGATGATAAAGTGATACTGTTAAGTTAAGTTAAGTGATACTGCCCATGGACACTCCCACTGCCAGGAGGCTCACAAGAGCGCTGCCGGCCTTTTCAGAATTGGTACGCTCTTTTCTTGGACCCTAAGTCGAATTGGTTCGGAAATAATTCAGTGGGCAGTTTATGTAGATTTCTATAGGTATGTTTAAATTCGTCGTTATAATATCACCATATACTATTCGTATATCATAATTAACAAATAATAGACTACCTAAAGTAATATTAGCACTTACCTACAAATGGCATAGAGGTTAACCATCCCTTTAGCATCATATCCATATTTAAGTCACATTCGGCAATTGGTAGAATAAACGAGGAGGTAGTTACTACAGAAATAGTAGCCATGATGGCGCAAAACGACGCAAATAAAAGTCGCAAATGGAATTCACCGAATTTACATAGAGTTAATGCTTCTTCTAATACTATCATGGGATCAGTCTGCTCTAAGTTTTCTGTAACTGAAAATATATTCTTTTTAATAGCCGCTTCTGTGGTTTTGCGGACCCCAATGGCGAATATTTTTTTTTCCTTAAAACAAAGTTAGATATAGCTCATGTGTGACCTGTGCCTACCAACGCGAAATATTTTTACTTTAGCCTTAAAACTTATATTGGATAAGTTTCTACCTATGATACGGAGATATCCTATACAGACGTTTTTGTTTTTTTCTTAACTGGAAATATTTAAATTTACCGAAAATTAAATTTAAAAAAAAAATTTAATCCGTAATAATAAGTATCGTAACTATAGCGATACTCGAATATACCTAATTGTATATTATATTTATTTATAATGATTATTAAACTAGAATACTATAATTAAAAGAGAGATATATATATGATATAATATTAACCTAAGCTGTATATAACAATAAAATTATAATAAATAGAACACAAAAATAAATGTGAAGTTCGATCACTACCCTACACTACACGTGCATACAAAATAAACTTACCTTCATTTTGACTTTCAATATTTAAATTCATTTTAAATTTTAAAAAACAAAACAGTAAGGCAGTGCAAATTAAACTGAATCTTGTCTTACTTTATTAAATAATAATGTCAATTTTTAACTGTTAAAATCATTTGCATATGTCATATGTGACGTAACACAATTGGCGTTACTAATTACTCCACAACGTTAAATTTATTTCGTAATTCGTAGATTAGGTAGTGAATTGTATATTATGAAGTGACGAGTAGTCAAACCTGGTTTTTTATGTTTGTTTTAGCTGCTCTTTTTAAGTTTAGACTTGAAGTTGAAGTATTGATTTCGATTTTATTTCTTTATTTAAAACATTGTCTAAAAATTAGAACAAAACATTTAGATAATGAATTTGAATCCTAGTGAACCAACCTTATTGAATTACAAATAAGTTTGTAAGTACAAGAAAAAAAGTGAGTAAGAAGAGAAAAGTGAAAAGAAGTAAGGACAAATGTCTTACACATGATAAAACAAAAAAATTATTATATTAAAAAATCCCATCTTGGGTAAGAGTCTCCTCTATTCCCTTACATTATTGTCCGTGATTACTTGAGCGTTTTACCGAAGTAATCTATGACATCATCAGGTCACCTTCATCGTGGTGTGCCATCACTTTATTAGCCAAATTTGTCATTTGTATGGTCCACATTTGGCCTGTGTCTTTGAGATCTGCCCTTTATATTTTGGGTATGTTTCACAATGTATGGATAAAGTACCAAATAGCTATGCAACACATAAATTATTTGGAAGATAAATTGTGCTATTTGACACTTCATCGGACTCATAACTAATAATTTGGAACTTATGTAGAACTTATCCGTACATTGTGAAACAGACCCTTAATATATTATGTCAAATATAAAAGCATATTTTTTTTAATTTTGATACCGATCCGTTCACTGACAAAACGCACCATAAGCTTGTTGAGTAAAACCTTTTGATCATAAGTCAAAAGTTAACTCATTTACTTCTATTCATGAACTTGTTCCCGTTCCAAGATACTGAATTAAAATTTAAGTTTTAATGAATGCTCTTTAGGAACCTGTATTCGTTAGTTCGGTGGTTTAAATTACACAAACCGTCAAGGGTATGTTGAAGATGTTAGTTCAGTGCCATAAAGTCTGTTATATCGTACGACATTTTCATAAGATTGTACTTTGTAAATCAATCAAATCTAAACTTGATATTTCTTGTATTTGTACGCCAAATACAGAATTAAGATAAACATTTTTTTAAAGAAATTATATAACTTGAATAACATTGTATACTATGAGATAAAAATTACAAATTAATATCTGCATATATAATTTATACCTTACCTCTAACCTTAGACGATAGCCATGCATTATAATTACGATGTATCGGATATTTCGTCTTGTTACTTGTTAATCTTTGTCTATTGCTTAAGCGTAATATTTACACTGGAAAACGTTTTACACATATTTTTTTTAAAGTCACGAGAGCATACAATAGAGCCTCAAACTTAAAAACATTTGAGAATATCGTGTCGTTTGATTTAAATCTCCGAATAGTACTTTTTCAACACATACAGAGAACTTTACATGATCAAGCACCTCTGCAAACCTCAAATGAGACCTAAATTAGTTTAGTTCTTGGCTGCAGATGCATAGTTTGCTACCTATCTCATAAATAAATGAACCACATTGACTAAGCTTTATCAAAGAAACAGAGTATTCCAGTAGTAATTTACATCGAAAGTGGAAGTTTTTTAACACTTAAGGGAGCCTCATCAATTAAAATTTAGCTTGTCTAAAAATATGAAAGAGCAGTGTTGCCCTACTGGCTCCAGCGTGCGACTTTCATCCCTGAGGTCGTAGGTTCGATTCCCGGCTGTGCACCAATGGACTTTCTTTCTATGTGCGCAATTAACATTCGCTCGAACTGTGAAGGAAAACATCGTGAGGAAACCGACATGTCTTAGACCCAAAAACTCGACGGCGTGTGTCACGCACTGCAGGCTGATCATCTACTTGCCTAGTAGATTTAAAAATGATCATGAAACAGATTCAGAAATCTGAGGCCCAGACCTAATGAGATTGTAGCGCCACTAATATAAAAATATGAGTTTCAATTAGGTATATTGATATTTTTCTATTTTCCTAATTTATGTATTCAATAATTAGTTTCAAGTTCTTAAATACAGACAAAACATGATGATTGAAATAGAATCGAACGGGAATTCTATCCCATACATTAAACAGTTAAATCCCATTTCTTATATTAAATTTTAAAAGATAACCAACAAAATTGAATGCAGTTAAATATTATGGTTCCATTATACAACACGCCAACCGCTCGTAACCGGTGGGAAATGTTCCATCACGTTGCAGAACTTATGCGAGCTGCATTACAACTTGGAGTCCCTGTTACCAACAATATATAATAATAATAATGGCGCTACAACCTCTTTAGGTCTGGGCCTCAGATTTCAGAATCTGTTTCATGATCATTTTTAAATGTTAAGTAGGTGCGTGACACACGCACCTAACATGTCGGCTTCCTCACGATGTTTTCCTTCATCGTTCGAGCGAATGTTAAATGCGCACATAGAAAGAAAGTCCATTGGTGCACAGCCGAGGATCAAACCTACGACCCCAGGAATGAGAGTCGCACGCGGAAGCCACTAGGCCAACACTGCCCAACAATAATATAGGATGTTTTTGATTTTATTTCGTGTATAGGCTTAAGATAGAGCACGATTGACGACTACTATGACCTATTAAACTTTAAATAAACATTTAAAATAGAATAGAAGAGAAGATACTCTTTATCTTTTTGGTCCAGATCATTGACATAATTACGGTTAGTAATATAAATAACGATAATAAGTTTTTGACATACGGGAATCCCGTTAAGTATGGAATCTGAATCTTTGGGCTTAGATTGTTCAAACGCAACAGAAATTCATCAGACACCTTTGAGTTTTAGTTCCTTCTAGTATAAATTCAAGATAGATTTAAATATTTACCTAAATCGGTGAAGAGTAAAAGATAAGGTAAGAATATGCTAAACTATAACGTCAACCGCAAACGAGCGAACAAAAAGATTCGTCTACATCTTTGGAATCCTCACAATTTCAATATCACTCGCCTATTTACATGTGAATAACCTGGATGACGCTCACACCGTATCGGGCAAGAGAGCGGCAAAAGTACCACGTAAGTTATAACATATTAGCGACTGCTATATATACTATTTATTAAGGATTTCGTATTGCAACATTACGACTCCGTAACTAAGTGATTAACGTATAACCTGAATTTTCCAGGATATATTTTCTTCTCCTTCTATTAAGGCATTATTGTGTGGAGGAAGGTGCAGCTCTTCTTCCGGCCTAAATCGAGGATCCTATACCAGTCTTACCACTGGCCGTGTCTTAGTGTCTAAGGTCGAGTTGTATATATCTTGAGTCGCCAGTATAACTTTAGAGCGCTTCAGGGCATGACGTCATCACATGTAGCCATAGAATGTAGGTATCGCAACAATTGTTAAGATTTATTTATTATTTATTAACACTTCGTTGCATTAACATAATATAAAAATAACATAATTAAATTAAAAAAGGGCAACTGGCGGTCTTGTCGCTTTCGAGAGATCTCTTCCAGGCAAAAATTATGTATTAATGTAGATAAGGTAAGCAAGAAGTGAAAAAATACATAATGCTTAGTTATTAATACAAAATTAAACTAAAAAAATTGTCCACGAGTGGTTACGACACTTGCATCATAAATAATATTTAAGACGACCTTTATTGGACTTGACAAAAGCTATACACTTTTTATCCAGGTAGTTTTAAGTACTATATGCAGATATACAGATGCACAGGCAAAAATTATTTACGTTAGGCTAAAATCGTTCGCTTTAATACCATATAATCAATTATAATCAAAACGACGTTACAATGTATACATATAATATTACCGAACATTGTATCAAATTATTATAATTTATCCTATTATCATCGGTGTAATAGAAGGTCACATAAAAACTATACAGTAAATTCCCAAAAGACTCTCGGGCTGTGCAATTTCCCCTCGCGTATACTCAAGCTTTATTTTACAACTAAATGTTCTCCTTTCCTTATTGTTTTTGGTAATGGTGGAATAGATTTTTAGGTGTATAAACTAATAAGTCAAAAGAGTATGTATAAAGCGGCAACTTAAAATATATCTATACAAAACACGTTGACGTTTTGACAATGACACTTGATAAATGACACAATGATGCCAAACAGATTTAAGTAGATGTTTTTTTTTATCGGAGTTTATGGCCTGGTATCTAGACCTTTAGGCCATGTCTTGAGTATTTTCGGTTTATTATAATTTCACCCTTGTATTTTTTATGAATTTATATAGAGGCACGTAATAGGATCTATTTTTAACATATCACTCAGGCTTGCCTATTAGACCTAAAAATGATCATGAAAGAGATTGACATGATCTGAGGCCAAGACCTAAAGAGGTTGTAGCGCCAGTAATTCATTTTTTTATGCAAACTTAATAAGGATTGTGTGGGGCCCGTAAAAGTATTATTAAGTTTTATACATTAAGCAACAAAATTGATTAAGGGACCTTCAAGAAAACAGCGTACCGATTCTAAAAGGCCCTCAACACTCTTGCGAGACGAGATCTTTCTAGAGATACATCACAGTTTATAAATAATAATAAAAGGCAGAAAAATTAAATTCCATGAAAATGTTAAAGCTCCTAAAAAGCTTAAGGAAACTTTGCAATGTCTCTTTTTAAATAATTGTATTTTACTAATCTTGCACCCTCAACGATTAATTATTCCATTAACGATTTTAATTATAAAGAAATTTTGCATAAAAAGGACCTTTATTACCATGACGCCTCCTTTTTCCTACTACATTATTCATAAGTTTTCGAATGTAATTATGGGTAATTCTTAGTTAAGGAGGGTTAAAGACTTTATTAAAATTCTAAATAAATGTTAAAATCAATATGGGGCTGATTGCCCTTACATACATTTAATTTTATCAATAATTGCACGTGTAGACACGATGTTAACAATGTGTGCGTTTATCTAATCTTTGCATAAACTAACCTTACTATATAATTTTTCAGGCAATATTGTTAACACATATACTAACACGAATGACTTGCAATTATCTTATTAATATTAATTTCTTCATTAAAATTTGTGGATAAATATGTTTTAGCTTATAGAATTAAATGCGTTTATGAAAAGGTCGTTGATAACTTGCCATTTTTGATACAAATCGTATAAGTATGAAATCATCGGAAATTCGTTATCAAAGTTCACTTCGACGTCTGTCGTTCAATAACCACCACTATGTGTAATCCGCTGCCAACTGAACCGAACTAATTTGATTTAGGGTCCTTCAAGAAATCAGCGTACCGATTTTTAAAAGGCACTCAACGCATTTGCGAGCCCTCCGGCTGTGTTAGTGTCCATGGGCGACAGTATCACTTAACATCAGGTGAGCCTGCTGCCCGTTTACCTTCTGTTCTATAAAACATCCTGCATCGACAGAAAATTAGTATAGAAATCTGTATATTATAAGTGTTTCGTACACAAGTATGTGTCGGTTAGTTAGTCAGTTGTCTAGGCTCAATCCAGTAACAAAAGCCGATCAAGTGTAAAATTGCTATTAAGCCCTATTTTATTTTATTACTATTTTGTTTCCGAAGATTTATTATTTATTTTATTAAATCTCGTAGTATGTAGGAAATAAATTTATAATTGTAAACACGTAGTTACAACTGTTTATAGATTGAGATATTTTTAATTTAATCATTACTATAGTCGTAATATCGTATAATCGTTCCAAACATAAAATATGAAATGAATTATTACGAAAAATACATAGTCACGATAGTTTAATTTCCTTACAAATTTCTAAGGTTTGCGTTCTTTGATTTTACTACGTCATAGTATTGAAAAAGTCACCTCGCCAGTCACGCACCTGTATTATTAAAAAAATAACCTAAATTAATTAAACCCATAGTTTTTCTAACAAATATTTGACAGTTTTTTTTAAAACGATCAGTAAATACGTCGTACTTTTTATGGAAGAGGAATGAAAAACAAGCATTTAGATAGGTGATAAAAATTACTAACTGCAATCCGTGGTGCAACAGCATCCAAAGACAAGGTATGCCTGCCTATGCATATTGGACTAGTAGTCCAGTCAGTCAAGACAATTAATTCATAATAATTCCAAAAGTTTTCAAATTTTGATGTAAGGTCGGGAGTGGTATTAAAACAAACTATAAAATTTTGCAACCTGCTCTGCGGTCCGGAACATTGTTAAAAATGCAATAAATGATAATTTGCTTAGTTCTTGAGACCAAAATTCCAAAAGTTCTGCAAAGTTGGAGTGGTGTTAAATATATTATTTTACATCACGTGTCAAATTTGCAACCAATTTAAGTGTACGGAACATTATTTAATTAATGTTGTTCTTTATTAAACTGAAGGAAAACGTTCCAAAAGTTCTGCAAATTTGACAGATATATCGAAAATAAAATAAATAACAAAAAATGTTCCGTACACTTAGGTTGGTTGCAAATTTTATACGTGATATGAAATATTATATCGAAAACTTCCCCAAGTTTGCAGAACTTTTGGAATTTTTTTCACGACCATACAGACATAAAATTAATTTAATTGCAATTTTAACAATGTTCCGGACTGCGGACAAGGTTGCAAAATGAGATTTATTGTCGTCCCAATGTACCATTCACTTGACCGAATTTTGAAAACTTTTGGAATTATTATCAAATTTTCGATTTCGAATGTCTATAATGACTGGTATATAGGTTGACGAAAAAAGCAAGGAAAAATTAACCTCCATTAAAAAAAAAATCATCTGGAAAATAGTCTACTGTCGAGAATGTTTTTTACTTTACAAATAAACTAAACGCTAAAAAGGATTCAGCACATATTTCACTTACTATCCTGGATGTTCTTAAGTATTTCGCCCCCAACCGCCACTGATTCTTAAACCAATAAACGCTTAAATACTACACACAAGGATTGTCAATGTCAAATGACTGTTTAATTTTTGTTTTGCCGATAATAAAAACAAATATACATTTTATTCACTCAAATTCGCTACAAAGTGCCTAGATTGTGCGTTCGTTCTATTTGGAGTTACTCCACCATATATTAATTAGAACACCAAGGACGATACAGCAAGCAGCGTCGGCCATAGCTCAATCTCTCATCATCAATTCCTTTATCCTTGTAAGATATTAATCTCAGAATATTTTATTTATGCATTAATAAGTGTTGATATAACTCGTTTAATACGCATAAAACTATTTGTTATTCTATTGAAGTCCCTAAGATTAAGATAACAAGGGCGGCTGGGAATCAACAGTTGCTTACATTACTGGCGTTCAAGAGGATTCTAAATTTGAATAAAATGAATATTAAGTAATGGTAAACCGTACCTCGAAACAGTCAATAATAAACAATTTAAACAAACATACGAAATGGTAAAGTTTTCTCTACAATACCTGAAAATTCAATCCCCCAATATCCACAATGGGGAGAATGATATTTTAATATTATAAGTTAAAGTGAAAGAATCTTTTTTTTTTATTCTTATTTATTTTATAAGCCATACATCTAATGATTAAGGTGTAAGAATCTTATTGTACTAATTAACTTTAAAATCCTTAAATATTCCCTAAATATGGTTTAAAAAATTAACGATTATTGATTTATTTAGTTATTATTATATATATGTCAGAGATTAGGTTATAATAGAACACGGTGTAATTGTTTGATTACAATGGCAACACCACGCAATGGCAACACCACGCAATATCATAGACATCTTACAGGTTGTAAAGTGTCAATGTGTCAATTGTCAAAGTCAAGCTGTCAGTAGTGCTTAGAATCGGTCGTGAAGAGCTTCAATTGCTTTCCGATCGGCGCCTGCGCCGGATGTGCGCACTGACTGTGTTTAAATATTAAGTAATTAAGTAATAATGTCGGGCGACGGTAGTGATACCAACTTTGTAATTATTAATCGCGTTGAATCTCTGTCATCAGAAGTGGGATCGATACAAAATTCATTCTGCGTGCCTACCGCAATGCCTGCTATTGGAAATTGTGAATATTTCACACCAGATTATGAAGCTCAAGGAAATAGAGCGGCGGGTCCATCGACGTCAAAAGACGACGGACCCAGCACGTTTACGCTTGAATTATGGGCAACATAATTTCAAAATATGATGGCAGGCTTCCAAAATACCTAGAACTTCTAAAAGAGAAGCCTTCTAGTGTGGGTCATAAAAGGACGCTAAAATCTAGTGAGATTTATCTACCGTCGTTTGTTCTGTTGTTGTCGTGGGCTCCATGTTCGTACCCGTTGTGGGTGTTGTGTGTGTGGTGTGTTGTGTTCGTACCTGGGAAGAGTTTAAGGACCGACTTGCTCTTCAGTTTGCTGGAATAAGGACGTTTCACGACTTGTTTCGCGATATGGTGGACTATACGAGTGACCATGCGGTGACCTACATTGAATATTCCACCAACAAAATGGTGCTGATCAACCGGCTGGAGACAGGTTTGGGTGAGTCCAATGAAATTGTGATGTTAAGGTACGCACAGATTTACTTAAAAAATACTCCGACGAGTTTTGTGTCACATTTGAATACGTAGCCTAACATTAAACCTTAATTGAAATTCACATGTGAGGTCCGTGGTGAATATAATGCTTCTAAGCACCCTAAAATATGCGAGTTAACTACAGGTCGTTGCCATTTTATTGATTAGGTAGGACATTTAAAACGACATTGTTTATTTTTACGTATAAAAATCAAAATGAGGGTACCCATCCTCGCACGTCTGTTGATAAATCTAGTGAACAGCCAATAGTTAGTAAGAACGCGATGTTCAAATTGCCAAATTGCCACAAACTTGGACATTCTAATTTTATTTGTTTTATAATGTGGCGGTTAAACTGATCATGGGGCGGGTTCAGGGATATGAGGCCTGAAGGCCTGAAGGCCTGTAGGCTGTAGCGCCACTGATTTATTTATTTTATTTAACGAGAATAAAAATTTAAAGATTGCAATTTACAATCAAAATTGGTCAACGTTTGTACATCCTCTAATCAAAATTTGCATAAGGCAGTTATACTTTACAAGCACTGATTGACAGTGGTTCAGGATGTTCCCTGATTAAAAAGAAGTTTGTAGGGTTCCATACCGAAATAACGTTTGTCATTGTTGATTCCCATTTGCTGCAGTATGATGTAATCTTAGGTAGAGAGATATTTAAAACACCCGGTTTGATGTTAACCCTTAATAGCGACGGCGCTAAGATTTTACGCTATACTAGTGTCGATGCGTGTCGTGCTTTAAGCATACAGCAAAGTATAGAGTTACGTAAAATTTGCACCGACTTAACTGAGCGCAACGATATTGAAAGACTAAGGGCTATTGTGACAAAATATAAAGGAAATTTTACTAGTGGAATTTCTAATACTATCGTTAATACAAATTACGTTACAAATTAATCTAAAAATATCGTAACAAAATTGTACAACGTCAACTGTAAAGGTTGGCTCCTTCTGAACGTAGCGTAATGCGAAACGAAAAGTCTGTGCGAGCTCTTCGCCTTTTTCTAGCCCTGCATTTTTTGTTAAGAAGAAAGACGGGTCCGACCGTCTTTGCGTTGATTATCGGGAACTTAACTCCAATACAGTGCGTGACAGTTACCCATTGCCATTGATATCGGAACAAATTGATGGTCTTGTGCGAGCGTTATATTTCTCCAATTTAGTCGTGGCCTTTAGATTTCATCAGATATTAATAAGATGATAGGACGATGTTTAAAAGACTGCGTTTATTACTAGAGTACCGAAAGGCTGAAAGGATTCGTACAATTCGATTCAATTCGAATTCGTAGGTTACTTGTGCCGTAACTCCTTAAATTGCAAGGAAGTAAATGCGTCTCGTGTGAGTAATGAATGGTTGCAAGCCGAACAAAAGTTCTGACGTTAATCGAATTATAGAATTGATAGAAAAAGATACTATTGAAGCTAACCTTCGGTCGTCTTGTACAAAGACAAAAATTTGTTATGTTGACAATAATTTATTATGTTGATTTATTTTTATTCTATTTTATTTATAAAAGCTTGCCAACGCTTGGCACATTAGTACATTGATAGGAGAAAAATAGAGTACAGTTTTCGATGTGCCAGACACTTACTGGCGAGCGTAGCATGCGGGAAGTACCTAATAAAATTAATTAATCATGTTTTGATTTGATAATAAAAATTTTAATTAACAAACACTAAACGAAAATCGCTCTCAAAGTCTGAGGTGAGCAGCTATGGATGTCCAGATCCGGCTCGTTTGTTAGAGTGCTCAATCTGGACATCGGTGAGTTTCGGCCAAAGCGCGTTCTCCGGAAAGGGTGGGATGGATGGGATGTCTGGGATATCTATTGGGTACTAGAAATTTTGTTAACAAGTTGGGGCTATTTAGCTGATTGTTATGTTGATAGCAAAACTTTGAGTAGCGTTATAGTGCCCAAAAATTTTCGTTGGCAATTAATTCAAAGGTTTCATGGTGAACTAAAACATAACGTTTCATACCATACACATAGACACGAGCGGTAAATTAACTGGTGGTAGGATCACAAAGGAATATGTGATTGTTATTATTGACGCATTCACAAGGTTTTGTCATCTAACTTCTGTCAAAGATTTAACTTCGCGATGTGCTTGCGAAGCCCTTAAAAGCTTTGTCCATATGCTCGGTACACCTAAGCGTATTATATCAGACCAGGGCACCTTATTCACCAGACAAGATTTAAAAAAAAAAAAAATTGTAAAGAAAAACTATTGAATTACATGAAATCGACAGTGTCGTCTGTCACGGTAACGGGCAAGTAGAGCTTCTAATGTCCGTTTTAACTAATTGTTTTACAGTCGCTGAAAATCATGAAAACAGGTCTGGAAAATCTGTTATCGGTAAAGTTCAATTAGCTTTAAATTGTACTGTTTCTAAAAGTACGGGTGAGAGTCCGTTTCAATTATTATTTGGCTGTTACTAGAGTCCGCCTAGAGTGAACTCTATGCTATAGATCTTCATACTAGTGAGAATCAGGATTTGATAGAAGTGAGACAAATAGCTAAAAGTAGGATGGACGAGCAGGCAAAAGATATGAAACACGTTTTGGCATATAATTAACAAGTTAACTGAAAAATGTAATGGTCCATGTAAGATCACTAAAGTATGATTGAATGATCGTCACATTTATGTGCAACTATCTGGGGGATGGTCCCAATATGTGTGCCACAAACGATTGCATTAATATCTGGATAGTCTGCTTGAATTGTCAGAATGTCTTGACCCCATAGTAATCAGAAATTATTAATTTTATGTCATTGTAAAACAGATTGCATTTGGTAATATGGTTCATAACTTTGGGGGTTAAGCTTTAAGGTTGGTGGACTCAGTTTCCGCACTTAGACTCATAATTAACTCATAACTAATAATCCGTTGTGCGTAAAGTCCTGGCTAATTTAGCCAGTCTAGCTCCTTCCAGAAGCACAGAAGTCTCCTGGGCACTTCACGGGCTTTACGGAGAGACAGCAATTGAGGAGCTGACGAATTTTTCTATAGTTTTGTTGGTCTAGATCGTGATGGTATTTTATTTAATACACAATTTATGATCGTTATTGATTGTTAAAAGGTTTTATGTTGTCTGAAAGTTATTACGCTTTGTGACAAGGATATGGATTGAAAGCCTCATCGCTTTGTCCTAATGATCTGCTGAAAGCTGGGACGCTTTGCAGTAGTTGGGTCTCAAATTTATTTGACCCCTTATTGATGCTGAAAGCTTAGAGGCTTTGCAGCTATTTGGCCTAGTGTTGTTGCTGAAAGCTTGGACGCTTTGCAGTTATTTGGCCTAGTGTTGTTACTGAAAGCTTAGACGCTTTGCAGTTATTTAGCCTAGTGTTGTTGCTGAAAGCTTGTACGCTTTGCTGTGGCTTAATCTTTGATTTATTTGAACAATGTTGATGCTGAAAGCTTGGACGCTTTGCTGTGGTTTAATCTTTGATTTATTTGAACAATGTTGATGCTGAAAGCTTGTACGCTTTGCTGTGGTTTAATCTTGATTTATTTGAACAATGTTAATGCTGAAAGCTTGGACGCTTTGCTGTGGTTTAATCTTTGATTTATTTGAACAATGTTGATGCTGAAAGCTTGTACGCTTTGCTGTGGTTTAATCTTTGATTTATTTGAACAATGTTGATGCTGAAAGCTTGTACGCTTTGCTGTGGTTTAATCTTTGATTTATTTGAACAATATTGATGCTGAAAGCTTGTACGCTTTGCTGTGGTTTAATCTTTGATTTATTTGAACAATGTTGATGCTGAAAGCTTGTATGCTTTGCTGTGGTTTAATCTTTGATTTATTTGAACAATGTTGATGCTGAAAGTTTGTACGCTTTGCTGTGGTTTAATCTTTGATTTATTTGAACAATGTTGATGCTGAAAGCTTGTACGCTTTGCTGTGGTTTAATCTTTGATTTATTTGAACAATGTTGATGCTGAAAGCTTGTACGCTTTGCTGTGGTTTAATCTTTGATTTATTTGAACACTGTTGATGCTGAAAGCTTGTACGCTTTGCTGTGGTTTAGTCTTTGATTTATTTGAACAATGTTGATGCTGAAAGCTTGTACGCTTTGCTGTGGACCCGACAATGTCCTATACAAACGTCTTATACAAATACAATTTTTTTCAATATGCCGTTCTGTTTAAAAAAAACAATGTAAACCGTTCTCCAATCCACTTGAACGAGCACAAAACAATTCTGCGTGTTCAAATTAAAAGGCCATTTACAATAATACTCATAATATATAATAAATTACGCGTCACGTTGTTTGTCCGCTATGGACTCCTAAACTACTAAACCGATTTCAATCAAATATGCACACTGTATGCAGTTTCATCTAACTTACAAGATAGGATAGCTGAAATCTCAATTTATAACCGCAATATTATTTTATTGCAAATTATTTGACAGTCACAATTCTAACAGATGGCACTGTGTTGAAAGTACATACCAACGTTTCACATAAGCTACAATTTAATGGCATAACCACCAAAAAAGCATGGTGGTCCTCATGACTGGCGTTCACCTACCGTTTCCCTTGAATAGTTTACTACTTTGTAATATAACAAAAACCTTAGCCACAGCAACGCTTGGCCGAGTCTACTAGAAATAATATAAGCCTCAATTCAGACAAGATACTATTTTACTTAATCTAGAATATACAATATGTTAAATATTGAAAAAAAATGGTGCGTGTACCTTTCCTTTATTTCTTTAAAAGGTACTACAAATGTCATTATGGTCATTCAAAATTCTTGGCATAGCTGCTAACGTCACGCATATTCTATTTCTTTTTACTTGTAGATTGTCTTATTCCCATCTCGCTCGCGCACGCTCGGCGCCCATACAGATAATTTTGTGTCACGGTGCGCGCGCATCGTAAAATTTCACTCTCATAAATTTTTCATAACGCGCCTAAAGAAGTATAACTTCAAAAATAACTTAAATATAGTTGAATAAGTAACAGTTTTGAATACCATCGCACTTTTTTGACGATACTAATTATTTAGGAGTCTCGGAGGACCTTCATTGGAACACCTCCAAGTGAGTTTTGCTCCGGAAACGCACTTTCACGTGAAAATAAAAAAGAAACGGATTTATAAAGTAAACTTTGCACTGTAAAACTAATTACCGCTAGTCTAGCATAAACCACATTCAAAATGGCCGATTAAGTTTATAAAATTAATAGGGATGTGAAAAATAATCGATTTTTTTAAAGTGAAAATCGATTTTTGTATTCGATTTTAATATTAAAAATAATTGAAAATTCGGCGACCAAATATTCATATACTAACTCTAACCTAACCAATCTAAATAATATTTGTTTTTGTGGACAGCTCCGATCTAAATAGTAATTGTTTATTCAAGCCTCGGCTTCTCGGCGTCCTGGTCGCCTTCGGCGACCAAATATTCATATACTAACTCTAACCTAACCAATCTAAATAATATTTGTTTTTGTGGACAGCTCCGATCTAAATAGTAATTGTTTATTCAAGCCTCGGCTTCTCGGCGTCCTGGTCGCCTTCGGCGACCAAATATTCATATACTAACTCTAACCTAACCAATCTAAATAATATTTTTTTTTGTGGACAGCTCCGGCGCTACGGGAAATGCAGCCCCTCCACCCTTGCGTACCAATTCACAGGCATTTTCAGGCAGGCCTGTGCTTTGTTACAGCGGGTGGGGGCTGCTCTTCCTCCGCGCCTCCGATTATTTATATACACTCTAGGGGTAAGACAGACAAGACCACGTGGATAGTGGGGTGCATGCAATGCATTAATGACTTGCTCCATTTGGAAAATGCCATTTGGGAAGGGTTTAATTACAAAAACACGTACAGAAAAGTTAAAATAATATAAAGATTGATTTGTGATTGTTATTGTTATGTATTCCGCTCATCTTGTATCAATGAATTATTAAGCAATATGTAAGAGAAAACAGATTAATTACATTTAGAAAACCTTTGTTTTCCCATTTTCTTATCTAAACATACAGCCATTTTGAAAGACTTAAACGAATTATCTAATCTTCATGAAATTCGAGCTTAAAAAGAGAGCTTCATTTGAAGGCATTTTCCGTTTTTTTAGGAGTTAAGGTAAATTTGAGGTGGAATAAAGACTCAAGAGGCTCACGATAATGAGGGTAGTTCGCGCTCCGCTGCTCCAAATGTTTACCGCCTAGTTAAGCCTTATCTAACATAGATCTTAAAAAGTAGCTACCTCACTCCGAGCATGGGGAATTTTGTAACTGTACATGTTAATTATATTATGAAATTTTAGTAAAATTAATTAAAACGATGATAAAAAGATGATTTTGTAACATGTTTGAATTTAGAATGCTTAGTATGACGTATTTGTATCTCCTAGAGTCTCCTAGGACCTAGACGCTAAGGGCATTGCTAAGATAAATGTCAATCTATAAAGTGTGTCATACGTAAATTGCTTTGTTGCATTACGCTAAATCGAAAATAGTGTTTTATAGTAGAAAATACACTCCAATAATAATTAGTATATTAATTAATATAATAATATTAAATACTTAAGAAGTGGGGTTGTTGGTTTAGGATATAGGATATCCTATAAATCTATTTAAATCTTCAAACAATAAATCTTCTTAATAATTATATCATTGAGCCCACAGGTTGGACCAATCCTAGCACTAATAAACTAAAAACTATCAAATCTTCTATCGTTTAAAGCTGTGAGATCCATGTAATACCAAGTCGGTCAATTTATTCAGTCCCTACTTGAGGGACCTTCTGTCTTAAGTTATTACGTAATTAGCAAATCTAACAATATCTTATACTGACCATATCAATATTATAAATCTTTTATTGTTTTCTTGTTGATTACACTAAACACTAATTGAATTCTAAATTTGAAGCTTCTATGTCTCCTAGAAGTGAATGACAAAGTTAAAAAAAATTGGTTAGTTATAATTCTTAAACTACTGGTTACATACAATCCCTGGACTGCTTCGAGAAAAGGATAGTGCACAACCGTGCCGCATTTTTTGTCGACTCGGTGGGCGCACGGGAGTTCGAGATGATAAAAATATTAACAGAAAAATTCTTTTACCCAGGAATATCTATTTAAAATATGTCTACCATTAATAGGAATGCCTAATCTACACTAATGTTATAAAGATGAGTCATTTAATTGAATTTTTGTTTGAATTCTTATACCATGAAAATCCCACATATCCCTGATCCGTATAAAAACGGAAATTCTAGATGCCAAAAAATATCAATAAAAATCCCTATAACACGTACGCTGCGGAAGCTATTGACAATAGAGCAAAGTGATGCCTATGTCTGTACATCTACTACAGTTTTATTACATATTGAATCAAATTAATATCCAGCTGGTGTCTAATATTATAAGGTAGCTGTTAATAATTATCTGTAACTCTTGCTATGACGATTTTCTTTAGTCTATTGCTACAAAGAAATGGCGATGTACTGAAGGCTTTCTTTGTCAATGTTACTTCAGAATAAATTAACTCATAACAAATAGTCGTATTAATTTAATTTAATATGTTTTCGTTATTCATATATATAATTAATAATATAACTGAGATAATGAATCGTTAACTTCTATTAGTATTCAACATATTTATAAATTAGTACGAAATTGCATCATAATTTAAATAGATTTGTCTTAATTGAATTTAAATTATGTGAAAACTCGCCACTTTTCCAATAATATTTCTAATATATATATATATACATATTATATCTATTCATATTTCTATATATTCATCATATTCAATTCATAGGTATTCAATGGAATAGGCGAGTGGCGCTTTTGTTGCGTGACGTATTTTAAAATTCTATTGAAATCTTCCACTTCCAATCTGAAGCTTCTTAATATTTTGGGTAACTGCTTGGCCCTTTTTCTCTTTTCGGCCCTTTTATAGGTTTGTTGCTCCAGTTCGCATCCGGAGGCTCCGAATACTAGACATAGTATTATATTATAACTAGTCTGGCCATAAACAATGTTACATAAAAACTTATTTTTTTCAACTTTTTAATTATTTTGAATTTGGAACACGTATATTATTTTAACATCTTCTTTAGATTTTTACGATTTTAAAATTTCGTCGTTTTCCGGCCGTTCGAGGTTATCAACGATGTTAAAATGTAGGCCTGTGTTTCGCAGAGTGTGGTAGCTCCTTAAATGATGTCCTCCGTGCGATCTTAATATCCTCTAATCCACTTGGAGATAAACATCTTCTGGCTTCATCGTATATTTGAAGTATGTAAATATTGTTCTTAAACTGATGAACTTATTCACTAGTTAATTTTAATGTAATCTTCACTTAATTAAGCTATGCCATCAGTAACTTGTTTTGGAATACAGGGTAAACATTGCTTTCACGTGTTTCCCTTTGCACGTGTCGATGATAATTAAAGAGGCCTATCGGGACTTGTTTGGTTTGTTTAATATAATTGTATCGACACTGGACTCCGTGAAATCTGCTGAATCGCATATATAGCTCTTCTGAAATACATACCCTCAAATACACATTTGCAATAAATAGAAATTCTAAAAGTAGATTATTAAAATTGTTAACAATTGTTATAGACAAAACAGTTGTTATCAAGATTGAAAATCATGAAATGTGTAAAACCTGCTTTCATCTTTCGGATATTGAAATGGAAGTTGTAAGAACCTGTGTAAGAGCAGTGTCGGCCTAGTGCGATGTAGATTGTGCGTTCAAATCACGACTGTGCACTGTATCTTTCCTTCTACGTACGCAATTTGTTGAGACGACACATTGGTCTAGTGGTTAGTACCCCTGACTGCGAATCCATGGGTCCCGGGTTCGATCCCCGGCTGAGACGAACATCGATGTAATGAGCATTTGGTATTGTGCTTAGGTCTTGGGTGTTAAAATAAGTATTTATATGTCTATCTATAATATGTATGTATATCCGTTGCCTAGTACCCATAACACAAGCTTCACCAGCTTAGCATGGAACTAGGTCAATTGGTGTGAATTGTCTTTAAAAAAAAATAACTCTTCCACATTCACCGTCACATCGAAAAAAAATCAGTCTTACAAAACCCAAAACATGTGTCAGACACAGAAAGCAAAGGAACTGAAGCCGTCAAGACACGTATTGGGTTGTAGCCCCACTGGAGCATTATGATTAGGTACGTGTGTAACCACTCACACATGCGTATGCAACACCCATGACACAATCACTTTTGCATTGTACCGGAAACATAACTGTATATATGGATTCGTCATTGTGTTAGCGAAATGTACAGAAGATGACTAGAATCCTTCCTACCTTAAAAAATAAAGCCAACAATAAATTATTTACGGTATCGCCGCTTATAGCGAGAAATATGAAATTATTATTTTAATACAAACTCCGCTCATTAGGTCATAATCTAATCCAGTCTCGGTAATCCATTCGGATCTAAGACCCCGCTGATGATGCACAGGGATGTAGTTACATTTTTAATAAATGCTGTTGTCCCGTCCGATTACTTATTGACTAGCACCATAATAAAAAGTTAGCCAGTCAAATTGTACTCCTTAAACTAAAGTACTATTTCTGCCAAATTGTGATAACGCTGTGATATGTAGAAACAGTACTGTACTTGAGTTAATACGTTGCAATTAGACTTTTGAAGTTATACTTCTTTTGGCGCGTTAGGGAAAAATGGTGAGAGTAAAATATTACGATGCGCGTGCATACCGTCACAAAAAACCGACACCCTGAAGTTAGCTATCGTCAACATTTTATTTTTTCTACTGTTAGTGTCGTTTTTTCGACAAAGGTAGTATACAATTTTTGAAAAGATTTTTATCTTATTACGCCAAAGAAGTATAACTTTTAACGCGTGTATATACACACACTTTTTTATTTTTGTCAATGGCATATTTCTGTATGTTTGTGATATAAAGTAAAATGCTAAACTTAAGATTTAAAACTTTTCGTATAACTGAGAAAAATGAAATTATAATTTACTTATAAACTAATATGGATACTAATTCTAAAGAAATCTGGTAAGTGATCATATTATTTAGTACTTCAAATTAGTGTGTCTTTAAAAGCGGGAATAAAAAATACTTTACCTTGCCATATTAAATTTTGTGTTGAGCGTATCCCATTAGCATGTATTAAGTACTTCAATGGCAGCGTTTGAGGATATTTGTGCTTATAACATCATATCCTCTGAATATCAAACAACGCATTAACGTTGAGTACCTTATAATAAGTATTACGTTCCACGTATATAAGAATAATGAGTTGAAAATTTTGTAATTACGGCCCTGTTAACTGAATTAAAATAGGATAATTTCTTCTTTGTGTTTATTTAAAACCTTTTTATATTCAGTTTTAGTTAATTTATAAGATTAAGACAGAGCAAGAATATTAAAGTTCAAGTCCATTATCTAATAAGAATTAAATAATATTGTTTTTTTCTAGTTTAAAAAACCATGCATTTTTTTATGTAATAGGAGGCTCATCTGATGTTAAGTGATACCGCCGCCCGTGGGCATTAACATTGTCAGAAGGCTCGCAAGTGCGTTGCCAGCCTTTTAAGAATTGGTACGCTCTTTTCTTGAAGGACCCTAAGTCGAATTGTTTTGGAAATACTTCAGTGGGCAGCTGGGTCCACATAGTGGTGGTGCGCGGCAAAAACTGTCTTAAAAAACGCTCAACGCTCAAGTAAGTAAATTTTTCTCATACTATAATAGTATTCATGGTTGCTTAAAACTTTTAAATAGCAACGAATGTAAAGCAACATAAGATTGGTAATCATTCAAGCTCAAGTAAGCAATTAACGACTAAACTGTTAAATGCCATAAGTAGTATACTTATTTCAAAGTTGTCGAATTAAACTTCTAAATTATTGCCCCGGTCACTATGATGAGAGATTTTAATCTAGGATTCAGCAGGATCTTAAGCTCTTAATAACCAAACTTATTTAATCAACCCTGCTCTCGGGAATATATAAAGGGTGTAACAAGCAAATGCATATACGTTACCATACCATATATTGACATTATGTATAACATACTATCTATTAAAATACATAAATAATCTATAAAAACGACATATTTCAATAATAGTTATCTTGTATTCGCGGATACTAGGCCTTCATTATTAACTTTATGTTGAATTTCAACTTACATAGTAATAGTAACAATTAAAAATTTATAAATAGAAAAATAAAATAAATTGAAATTTGGACCGTGCTGCGTCCTCGCTGTATAGCGATACTTATTTGTTGAGCGAGGTAAATACCAGCTCTGTGGTCACCGGTACTATCTACCAGGCGCCAGCTTAAATGTTTGGACCTGCCCTGCGATTCTGTAACTCACTTTTCGAACTCACACAGCGGTTTTCGCATCGGCGGTCGGTCTCAAATCAGTCGTGAAGCAGTCATTTTATGTCATCAATCATTCTGAAAAGGTGGGAGCTTGTAGTTTATTGTTTATCAGAATGCCAAATCATAAAATGACTGCTTCACGACTGATTTGAGAGCGACCGCCGATGCGAAAACCACTGTGTGAGTTCGAAAAGTGAGTTACAGAATCGCAGGGCTGTAGCAATCGCCTGCTGACAGATGTCCACAATAAATTCATCTTGTCCTAGTGCCTTTTTAGGGTTTAGGGCTAGTAGGCAGTATTCAGGAGTTCATTATGTGAAATTAGTAGGTCAGGTGTCTCGTTTTACCCGTCCCTATTTACCATTTCTAATACTGTTCTTGTGTGTTATTTAAGATTAAAGAAAATTAAAGATATACAATTTTAACGCTACAATTAATCTATAAAGACGGATTGCAGAAATTTACACGATATAGATTTTCTCACATAAACCAGAATTACCTCATATTATATAAAGTTTTAGAAATGAAACTCTCAAAGGCGCTAAACCTGGACTGTCAAGCTTATAACCGAGATGGCTGGGGATTTTGTTCCGTTTAATTAAGAAAATCTAAATTATGTGATGTTTTACACATATAAAGTGCAAAACTTAAATCTTTATATTCAAACAACAGGGACCTGGTTGCCAAATTTGAAAATGGAAATTAGACATTTTTGAAAGCACTTTCTTTGCTCGTTCTATTGTAGAATTTGGTTTTTTTTTTTTTTTTTATAGAACGGGGGGCAAACGGGCAGGAGGCTCACCTGATGTTAAGTGATACCGCCGCCCATGGACACTCAATGCCAGAGGGCTCGCGAGTGCGTTGCCGGCCTTTTAAGAATAGGTACGCTCTTTTCTTGAAGGACCCTAAGTCGAATTGGTTCGGAAATACTTCAGTGGGCAGCTGGTTCCATATAGTGGTTGTGCGCGGCAAAAACTGCCTTGAAAAACGCTCAGTTGTGGAACGGCGGACGTCGAGGTGATACGGGTGGAATTCCGTATTCAGTCTCGACGTCCGATAATGAAATTCAGCTGCAGGTATTAATCCGAACAACTCTGAACACTCTCCATGGTAAATGCGGTAGAAGATGCAGAGTGACCCCACATCTCTACGCAACGCCAAAGGATCAAGCCGCTCGGAGAGGGATTGGTCGTCGACGATTCGAACCGCTCTGCGTTGTATACGGTCAAGTGGAAGGAGCTGGTACTGGGGAGCCCCCGCCCAGAGGTGAGAGCAGTACTCCATGTGGGGCCGAATTTGCGCTTTATATAGTTGCATGCGGTGGCCCGGAGTGAAGTACCGCCTCGCCTTGCTGAGCACACCAAGCTTTTTGGAGGCTAATTTAGCCTTTCCCTCCAAGTGACCGCGAAACTGAACGTCGTTCGATATGTCAACGCCAAGTATTCCAATGCTGGCTGTGGCTTTAAGAAGAGTGTTTTCGAAAAGAGGAGTAGCGACAAAGGGTGTTTTTTTAGCGGAAAACGCGCAAACTTGTGTCTTCTTGGGGTTAAATTGTACTAGGTTTAGTCTGCCCCAGTCTGAGACTCCACGTAGTAGCGTTTCGACTTCAGACACAAGTTTGTTCCGGTACTCATCAACAACTGCCCGAGAAATACCTGCCCGGCCAGTGTAAAGAATATCCCCAGTGCTGTCATCCGCATAGCAGTGAATGTTGCTAAGTTGCAACATATCATTGATATGCAGAAGAAATAGGGTCGGGGATAGAACACAGCCTTGTGGGACCCCAGCGTTCACGGGTTTAAGGTTGGAACATGCTCCGTCGATGACGACCTTGATGCTCCGATCGGCCAGAAAGCTGGAGATCCAGTCGCATAATTTCTCGGGAAGCCCATAGGCTGGAAGCTTCGAGAGCAGTGCTCTGTGCCACACCCGATCGAAGGCTTTCGCTATGTCCAAACTTACCGCCAGTGCCTCCCCCTTGGACTCAATTGCCTCTGCCCACCTATGGGTAAGGTATTTTTTTTTTTTTTTTTTTTAAATTGACATAAAACATTAACATAAATAGCAAAAGCGGTGCCGTCCCTATTACATGTGGACACGACAAGCGAAATTAAATGGATACAAAAAACAGTGTTACATATAAACAAGCATAAAAATTAAAAAATTAAAAAAGCAAACTATAAAAGAATTATACTATTTGAACCAAAAATAAATCCTAATGCCTAATTCTGTGTCTAATTCTACTTTTAGCTGAGGCCAAAGAACCGTGAAAAATGTCGAAACTCTGAGCAATATCATTATGGTAACGACATAACCTATTAATTGGTGAGTTTCTGCCAACGTTTGTTCGACAATGTGGGATGTGAAAAGATCGTCGATTGTACAAACGACTCCCGACCCGAGGAACTTGTATGGATAAACGTTCTAAAATTTCTGGGCAATCCACAATTCCGTTAATAACTTCAAATAGGTATAGCAAGTCGATGTTTACTCTACGAACACTCAGAGATTCCAAGTTATAAAAATTTAACCTATCCTCATATTTACTCAACATTGCACATTTATTATTTCTAAAGGATAGATGGTATAAAAACTTCCTCTGCACCCTTTCCAGCCTCGCTGAATGGGTTAAATACATTGGAGACCAGACACAACTATTGAACTCCAATATGCTTCTGACGAGGCTGGTAAAAATAGTAACTGCGACACTGGGATCGGTAAGACTCCCTGTTATTCTGGAGATAAAACCAGAGAGCTTTAAGGATCTTTTTATAATACTATCCACATGCTCCCTAAAACTTAGTGAACTATCCATAATGACGCCCAAATCTCTTATGCTTTTAACCTCTTGAAGTTTCTGGCCCCTAATGCAGTATGTTAATGGTGAAGATTTCTTTTTTTTCGAAAATTTTATGCAGCAGCACTTTCTTTCATTTAAAATCATTCTATTCAGCCCGCACCATATGTTAACTTTGTTTAGTTGCTCCTGCAGAAAATCAATATCGATATCCTGTTGAACATGTTGGTATAATTTTAAGTCATCAGCATACATTTTAAAATTGCACTTCAAATTATATGCTAAATCATTCACAAAAATGATAAAGAATAAAGGCCCTAAGTGCGATCCTTGTGGTACGCCCATAGGTATAGGCTGACCATTAGACACATGCCCTCTGATCTTTACCAGCTGTGTCCTATTTTTTAAGTACGAGTCACACCACCTAAACAATGACCCATGGATGCCCATAGAAAAGATCTTCTGCAGTAGTAAATCGTGGCAAATGAGGTCAAAAGCCTTACTGAGGTCGGTGTATATTGCATGGATTTCCTGTCCGTTGTCGATTCCCTTTGCTATGTCCTCAGTGAAACCAAGCAAATTCGTAGTGGTCGATTTCCTTGGCATGAAACCATGTTGCTCTGGGTGTATACTCTGTTTTACATGCCAAAAAATTCTCTGCTGAATAAGAGACTCAAACACTTTTCCAGGTGCTGGTAATATTGAAACTGGTCTATAGTTCTGAACAACGTTTCTATCTCCGCCTTTGTGAATAGGTGTTACCCGAGCAGCTTTCCATACGGTAGGAAACACACCTTGACGCAAAGACTCGTTATAAATCATGCATAGGGGAATCGACATATTTTCGGCACATTTCTTTAGCACAACATTAGGTATATTATCTAACCCTATACCTTTGTTAGCGTCTAACTTCCTAATGGCAGCGCGAACTTCAGATACTTCCAGGATCACATTATGCAACGAGGGATAACACCCAGGGACTAGACCTTCAGTTATTGGAGAAGAAGGATCTATATCAGAAGATGTTGTTGTTAATGAGGGTTGTAGCTGATATACTGATTGAAAGTATTCTGAGAATAAATCGCATATTTCCTGGCCACCATTCGCCTGTTTAGAACCCCAAACGACTTGGTTTGGTATAGAACAACTGTTATGTTTTAAGTTATTAACGTAGGACCATATGTATTTAGGATTTTGTTTCAAAGCTGAGGCAGCGTTCTCTTTAAAAGTTCTATAGCACTCCTTAAGCATTTCATCATATCTTCGTCGTAATATATCGAATGTTTGTTTGTCTCTTGGATTTTGATATAACCTGTATCTTTTGTGATATTTAAGTTTCTCTTTCGCGCATTTAATTAGGGGTCTACTGAACCAGGGAGGGTATGATTCACATTTTGGCATGGTATATGGCGTATTTTCTTTCAGTATTGGTAAAACTTTTGCATAAAAATTTTCCACCATTTGATTTATGTCTGCATTTGATCCAAAGATCTCAGTCCATTGTAGATGAGAGAGAGACTCGTCAATTTTAGTAAAGTCAGATTTATTAAAATTTAAAAAGGGAATTCTTTTATGCTTAAGATATTTTATTTGTCCCTGCGCTACAAGCTCGATTTCAAGTGCAGGGTGGTGACTGTCCAAATGTATAAGTGGATTTAGACATTCACTCACCTTTACCGTTTTGGGGGAGTTAGTTAGCACTAGATCCAGAGTTCGTTCAGAAGTATTCCTAACCATATTGCACTGTTTAAGATTGCAAAAGGTGATATCATCTAAGAATGTATTTTCTACTCTACCATGGCTTAGTTTAACCGGTATGCATGAAAAATGTCTTTCGTCGAAATGCCACATAATATTTTTCATATTAAAGTCGCCCAATATTATAGTTGCTTCTTGATTTATTTTGTTACAAAATACATCGGTCATGTTGTTCAGAAATAATTCTAAATAATCAATACTTACTGGAGAGGGTATGTATACTACACATATGTTGAGGTTGAAACGCGTTGCTCCCCTGGTAAGACCTATACTCACCCATAAATCCTCACACATGGACTTCCATAATGGTCGCTCGATAACTTCTAAACGTTTGTGCACCGCGATACATACACCCCCCCCCATCTTTTTTGGTCCTGGATGATATTGTTGTGTTACGATCACTTCTGAACACCGTATACCTTAGGTCTAAAAATTCATGATCAAAAACCGAGTCATTTAGCCAGGTTTCCGTTAGAACTATGACGTCATAATCATAACGCAAAGAGCTCAAATAAAATGTATTCGTTTTGGTTCTCAAGCCTCTTACATTCTGATAGTATATGTTTAAAATTTTGACTCAAATATAACACTTAGACAATTGACGCAAATATAACACTTAGACAATACCAAAACACAAACTTAGGAGATGAAAATTAAAGGGGAAAATGATTTACTTAAGTATTTACAAGTTTTTCAATTTTTCCACACTATCAATTAGAAGAGACCTTGAGGTAACGTTTTTCCGAGCAAATATTTTTCCGTTACGAATCCACAGAAACTCGTATCCCTTTTCCCTTGCGGCTACTCGAGCAGTGGCATGCAGTTTCTTATTTGCGGGTGACAGCTGTTCTGTAACGTATACGGAATGCGTACTCACAGCAATACCCAGATGTCCAGAATGCAGCTTTTCTTGGGGATTAGCCTGATTAAAACGTCTTACGGATGCCAGTATCTCGTCTCGTACTCGAGGGCTGATGAGTTTAACAACGATGGAACGGGGCCTGCTGGATTGTTGGTCCAGCTTTTGCACTCTGTGGAAATCTACTATCTCTGTGTCTTTAATCTCTCTTGATATTACTTTTCCAAGCTGTTTGATGGTCGTCAGAAGATTTTCAGATTTGAATTCAGGAACACATTGAATTTCTATATTACAGGACCTTGAACGCTGATCCAGGGCATTAAGATGACTCCACAAAGCTCTGTTCTCTGCCTGAAGCGTTTCTATGACTTTTGTGTTCTCGCTTACTTTCTTACTTATACCTTCAAATTGTGATGAAAAGTAGTTAAGTTTTTCTTTCAGCTGCTTAAAATCCTCGTGAATTGACTTATTTTCCAATATTATCTGCTGCCTAACTTCTGCTAGAATAGTTGCAGTTGTCTCTTGGAGTTTGGCCTCTATGTACTGTTTAAGCTCATCCATGTAAGAATCACCTGCACCGCTCAACGATGAGGGTGAACAAATTACAGCACTCGGATTTTCTTGCCTTACTGGGGTGCTATCACCTTTCTTTTCTATACTTTTACAATTGGGACACTTCCAATTAGCTTTTGCCTGCTTAGATTCTTTGTGAAAGTTCTCCGTTGTAGTACCCAAGCATTGGTAGTGATAGTGCCCAACACACAGACAACAAACTTTGTCTTCAATTGGCTTCACAATTTTGTTGCAAGCTTTGCACTTCATCCCGTTATCAAGCTTGTACTTCAAAACGTAACCGAGCAAGCTTGTGCACTATGGTTTCGATGGCAACAATACAATATATCTTGTCGTCACTTATCAGTAGTCTGTGCTTGACAGTTATGTGACGGTATCACAAAGTTGTAATTTAAAAAAAAAGTAACAAAATAACAAAAGAGGGTATCTTGATTAGTGATGCAAAAATATTTTAATGTGATAGTTGTAAAAATGTTGTGTGTTTCGTTGAAATAACAATGGATGACGTAAGCCCGATATAGTTATTGACTTTAACAACACCTCTCACAACAAATAACCACAATTAATATTTATAAAAGCACTTAATGATTGCAACGTATACACCGTTTCAAGCTTGTCACACTACAAGGTAAGGTATACAAGGAGGTCACCAGCTGAGCGACCTCGACGGAAGCCGTACTGAGAATCGCTAATCAACTGGTGGCCCTCTAGATACCTCAAGAGCTGGCTATTAATAATGGTTTCCATTATTTTGGAGAACAAGGAGGTTATAGCAATTGGGCGATAGTTGGACGGATCAGAGCGATCGCCTTTTTTTGGGATCGGATGTATCGAAGCGGTCTTCCAGCACTTCGGAACAGTGCCGAGCGAGTACAGGTACCGGAAAAGGCGCGTTAAGACCGGAGCCAACTCAGGAGCACACGTACGCAGCACAATTGGGGGGATACCATGCGGCCCGCTCGACTTATGAATGTCCAAGGAAGATAGTGCTTTGCGGACAGCACGTTGCCGGAATGTGATTTCCGGCATCGAGGAATCACACCGCGAAATGGTCGGTGGTGATCTCCCTTGGTCATCCAAAGTCGAGTTGGACGCGAAGAGACAGCCCAAAAGGTCGGCCTTTTCCTTCGCAGTGTGGGCCAGAGAGTCATCCTCCCTGTGTAGTGGCGGAATGGAGGGCTGACAAAAATTCCCCTGGACAGCTTTGGCGAGAGACCAGAAGGCTCGAGTCCCTGAAGGGAGTTGGGCCAATCTCTCGCCAAATCTGGCAATGTGCTCTGACTTTGCCTTAGTGATTTCCCGTTTAAAGGACCTGGAGGCTGAGTTATATGCTGTTTTAAGTTCGCTGGTATTGGCATCACGAGATTTCGCCGCTTCCGCCCATGCCTTAAAGCATTCTCGCTTTCGACGCGAGGCCGCCTTGCAAGAACGTTTAAACCAGGGCTGAGACTTGCCACCGATCGGCACCGCAGAAAATGGAATAAAGAGTTCCATGCCCTGCAGAACCACTTCGGCGACAGAGGTGGCGACGGAATCTGGAGCTTCCGGCGAAAAGCACATAGGCCCCCAAGGGTAGGACGCAAAGAAAGACCGCATCCCGTCCCAATCTGCTGACTTATAGTGCCAAATACGGCGACAACCCATAAAGCGGGGCCGTGAAGGGCGCGTAGATGGCACAGTACTCCGGACCACACAATGATCTGATGAACCCAATGGTGGGTCAACAGAGACTTGATAGTTCTCCGGATGTGAAGTCAGCAGAAGGTCCAACAAAGAGGATTTATGACCATCCACATCTGGTATTCGCGTAATCGCAGGGACCATTTGTGTCAGGTCGTAGGCTAAAGCAAAGTCGTGAAAGGATCTTCCCGCGTGATCGGTAGTTTCAGAGCCGAGCCAATCGGCATGGTGGGCGTTAAAATCGCCAAGTATCACGATTTCAGCGGTAGGAACCCTTTCGAGCAGGGAATCTGTAGCCATTTGGATGTGCTCAATGAGTCGGTCAGTTTCGGTATTTCCGCTATGGGACCTATACAGGCATGCGTAGAATCGCGGATGGTCATCGCAGTCTACGCGCAGCCAGAGGTTAGATAGGTCCCTTCCTTCAAGCGTCCCGAGGCGACGAGAACAGATATCCTCTCTGACGTACACGCAAACTCCCGCCCGCGGCACAAATGAATGTTCCAATTTGTACCCCGGGTAGGAGAGGTAGGAAGTATCAGCCGGTTTTATTTGGTGTGTCTATCGCGATTTTTTCAAGTATTTCTGAGGAATAATTTATTGGTATTTGTACTCATTAATAAATAATGTTTTATAAACATTCACTTAGTAGTTGACTCGGCCAAGCGTTGCTGTGGCTAAGATTTTTGTTATATTACATAGTAGTAAACTATTCAAGAGAAAAGGCAGGAGAACACCAATCCACCATGCTTTTTTGGTGGTTATGCCATTAAATTGTAGCTTATGTAAAACGTTGGTATTTATTTTGATAAGGATCAATACCTAGGTACGAATAAAGAGCCTTTCGGTGGTATTTTAATAAAATAATAATAATAAAAGGACGCTTCTTGTGACGTAACTATAAAAGATAGAACATGGTGTCGTGACATTTTTTATAGATATTGATGTGTCCTCAAAAATTGTAATACATCATTTTCTTCTATCATTAATAGTTTTCGCAACGCACGCGATTGAAGTTTTTTGTTTATTTTTTTACACCTTGGGTTAGATTATTCTAGTTTTAGTAAGCATCCCTAATTTTTTTGAAAATTAAACATAAAGCACACAAGCGTATGTCACTCGGGAATAGTGTAGCTTGTCAACAGTGAAAGAATTTTTGAAATCGGTCCAGTAGTTTCGGAGCCTATTCATTTCAAACAAACAAAAAATCTAATCTTTCCCCGTTATAATATTAAGTATAGATAAACCGTAATTATATATAACCTCATATAAGAAATCTTTTACATTCGTTTTATTTTAAAACGGCGTAATATTTTTTTTGAGAAAACATAATTTAATTAGCTTTCTTTAAAACTAGCATAAATTATATCACACAATATTTTATAATATTAATTTACGAACATTATACCAATTAGGTAAATTTTCACTGTATTAAATTTACAAGTTTGAGCCACAAAATCCCCAAATATGAAACGTTAGACACCGGAAATCAGAGCGCTCTATGTTTAATATAGATAAATTATATGAAGTTACATAGTGTATATTTTAATATCTATTTTTAATATTTTATGTAGCTTATTTGCTAATTATTTAATAACACGATGTTCACAAGTAACCTACCTTTAAATTATTTCAAATCTTCAGACCCACTACTTGCCATATTTATTATGTACCCAATTTTGAAGGCGATATACGAAAACGCCCAAATAAAACGCGATGAATAAAAGAAACATTAAAAAAATTAAAATTAAAGATGTAAAAACACATACCGAATAAAACGGATTTAATTATCACAATTTATTTTGAATTTTAATGTGTATGAGCGTTTTACGTGTTTTAAACTACGTATATGTTGACGTCGTCTGCTCCAGCTTTGCGTATCACTATCACGTCTTACCAGACGCAATTAGAAACCCCTAATAAATGTTTACGGATCTATGCTTAAAGCGATAACCGGAACAAATAAATAGGATTTTGTGTTTATTCAAAGTACTAGTGAATAAACACACTAAAAACGTTTCTAGCAATTATGATGTTTTCGAATTTGGGTTTTCAAAAATCAAGTAAAAATGTTTGTGATACCCTTTGCCACTAAAGCATCTTGTATTTTATGTAAATATATTAGTAACAATAACACATTCGTAGTTGAGTTGAATGTAGTAGTAGATTGTAGTAGATGTAGATAATCCTGGTAATTTTTTATATCGTCTATAGTCGAAAGCAATCTAGTAACCTCGACTCGGTTGAACGTCGACATTATATTCACTTATAAATTATCGGGTATTATTATTATTATTAGGGAAATGCCAGATAATGTTGAAGCTCGTGTGGTATTCGGGGGATTATTTTTCAGACCCAAATGTCGGCCAATAGAATTGCACCATGAGACGAAATGTACAGTTAACAAATAAGAATTTCATAGTGAATAAAACAACTACTTAATACTTTTCTTGAAGCAACTACCAGAGAAAATTTTCTAAAAATTATCAGTATAATACCATGTAGGTTGTACCACGTGACGTCGAATGGTGCAATTCTATTGGTCGACATTTGGGTCGGAAAAATAATCATTATAAAATACATATTACATAAATTGTAAATTGACTTCTTCTACGCGAGGTGACGTCTTATGCTTCCCGTCAAAGAGTTTTGGCCAGCGAACCTAGTAGAATCTACATTTTAAAGTATGAAGCTAAAAATCTAGAAGTCTTCAAGAAAAGAGCGTATTACATCCATGAAGATTGTCGACCTGTAAAATGGCATAGCAATTGATTGCTAACCAATAATAACATTTCACCTGAATTGTTACTATTGGTAATACGTTAATACATTTAACATAATATAATATAATTAATGTTTTTTAAGATGGTACTTTTGGTAATTTGTAAGGTTTTTTTACCATCGCACCAGGCCTCACATTTAATTAGATAATTTCAAGGTCTTGTACGATTGTAAACGATAAAAATTCAAGGTAAATTATGAAAAATTTCCTAACTTCCACAAAAATATACAAAATGTTTATCCGTGGATTTCATACGAAAGCAGGATTTAGCTTATTTTGAATGTTGAGCGTCTTGGGAAATAACTGTTCTCGTAAGAATAATATGTCCTCATCCATATTCTTGAAACTGTGTTAACGAATGGTTTGTTTTTATTTTTGGCTGGGAATTTCCCGACTAATTTGACGGAAATTAAAATATATTTGATTTATGTTTCTGGTGGACAATGGAGCCTACGTCCAGAAATGGACCGAATAAAGAGGATGATGAAGATCTGTCTGGTGATTCCAGCTTTAGCCACATGTTCACGAAGTTTCATCGAGCCTCAAGTAGCTATTGAATAGATAATAGAAACATTCTATTATTTATGTGACAAAATATTTTTATAGTGCAATGTCAAGATATATTACAAAAATACCTACTAATACATATATATATGCAAAAAATAATACGCTAAGGTGATTAGTGTTACGTGCATAATACGCATACTTTATGTTTGTGTCTATTTGACGCCAGTTTCCTTACGATGTTTTTATGTCATACAGGGAATTGTGCTCATACAAAGAATCAAATCACAGTCAACTCAAGCAACAAACGCACATACAATATATACTTTATTACCTAAAATGATAAAGGAATTTCCCAGTTTAATTATAGAAAGCAACTATTCTATTACCTTTTCATATTAAATTTTCTAATTACACGAAAACGGAACGCAAAGCGAAAAGCAATAAGTTTTATTAAAATAATATTCAAATTGAAGATCTTCAGAGAAATTGAATTAATAATGGACTAGCTTGTATTTAGGTGTAGTATAATAGGTAAATTTTACGTAGATTTTATTATCTGGGCTAAAGTAGAACTACTATTTATTTTTAAAAAAATATTTCAGCAAGAATTATTTCTTTATTCTTATAATATTTGCTAGAATACAACAGGCGGACTTTCCTTACGCAACATTGTTATTTGTCCTGCGTACAATGTCCACGTAATAGTAAACTACATTCTATCCATATCACCCCTTGGCTGTTCCAGAAATAATAGCCCATGATCTTACCGGTGGATGAAATCGGATTAAATATGTGCCTTCGTATGTGAAGATTTTTTCCGGCGTCAGGACGTGACACCATCGCCCACTAGTGAAATAACCTGTCGTAGTGGGAGTGCCATGCTGTTGCTTGGGCTGCAGCTACATGGGCAGGCACGGGGCAGTACCACTGTCTCACAGAAAACCGGCGTGAAGTGATGTAATAGGTTCATCTTATTGTACTCGCGTTTCGTGCTGTGAGTGAGACTCCCGGAGCCCAGGTTTTGATCTCCGAGCAAACGGAAGAGTTTGACTAATTCACCTTCCACCCCCTGTAGATACATTGTAGACATTCACTAATGTTAGGAGACTCAACTCTAACATCAACGAGGATCACCAGCTTTTGAGGCAGTCTCTTCGCCGCCAACTTGACTTTGGATTTATTATTAGATATATCTAATTTCTGGCTTGTCTTCCAGTATTTATTTTTTCCAAGAACAATTACTAATCACTATTTATTGATCACCCCTTGTGTGTATAAAGGAAATGTTAATATAAAACAGGATCCGTTTCTAAGCCTAATATAATACAAACTCTCATACTACCAAAAGATTTTGCAGACATATACTTTATAAATTTTACAAACAACTTTCATAACAGACTAGAAATTATAATTATTTATATTAAACTTCAACGAATATAAACGCGGATTTACATTATTTACATAACACGTTTGGGTGCTTTTCTCCAATTAGTTAGCGAGGGACTGAAATAAATTATTACAACTTTTTATTTAATCATATTTTAACCTTAACGCGTAAACTTGTGCTTTCAAAGACGAACAAACTGCCCCCAAGAGACCAATCACAGTGAACTTTATCAAGCCGACTAATTATTAAGTCACGAAATTGATACAAAAAATTAAGGCCCAGACGTAAAAAGGTTGTATCGCTACTGGTTTTAGGGTTAAGGTTCATAACAAACAAAATTAATTTTAAAGATCGCATTTCAGACGCTTAGGTGTATTAAATAAAAAATCAATATTTTCAAATACTTTTATTAGAAATTGTATGTATCACATATTATTACATAATAAACATATAAAAAGTTAACTTAAGCACCGATATGTTAAATGATAACACAATATCTCATAAACTATATTTACATTTATTGAATGTAATATAATTATATATAAACATACAATAACTTATTCCACGAAGTAAATAAATAGTATATGATGAATTTCAACTTATTTATAAAGCTTCCATATAATTCCTCCAATTATTATGTTTATTGAACTCATACAAAATTAATGGTAAGACAGTTTTGGAAATATATATTAAGTTTGCAATAAAAATAATCATACAATAAAGTAGTGGATGAAACTTAATAGTTCTGAACACAGAAATGTGAAAGTTACGTAATATTTTATGAAACTGTAAAATAAATTTCTTATTGGATTAAAAACTTATTAAAGCCTTTACTGAACGCTTCAAGTATACGTCAACTGTTAATGAAGGAAACTATGAGATCAGAAACTATATGATCGAGTCTTAATATTTTTATTAGTTCTCTTTATATCTATAAAAACTCTTACGGTACTGGGGACGCAGTAAGTCGCTTCAAAAATTTTATTTAAGCGAGTACAAATAAAGAAAGAAAGCTGCAATAAAAAAATATAAAACACACCTCCCCTATCATCTGGCCCATTAACCGGTGCTTAGTGCATTCCTCTAATCCCAATACACATTAAAGGAAGCCGGAATAAATGTAGAATAGAATTGATTTCCAATTGAACTAAGGTATTTGAACATTGAGTCGTAGAATGTGGGACACGCTCGCCATCCCACCGTAATTGTTCAATCGATCGGACAGGTGAAAACGTTTCTTGGGTAATAGGAGATTAATAAGTTTAACGAGAAGGTAAATGGTATGAAGGCTTGTAATTAACTTTTACTTACGTCGGTATTGCCAATCGTAGTATGCGAATAATTTTTGAGAACCAAAGTGTGAGATGAAATCTTGAATTTTCTGTTTGATGTTTCTAGTTTTGGTTTATATCTATAATATTTTTCACATTATAAATCAATTTTAAAATTGACTTGAGATATAACGAATCAATACTTAAGAACGGTATACAAAAAACGCACGATTTTTTTTCAAAGTACACATTTATTACATTAAATAAAAGGCAACTTGTCTCGCAACCATAAACAAATGAAAAACTCAGGATAAAGATACAAATAATTGTCTATATACTTAACACTATAATAACGTTACAATTATATATTCCGATAGTAAGATATGTGAAGAAGATATTTTAGTGCAGGAAACACTTATTTAACATACATTTATTTACAAAATTAAGTAGATCCTGGACGGGATACATAATTCCTAACGCAATCGTTTCTATATGATTTGGTTTCCATGGAAACAGTTTGAAACCTATAAAATAAATACTGTGAGTGTTCTTGGCTCTTCAATATGAATATAATCACATTATTAAGGTAAGTGAAGTGAGCTAACAAAGTACATAATAGTACTATAACCAATTATTACACACCTGTGACTTCACGACGAAAATCGTGTTTCTCTTTAAATTTTCAAGAGTTATTATTATGCCATGTGAAAGACACCGATATCGAAGAGGCAAAACAAAAAGGTTATGACTATTTAAGTTTATACGGTTCTATTTTTAAAAGCTTTCCTTATCTTAGCTACAAAACTTTAAGTTATTTATTCTGATATGACTAAGTATTCTTAAATACATTATGTCGTAGGCTTTAAACCTTTTATTTGTGTACTTACTCCAATCAATAATCAAAACTTGTAATGCGTTTGAAGTATATTTCGATTATAGTAACGACAATTAACGTTTTCCATTCACTGGACAAATTGATTTGTTGTTTGTTACAATTAAAATCACCTATTTGCATTGGTTGTGATTTTTATTAAATACATCCCCTTATTCATAATATAATAAATTACATATGTATTTGTATGTTTCTTTCCATCACAGCGTAAACAAAATATGACAGATACGAAATAGTACTTCAAGTTTAAAGAGTTCAATTAAACTGATTCAGGTTTTATGAATAAGTGGTTCATAGACTACTAAAAACAATAGTTGTCACTTGTCTATTACAATATTTGGTATGTTAGAAATATTTTGAATTTTGAATTTCGAATTTAGTTCAATTTGAATTTGGAATCCTTCAAACGCACTGTTTACAATAACTTGTTCCCATAAAAATTCTAGCGTTCCGTATCCATTGAATGTATTTTATATCTAACTAGGTCACCTTACGTCATGGTGTCGTGCTCCTAGAACAATTAATAATGACGTCACGAGGAGGCTTATGTAGCTTGTTGTGGTTTTTACGCCGCTTTGCAGCTCAGCCAAGCTTGAACCTGTTGAAGAGAAGTGGTATGAGAATTTTTATTTATCTTTTATTTATCTTAAATTAAATTCATCTTAAATTAAAGTTTCTATCCAGCGAACATTCTCTTGAGATCTAAGAACAGGAAAATGTAGCTGGGGGACAAATTTTACCAAAAAAAATCGGATGGATCGGAATTTTATATTAAACACTGGCCTGGCGAACATCGTACCGCCTAACAGTCGATTCTTTATTTTTTTAAATACTTATTCTGCTATTCGGGACACCGGTCTGGCTAGTAAGATAAAAAAAAGAAAGTTGATAAAGAAAAAGAAGAAAAAGACAACAAATACATTTTGTCAAAAAATTAAATTTTACCTAGAACCCTTCCACTAACACTTGAACTTTATGATATGGTATTAAAGTTCAAATTGACTTTTAAGTATTATTACGAATATTTTGTATGGGAATATAGAAAAGTGTTGTTTTTAGACTTTTTACACAATTTTTTTTTTAAATAAAATTATTTACTTTGTCTGAACTCCGTAAGAACCATCCTCGTACTTTAAGGAATATTATAAAAAAAGAATCGGACAAATTGGTCAAGCCGTTTTCATGTATATAATATATAATATATGTCGTGACAACGGAAAACGGGTTTCATTTTTATATATATATATATATATTCAAACATTTTTGAATATTATTATGAATTAGGTACATATTACAAAGTAATTTAATTTCATCGCTAATTTTATAATGTTACAAGTAAAACAAATAACATCTAGATTCAGTATGGAAACAAGAAACACTTGTTCCCAAGACATTAAGGCATCCTTATCGCTTAAGTTTTATCGTCGGGTCGGCAACTTTTCACAATGTACCCAGCAAATTATTTTAGTTTCGCGTCTAAACACTGTACGCTTAAAGTATTTGTACACGACAAGCGAGCGAATTCAAATACTTAAATATTTAGCTGAACACAAAATGACTACTATTCTCTTATTCATAACTAAATCAGACTGCAATGAGACTTTTAAGTAAATTATTAGTTCGTCTCATTCTTTCAAATTGTGTTTACGCTGTTGTGAAAAGAGACAGATGAGGCCTCGGATAAACTGTTATTTTTAATAATATTACAAACGCATGAACTAAACCTTGCATTTAAGGCCAGGGATGTCTTTGTGCGGAATTAATACTTTTTTGCGATGACCTAGGGTTGTTCCCCTTACCAATAAATGCTTCTCAAGTTTAAGAGACTCATTCATTAGTATTTAATTTTTTTAACTAATAAACAGAATATAAGGTTTAATGGGAATTAAGTAAATCACAAATGTAAATAAGCTCGGCCAGTGTTTAAACGTATTAATGATGCGTAATGTTAATAGTTGTGTTAAATATTAAATCATGAATATTATTGAATGGACGGGATTTAAAATTTAATATATAGAAATTTGAATATTTACACTGATAAGGTGGGAGCTTGTAGTTTATTGTTTATCAGAATGCCAAATCATATAATGACTGCTTCACGACTGATTTGAGAGCGACCACCGATGCGAAAATCGCTGTGTGAGTTCGAAAAGTTAGTTACAGAATCACAAGGCAGGTTACTACGGACTTTTCGTAAATCGAATGCAGATTCATACTCGTATTACGAAGAAAATTATGAAGTATATTATGTCTGATAGTTTGTTGCCAGCCCAAAATTAATCGGGAGTAACATTTCAACCTGCAAATAAATTTATATGTCATCTAAGCCGAGAGCCCAAGTTTGTTAAGTGAATTTCTTTTTCTTTCTTGAATGAGAGATGTCTCGTAGTTTCGTCTTTGTCGTTGTATAGAAATACTAATTATATAATAAATTTGAAAACAAAGATCAATTTAGCAGTTTCATAATAAATCCACAGATACGTCTTAATAATGATTACTCAATTTATCTACACAGACACACAGTGGGACTTAGATTAAGAACTAAATATTTGCGTTAAGTCCGATTTAGAGGGTCCTCCCCACACAATTTGGGACGCGACCATTATACTTAATAGCCAAGCGCATTATATTCTCACTGCTAATTAGAATTTAATTATTTTTCTTGATAAGGGTAATTAGTGTTGCTGAATGTTGTAATTAACACTTGTGTTGTAGTTAACACTTGTTTTATTTGTCGGAGCAATGGCGCTACTGCCAGTTGACATTATCATCATATGTCCGATTGACAGTTCATACAGACATAATGACAATGCTATTAAATATACAAACATGCTATTTCTTTTCATATAAACAATGACTATGAAATCACCAATACTATTGACTATCAAATAGACGTAAATTGGTAGATTTAGTAATATTTGAAAATCTAATAAACCTGAAGTATTTACTGATTTAACTTTGACGTTGTTAATTTATCAGCTTTGTGACATATAATGATAGTGGCAGCTGAAATTAGCCCCATTAATCCGATACACCAGTGTAATTACACTCTTGAAACGAAAAGCAGTGATCTCTTTTCGTCACGGCACAGACAGCGTTAGACAGAAAGGGAGGAAAGAGTGCTTGTTGTGGAGACACGGGTCTACTAGAGAGAAACCACTTTTCTTCAAGACCATGTTATGCGTCATGGGCTCTATCATAAAAGATGGTAATCTTATTGCCATTTCATTGCAACATAGCTGTGCTTATAATATATGCAATTACTGTATCTTGAGGCATTACTATTGTATTCTTAAAAGTTCATAGTAATAACTAATAATAATATATATCCTAGCATTTCCCTGCCACGCTTTGCTGTGGAACATTGTGATTGAATGTGAAATGTGAAATGGTTGAGAAATGAGAAACAAAACAAAGAAATTATAAAAAAAAATAGATAAAACAAACCTTGATATAAATCATGCTTAAATTTCATCTCGATCGGTGTAGAACTTTTTGAGTTTTGAAGTACGTATAACGTTTTCAGTACAAGCGCTATTTAAATTCAAAAGGTATACAAAGCCTTGTAAAAGCAAGGCTCAAGTTACCACGTAGTTACTAAGTTAAGAGCGCGGAGGGTAATAATCTATGAAAGTTTACTCCAGTTTGTGTAAAGTGAGATGCTTTAGTTTGCTATTTACGTTGACATACAATGCTAATAGTCGAATAAGTTGAATTGGATAATGATTAACATTAAAATTAGACGTAAACGTCAATTTAATAGGCTTTTATACAATGTTATAAACCATTACACGTAGAGTAAATTAACTTTATAATCTTAAAATACTACGTCGATCAAACTTCATTATTTTCTTCTTTACTTTTTAACCACTTGTACGCCCTTAGGGCGGGCGTCTTTAACAAGTTCCTACAGAGGCACTTTGTACCTATCAAGTACCTAGTTGAAGAATGAAGAAGTTGAAAACGTGTGGGTACCTACCTACACACATCTACCAATTTTTATGCCTTGGTGGAATTACAATTGTTTTTACTTCGTACAAATAAACTTACTATTGTAATGAAAGTCGGCTTCGGAAGACAGAAAAATAGTACCCTATTTTTAATCAAACTTAACATAAACTGTTGTACATATTTAAAAAAATAACTTGTTCCGAATTTCTAAGAAATTTTTAAAAGTTCAATCATCATGCCAGTCTCACAGCTGATGAGTTCGTCGCTCCACAACTGAGCGTTTTTAATACTAGCTCCCCACTGAAGTATTTCCGAACCCATTTGTCTTAGGGTCCTTCAAGCAAAGAGCGTAAAATTTCTTAAAAGATCGGCAACGCACTTGCGCCTTATGGCAGTGTGATTAGCTGTGGGCAGCGGTATCACTTCACAGTGAGCCTCTGCCCCGGCAACAATCTGTTCATTAAAAACAGATTGTTACCACTAAACGGCCTTCTTCTAGTTTAAGTCACATATCTGCAAAGACAAGCAAGGATCGTCCTTGGACATGTGTCGGTTTTTAGTTCTAATGCGTTCATCATAATTATGAATTATTACCTTGTAATACGTGAACTCTTGTGGTTGCTCTCATGTGTAAAGGAGCTTCCAGGGCACAGGTGTAGTTACCGGCGTCTTCAAGTTTGAGTTGAGCCACCTGTTTTAATTAAAAATAAAATTATTTACTAAATTATAATACTCATAATTCCTCCCATCAGGACGAAAAACGACTAATTTCCATACAACTGTTCATAATAGTTTTCACTACACTTACGAAATACGCGTGTAGCATTAAAGTAGGCAACAATTTTTATAACTTGACAAAACATCTTTTGTAAAATGAGTCACGCCTTGAAGTGAAGGCGAAACTTTTTCCATACATTTTTAAGAAGCTTTTTACCGCATTATGAGTACAATAGGGCAAAATTATGAATTTACTGAGTGGCTGTTATATTTTAGAATTTCTTTCGTAGTTTTAATTATAAGCCGCCTTGTTTCAAAAATATTTTTATTGCTCACTGAAACATCAAAGAATTTTAAATAATAATTATTAAATTTTATGTTAGTTTACGTGACTTTCATATTAGGAATTTATTATATATACGCAACAAGAATATTTAATCTAATAATAATTTAATCTAGTTCAGCTAATCGAAATTTGAATACATTTATTTGGCTTTATTTAAATTGTAAGCCAGCAACGAATGTTAAATTTATTACAATAATATGAAGCTGAAACTGGATTTAAAATGTTTAAAATATGTTTCAGTGGAAAAAGCTATTAAAGTTTGGATATCTTAAGATATCTTATTACTTTTAAACTTACATTGAACTATATATTCCCATTTAAAATGCATTTTATATACTGTATTTTCCATGCGCAAAGTTTTTAATTAAAAATGAGTGCAGGTAGAGAGCACAAAAAGTACAAACATGCGACTCTATTACTTTTTCTACGCGAAATGTTTTTTTGTATTCATTATAATATTTTTAGCGCATCGAGGCAAATTTTGTCTCTTAACAATGGCTTAAAATCGAATAGTCTCATACTTGGTGATTGAATATGTTTGAAATTCGAAATTTGAATAACTAGACTGAGTTATACTGTAACCGGAAATACAAAGTTAGAGAGGTTAATTGTGGTGGGATATCGATATTCTCATTGAACACAATATATTCTGTTGTGTACAAAATTATACGCATTTTGGATGTTCGAATTTCAAATGTTAGGAAAGGAATGGGCTATTATTATATTCTGAAAAGCTATATTCTGTAAAGCATGATGTCGTCCCTACGCTAATGCTAATTTTTATCATACTGTCTTAGGTATGTGAAAAATTTGGTACAAAAGAGATATTGCGATAAGACATTGTTCAAAATTTAGTTATGTTAATTTTTGATACAAAAGCTGAGCTTACTTTCGATAGAGCAAAGTGGTATCCCCAAAACATAGTACTTTTGAAATAGGAGAAAATGTTAAGCCCCCACTTAACCCAACAAATATATTACAGCAACCTGAGTGCCGGGTTTAAATTACAGTCTTGGGTGGTACAGGGTGTGGCTATAGTAAGAGCGATTAAACCAAAAGGACAAGAATAAAAAACTTTCTTATAACTTAGTATGTGTGAAAATAATTAATACCTACGTATTATTAATTATATCATCTTAAACGGTAAGTAAAGATATTTAGAGGCGCATCCGTGTTTAAATCATTTTGTTTTAAGATAATTTAAACTGTCTAAATTTCATTTCTAAGCTTCGTTTTCTGATGAAATGACCTGCTTGCCAAGTATAACAAAAAGAAACAATTGATGTTTATAACACTTATTACTACTATAAGTAGACAAAAGAAGTTTTTTTTTAATAAAAAATATGAAATCATTTGAAATGGTTTCACTTCTATATTCTTTTCATTCATTTATTTTTATAAAATAACTTATTTTGAAATTATCTTGTCTGCATATAATGTTTAATTAATAGATAATAATCGCTAAAAGTGTCTCCGCCCTACAGTGTACAGTGCAATCATAATTACGTAAATACTTCAACAATAAGTTACCGTCTCTAATTAGCCGTAATTGCTAGTTTGCGTCCACGGCCTAGGACACCCAACTGTGTGTACAGACCTAATGTTGCCATAACTTTTACTTAAATAATTAAATCTGGAATATCTTAATTTATCACTTAGTGTACAAAACATTATTTTCAAATTTACGTGATATCTTTACACAAATATTCAATAAAGCAATGATTAATTTTTAAAAGAAATTTAACTTATAAAAACCAATTTGTGTTTCTAAAGTTCACAAAAACAAGATTTTTGAAGTTATACTGCTTTAGGCGCGTTATGAAAAATTGATGAGAGTGAAATTTTACGATGCGCGCGCACCGTTACACAAAATTAACAGAATGAAGTTGCCCACGGAAGATTCTACGGCATTGGACATAATTTAAAAACAACATTCGAATTATAATAGAACTTATGTTACACTTAATGTGAGAGAATAATAATAAATATTTATTTATTTAATTTTTCAAATGTAAACTGAACTTTATTGACTATACCTAATGACTCCTTTTCCAGTCTTTGATTATTTAATTGTAATTAATTATTTGCATGCAATCAAAAACTTTTTTTAAAAATGCCGAAGAAGTATAACTTCTTACGCGCGTACATAAGTACACGCACCCTTTTTTTATATATTTAAGGCTAGACAATTTACTTATGGAGGTAGTTACAAAATTTTATAAATATTTCTTTGTATGGTACTCTTTCAAACCCAATTTATATGATAAAAAATATTAATGCATATATGCATACTTTTAAAAATTCACTTGAAAAGAACGCTTACAACTAAGGCGCTTCTTTATTTCCGTAATTCTATTAGAAGACCATCAACCCCGGGGCCTGGGAAATTGCCTATTCGATTTTATGTCACATATACTAAAATACGTTTTTAATCAGCGTCGTCGGTCGTCATTCTATGTCTAGTTTATATATATATATAACTGAATTGCCAAATATTTGCAAAGGAAGATATAAAGAACAGACAGACAAACACAACAACTTCAGAAGAACGCTTCTTGGCTATAACTCGATAACTGAGAGGAGCTAACGAAATTCGCTTGGCTATGGCTTTCAAAAAAAATTACTTTGTTTTTTAGTAATCTATGAATCGAGGTATTTTTTTATCTCTTCGTATTTGTTAAGTCCTTGTCATTTTAAATCTTATATTTTATTTCTCTTTATCTACAAATGTGTCAGTGTGTCCAGCGTTGGCAAGTTTTTATTAATAAAAAAAGATAATTCAACTATCTATACTAGATATTTTAATGCTCAAAATTAAAAGACCGTTGAATTTAAGTAATATTTATAATTTTTATATTTATAATTGTTACCTACTGTCATATATTTGCGCTATTGCTCATATAATACAATATATAAGTCTCGTACCGTTTGTAAGGTCAGCCAAGACGAGCTAAGCGAAGCGCAAGTTTCGTTAGTAAAAGCTTTGCCTCACTATTTCTAGTAACTTTACTAGTTAGGCAAAGCTTTTACTTTTTATTTTAAAATCTGACAACTTTTCTTTAGTGCGTGCCATGTGGTTTTCTGTTAGAAACATTGTTCATGAAAATTCTTGGTGGAAAGTAAAATACAAACCTAACTTTTATTCATAAGTTACGTACCTGAAGATGACTTGTCAATGTTAGTTGATCAGTTTCCACCAAAACGCCTCCTCGAACCTCATCCAAAGCGGTTGTATTATTGCCCCTGTACCAGAAGAGCTCGGGTGTCACGTCCCCAGGGTCCAAATTAAAAACCATACACTTAAGGGATAGAGTTTCTCCAGTTTCTAAAAAGGTCTCTTTGCTGATTTTCATATCCGGTGCTGAAAATAAAACATTTATACGTAATTCAAATATGCTTGTGATTTAAAATTATATCTAGCGAACGTACGTGTCTTAGTCAGAACTGTTCTTATTTAGTCCCTTTGTATAAATTGAATTTTAAATTTCAACACGAGACGCTCATGTTACGAGTACTTTACTTTTAAATGTATTCAATAATCTTGTAGCGAATCGAATAGATAAGATACGCACTAAAAATGTACATACTCTTTTGTGTAGTAGTGTAGTTTTCTATAAGATTTTGATATAATATGTGTATGTGTAACATAAAGATAAGACACTAAGAAAAAGAAGAAAGCGGACGTCACTCAGAACAGACTTTTAAGACGAGTAATATTCATGTTTTTTTTTTCCTTGAGCGTTTCTATGTTAATATAAATTAATTACTGTTGTTTGTAAGGAATAAATCAATTCACAAAGATAAAAATGGGTTGTGATTTATAACAAGATAGCACATCCCATAGTCTATACTAATATTATAAAGAGGATAGACTTGTATTTAAGTATGTCTGTAACGAATCGGCTCAAAAAGTACTGGACTGATTTGAGAAATTCTTTCACCATTTGAATGCTTCATTATCACTGATTAATATAAGCTATTTTAATAGCAAGAAAAAATAAGGTTCCGTACTAAAATTACAATAATAAGTAAAAAAATGTCTATAAAATATCTTTCATCGCACGCGCTGCGAAAATGGTTGATGATAGAACAAAATTTTCCACAATATTAAAAAACATAATATCAATATCTACAAAAAATGTTAAAAAAATAAATGTCCAGCCGGCCGCTAGTTATTGTATCAAATTACAATTAAATGCGTAGGTAACCCATTAACCTGACGTTTTCCTTAAAAACGCTTGTTTTCACTAATAAAGTACTGCCGACATTTGTTTGATCAGAGTATTTCTTTAAATTGCCTATTATACCGTATTTTTTAAAATTTACTGTTAAATACAAAATTTCTTTTTAAACTTTACCACAATTGAATTCTAAAGAATAATGATTATATTTTATGAGCTTAAAGTGAATGGAGCTAAAGAAGTAGAGAAATATTTCAGCTATTCGCGAGCACACCTGTGGTTTTAAAGTAGGGGGAACTAATTGAAATATATTGTGCGCTATATTTCTTTTCATTTTACAAAATATGTAAGAAGACAAAATAAGCATTATTTTTCAATCAAATCAAATCAAAATCATTTATTCATATAGTTCATTCATGTAGTAGTAACGTCAAGAAATCAATATTTATTAAATGCTTCTAATTTTACATTTACTGCCAGTTCTCAAATTAAGAGCGTAGAACGGAAGAGAAGAACTGGCAATAAACTCTCCGCCACTCTTTTTAATCGCCACGTTCTTTTGTTTTACACAATGTTTTGTAAGGAGCTGCAACCATTACCTACACTATGATCCACATGACATCTTTAGTAATTAATAGTTAGATTAATTACTAAAGATGTTAAAGTTGAAGTTAGATTTTTCCTCTATTAGCAGGAGGCATGGTGAAATAGGAGCACGCACTTACATTCTAGTGGGAACAACACGCAAATCATAGGGCCGATTTACATTATCTTAGTGTTTAGGAGAGTGCTTTAGTACAACTTGAAAGGCAAGTTCTTTAGTGCTTTAGTGCGTTGCGAGTGAACGTTTACATTTCTTCCAGTAGAGTATCATTACAGCGCCACAATGAACGCGCAACGACGTCGGCAAATACGCTCTATTCTACGCAAAATACTAACTGTAGTTATGGAACAAATAGAAGACGAGATTTTATTCGAAATAAATAAACTAAATATAAATAATAAACAAATAGCTTCTTTTAAGGCAGTGTATGCCGAATGCCTAGCCTGTTTGTTTTTGTATAAATTGTTTTTAACGTTCCACAAACATTCGTGAACAACATATTCAGACACAAATTTGATAGTTGTACCTTCCGACCATTTTAAAAATCAAAAATCACGCACGCTTTTCACGGCACTTATGCACTCTCCTAAAGATTTTCCTAAATTACGTATTTACACACAACGAGGGAAGATCTCAAGGGGTGCGCGGGCGCGGGAGAGGTATCCCTTGCAACAAAAATAAAAAGCGATTCTATTTTGATTCAATTTGAAAGTCAAGTAGAACCATACTAAAGCAAGTAGCGTTTACATATTTCAACTAAAGTACTATCCTAAAGCACTCTCCTAAACACTAAGATAATGTAAATCGGCCCATAGTCGAAATAACTAACGTCACCGCATACACGAGTTCAAGTCTGACCAGTCACCACAAGTAGCACCCGTTCACGAGTTTAGAATTAACTGAACTGTGTCTTATTCTCCTCAGAATTTAAAAATAAACACCTTTATAATATGATTACTAATCGAAGCTTTCAAACAATTCGATTCAATTCAATTTGATGATTCAAAGGATTATATATCCACCAGAATCAAATCTTCAACCGTATTTGACGTAACAAATTCAATTAATGGATTTTAAGAATCGAGCAATGTTACCCTACATGTGTTACCCCAATATGTGTTAAACATGCAGACAGACAAACTAACTAAACTAGTTAAGACTTGCTTGTTTGAGTAGCGGAGCGGGGTTCAGCCATTTTGTATATTAATTACGTTAAATTATTATGAAGTTCCTCATACAACGATCTTGGGTTTGTATTTTTAGTGCGAGAGAAATTCCCATTATACAATAATAATATTATCTAAAGAGTTGATGTAATTTAACGATAGTACATACAGTGCAAATAACCTGGGGACTCTTGGTTCGATTCCCCGGTAATCCAAATTGTTATTGTTTGCTAGAACTATTTATCAAAATGCAACCATTATAAATACAGTATGAAAAAGCGGACCATCAAATGTTCTAGCTCCTGGCAATGTCTCCAAACAGGCGTTTCCGTTAGCCTCCGAAATTTAAAAGATGCGCGGTTACCGGATCTACCAGATGCCAGGGCTGCATGTGCAGGTGAAATACGAAGTGACTGATGGGGCCAGTCGTTTGTGTTGGTACGTTATTGCATTAAAATTGCATTGAATACTTACAAAACTGAACAGAATTCTAAGGATCACAGCGATATACCGACGGATTTGAAAATAATTTCGTAATGGTTCCTTCAACATTGATGAATGATATCGCAGCATTAGGATCTCGTGGTATAAAAATTGAACCGCAATAGCTATTGGGAGTCATCAGTACCGCTGTATGCAAATATCCCTTAGCTTACTTGTATCTAAGAATCCAGCATAATTATGATGAAAATTATTTAGTGATTAGTTACCATGTACTTGAAGTCTAAAAACTCTTAACATAGGGGGATGAGTAGACACATGACACCAATACACTCCAGAATCTTTAGATTTTGCATCAGATAATGATAGCTTCCAATTCTCTCCAGCCAAATCTACTTTGTATCTGAAACATGATAGACATATTATAATGTATGTATAATTATAGTGTCATAATGTCTATAGTACAATTCATTTAAAGTTGTCAGATTCCATTAATTATTTACACGGTAAGCGGTATTTTATTTAAAAAAATATGTAAGCTATCAAAAGAATGAAGGGTCGATTTATTAGTAAGGTAAGAAACGTATTATAAATAAATTAAAAGTAATAAACACATTAATTGATTATTTTTTTCGATTTGCACGAAGATACTGGGTACAATTTTTATAATTTAACCACATGACTGAAACTTCCTTGTTGGCCTGAAAAATTGAAATTTAAAGCATGAATATTATGTGCTTACCTTGAATCAGCTGTATAAGTTATTAGGTTTAACGTCAATAGTTCCAAGTTATTTTCATCTGAGACTTTTAGCCAGGATACCTAAAATAATTATCAAATAAAATAGTCACGTAAATCAAACACAATACTGAAATATAATAATACCAGTTCATATTATTCAATTAATTGAAATCAAAACTTTATAGATTCCCTATTACTTTATTACACAAGTAAAGTTTGCACAAACAAATAGAAAGTTGGGAATAGCACCATGATTTTATACAGCTCAGAAATGTTCGATTTGCAACATCGTATAAAGTTAAAAAACAACGTGCGTCACGGTCGTGTTAGATAACGTGTAATTCTCAAACAATTGGGATCTTGTTGACGCCTACGTATTATTTCAAATTGCCAGTTTATCTGAATTTGCTACTCTTTTTTGTCGAAGAAGCTAAATAAGTAATTTTGGTATTTTATGGTATTATTAGTATGCTAAGAACGTCGCGTCGAATTTATTACTTATACAAAACCTTCGTTCCGTTTCCGGTGACTTTTCGTTAGGTTCAATATTTAAATATTAAATTCAAACAACAATAAATTCGGCGCATGAAAATGTTAACAGCTTGTTATTTTATAAGTGTATATTTAAATATACAGAGGAGACTCGCATGAAACATGACTCCACGCTTCGAAAACAAACCTAAATAAACTTTGTAAGTCTATTTTTTAAATAATCAATACCGAATTTGTTGAATTGTTTATTTGATGGTTTCACAAATTCCATCCACTAAGATGTTGATTGTTGGGCCTTTTGAACTCTACCAAGGTTTTCATATTTGTATAATGATATTTGTGTATATTATGTGATAATTGATAAAAACTTAGTTGCGACGATGAACTATCTAACTTAATTTTCTCTTCTACTTATACATTTGAAATTTCCTCAACAAATTTATAATCACAATAAAACTAATCATAAATTGTATACTGTCATTTTTACTAGGTACTGTGGTCGAGATATAGCTAAGCTAGTTATTGAATTATCTAATTAAGTACTCTTGTGTCACTCTACAAATAAATGTGACAAATTCGAATCTAACTATTCGTAATCAAATCTAATCTAGTACTTTTATAAATGAAGAAGTTAGGATGTAACACGTATATCAAAGTTTACCTTGCGGCTTCCCCGCACCCTTATTTCTTAATAAATGGACTACACAACCTGTAGGTCCTGACTTCTCACTCATCCAAAAAAACAATCTCTTAAGTTTTATATATAAGTACACACTCCGCATATTAATAGGACATTTCTTCTAGTAATTTACTGATATTTTTATTGGCAAATAACTTAGCCTCCCAACTCAAAACAATTGAAGTCCGCTAGACCCATTGAACCAAGAAAGCTGCGAAAGCGCAGACACATTAAATTTGCTAAAATATTTTTGGTACTGGCTCTGAATACGAAACAATGCACTGAATATTCAAAACATACCGTCTTGTCTCTCAAAGAGGAGACTTTGCAATCAAAGAGCACTGTTGACCCTGTGTCAGCATCCATGATTGTCTCCGAGCTTAAATCTCCTTCGAACGATGGTGCTTTTAATCTAAAACATTTTTTTACAATATACAATACATGGCTTTGTAATAAATAATAAACGTAGTGTAAAAAGTTGTGGATAGATTTTAAGTCCTTTTTATCTTCATACATTATATAATTATAATATAATTGATAAACTAAATGTCTCAAAAGTATTTATTAAATAAGCTTAAAGTTTTAGTACCGCAACACCATTAGTACGTCCCAAGACTCTCGCGTGGGCTGGGAATCCACACTATATTTACGTAAACGTATTGTTTTAATTAACCATAAATATTGAATTCTTTTTTAACCAGCATTTTACCGAGAATTCTTCAGTAATACAAACTTTTCTAAGTAATATCGTATGAAAAATTGTGACAGTATCTACATATTTTAAGTTACTAAAACTTAGGCGTTGTCTATGGATTTGGATTAAGTTTTGTTTTTGAACAAAAAATAAAGCTGATGTAGATACATTTCTGTTTTTAAAGGACGTGATACAAACATAACCCACTTAACGATTTTATTTGTACAATGTTTTTACCAAATCACTGTCATTTTACAGCTAAAAAAACTTTGACGAAAAACAATGTCATTACACTATTATTAACAAAGTTAATTTATTTTCAGTGACTAGATACTATTAATTAATTGACAATACAGGTATTATATTTTTAAAAGCGAGTAGAGAAGACAAATGTCAATAGGCTTAATAATTTAGGTTTAAAACTTTAAAAATTACCTCATCCAGCTTTCAAGGGGAAGGTGATTACATTATTAAAAACCATGCTTCTATAATGTGAAGGACTTCATAGATTTTGAGAAACTAACATAGAATATGACATAATAAATAATTTAATTGCTTTTAATCATATTGGGTCATTTGCATGCTAGTTTAATTTTAATTGTTCGTCATAATATGTACCACATTCAAAAGGAGTAATTATTATTAATACGATTTCTGTTTTGTAAGGTATTTAATGTTGAAAGTAATCATTTAAACAACCCTTTACTAATACACTGCATGACTTTCAAATTGCGAAAATGAAACAATTAAAGGATAGGCTGTTTATGTTGTTTGCTAATGGGAAAACTCCTAATTTCGAGAATGACTGCGGATATATAAATACACACATACATACTTTATTATAAATAAACATCAATTATATCCAGATGTCATTATCATTAACAAATATTTTAAAATTATCAAATTTCTGGCATGACCTTCATTAAAACGAAATCAGTCAAATTGCAATATTTTAACTATAATATATTACTTCGTCTCCTGTCAAATTATGTTTACATAACGTGTGATGTAAATGAATGTTAAGTGTAAGATGAATACTTTAGTTAAGACGCAATTAGACGGAGAGTGAAATGGGCGGGCCATATTGCAAGGTGCACAGATAAAAGATGGATCGCCGAAGCCGCCTCCAGAAAATGTTACGTGGGAAGACCACAAAAGCGATTGTGGGACACACCACGAAGCGTTTTCTGGAACAAAATAGATGGAGGAACCTAACAACAGATCCAAATGGAAAATTCAGAAGGAGGCCTTTACCCAATAGTGGTTCATACTGCTAAACACAAAGAAACGGAAATAACAATAACTAACGTTGACTAAGAGTATAATCCAAACCTAACTAACACTCATTTGATATACGTCTTTTTTTTACAGTATGGACCTATTTTTATTATATTACTAGCTGACCTGGCAAACGTCGTCTTGCCATATATATCATTTAAATAATAAAAAATAGGAGTAGATCGTAGAGGGGTGAAAATTAGGGGTTGTATGTATTTTTTAATTATGTATCATAAAAATAATAAAAATCTAAAAAAAAAATAGGAATGGACTACCCTTAACATTTAGGGGGATGAAAAATAAATGTTGTCCGATTCTCAGACATACCCAATATGCACAAAAAATTTCATGAGAATCGGTCAAGCCGTTTCGGAGGAGTTTAACCACAAACACCGCGACACGAGAATTTTATATATTAGATTTATTTATTACAGAAATATTATCATCAATAAACTTTGCTATAATAGAGGCCACCAATAAATAAGAGGTCTCTAATCTTTGCCATGCAAGTGAGTACATATAGTCGTTTTCCTTAACTTCACCGAGTGATTTACGACACATAGAAATATTAATTCGTAGACAAAAAGCATAAGTGCTGAAAATCGCAAGCAATAAGCTAATACTATATATTAGTAGTTATGCATTATATGCAAATCCTGTATTTATAAATGTGTTGATTGTTCAACAAAATGTATGTCACGTAATAACTGGACTGCATAGCATTTGTTTGCCATTAGATTACGGCACGCTCGCACTGGGACGCCAATTAAACATCTAGGGCTGCGACCAGCAATAGATGGCAAATAATAATTTACCGCCTGTTGTGTCTTTCCACAGCTATGATTTACATAAAGTTGTTAAATTGATATAATTTTAATCTAAATATTTTCATAACACTTGTGCTTTAATTTGAAACTTGAAAAAGTTTACCATTTGTAAGTCCTATAGATTCTTGAGTAGTATTAGTAGATGAAAATACGATTTCTTTCATTTATGGTAGTGTGTTTAAGCCTATGCACCAATAGAATGTTCTTTTTTTAACGCACCTATATGATGAAAGAAGTTGTCGAAGAAACAAACATGGTAAATACGACAAGCGTCACAAAAGGATGGAGTTAGGTTCCATACTTGAAAAAAAGTCTATGACTCGACGAATGAGCATTTTATGATGAACAAACACATCGTGAGGAAACCGGCATGAACTAAAATCAACGATATCAAGGCGCACTCGGCTAGAATATACATAAAAAAAACTAGACCTTACAGTTCCACAAAAGCTGTTGATGATAAAGATCTATATCGAATAGCTAATAATCATATCGCGATTAATTCACATAATATATTCATGCTTCCAGTACGCTGAAGATATGGAAGCGATCCGTTTGCATATTAATTGCCTAATGTTAATATGTATTGGAATAAGTTTATCTTAATTAAGTAGGCTTTCCAGGTCACTTGATAAATTTGTCAATTAGTTAACCGAATTTGCTTCAGCAAAAACTTTAGAGATGTCAATGGACACCCGGATGGAACGAAATTCCTTTCGATTAATTTATATGTTAATTGGTATCATAACAGTATGATAGATTTTCTCGACACCAAACTTACGACGAAAAAAAAAGCCAACATCACGAGGTGTTCTCAGGCGGTCACCCATCCAAGTACTGACCTCGCCCGACGTTGCTTAACTTCGGTGATCGGACGAGAACCGGTGTATTACAATAGCAAATAGCAAAAAAGTGTCGTGACAACTTTTCGTAAGAATTTTTTCCGTCTTGCCCCCTTTTACTACGCGCGATAAGGAACTTCGTTCCAATAAAAAGCAAATGTGTTACCCCTCAGGTGTGACCGTGTTCACAGTAGAGCATAAATTATTAATAGAGACCCAAACAGACGAATCATAGTTTTCCATATTTAATTAAAATTATAAACCTTTTCTATATGTTCGTGGTTTTAAAAGTAACACGATATTTTACTTATATTGTATTTTTTTTTTTTAAGACAATTCACACCAATTGACCTAGTCCCATGCTAAGCTGGTGAAGCTTGTGTTATGGGTACTAAGCAACGGATATACATACATATTATAGATAGATAGACATATAAATACATATTTAAACATCCAAGACCTAAGCACAACACCAAATGCTCATCACATCGATGTTCGTCTCAGCCGGGGATCGAAATCGGGACCCAAGGATTCGCAGTCAGGGGTACTAACCACTACACCAATGAGTCGTCATAATGTATAAAGGAGGCAACTTTTAAATCCTTACTACACTACAACAAGATTATTGCAAATCGAATCCAAGACCTCTCACCTCAATAAATTACCATGCTTTAACCAATCGATTTAACATGGTGTGAAAATAGTAGGAAATTTACTCACACAATCAAGCTACGATAATATAATATTACTAGCTGACCTGGCAAACGTCGTTTTGCCGTGTATATCATTTATAAAAAAAAAATGGTGCGTGTACTTATGTACGCGCGTAAGAAGTTATACTTCTTTGGCTTTCTTTATTTTTTTTAAATATTAAATAATTAATAATAGATATTTAGCGTTAATAATTTAACAATATTTAATATTTAGTATATTATTCAATTGTTAATTAATATTAATAACAATTATTTTTTATTATATTATTAATTTAATTTAATAACTAGGTATGTTTCATAACCTTTTAACTAAGTAACAATAGGTCTTTGTGAAAAGCATTGCTAAATTTCTTTGAAAAAATAATTAAAACTGCTTTATTTGTTTAAAAGGTACTACAAATGTCATTATGGTCATACGTCATGCATATTCTATTTCTTTTTACTTGTCTTATTCCCATCTCGCTCGCGCACGCTCGGCGCCCATACTGAATTTTGTGTCATAGGTGCGCGCGCAACGTAAAATTTCACTCTCATAAATTTTCATAACGCGCCTAAAGAAGTATAACTTCAAAAATAGGGGTTGATCGTAGAGGGGTGAAAATTAGGGATTGTATGTATTTTTTTATGAAAATTAAAAAAAATTAGGGGTGGACTACCCTTAACATTTAGGGGGATGAAAAATAGATGTTGTCTTAGTCTCAGTTATACACAATATGCACACAAAATTTCATGAGAATCGGTCTATCCGTTTCGGAGGAGTTAAACTACAAACACCGCGACACGAGAATCTTATATATTAGATATAATTCTCACAGTCTCTTAATATCTCAAATCTATGCTATTAAGTTTACGTAGAACTAATATCAGATCCTGGAGGTGTTTGTTTATTTAATACACATGCCATAAATTTAGTAGTACAATGAGACCTGACACAGCTTGAAGTCATATAAGGTCATCCTAATTTAAGCTGTAGATATGATCATAGATTACGTCTCTTTACATACATTACTACGGTAATAAACAAATTTTAATTATTAAATCTTAATTTGCTTGAGCTGATTGCTGTAGTTTCAGTGTAAATAGTGGTGTTGAGTTAACCATTGAAAAACATTTTTTTTCGTGTTGCAAGATTCAATAGAATCAGAAATGTGTATTTATATGTGCTACGGGAATTCTTAGATTTCATTTATTTTGGTGATTAAAAGGCCTGGATATCAAAGTATAAGGCTAATACACAAGGTTTATATAACTTAAATTGCCTTTACTTCAAGATTATGTTCGGAAACACACTATTTAAAAATCTTATACTTACTATAGCAGGACCTTAGGGGATACGTGACCTTACGGAACCGTACGTGATAAAATGTCGCATTAATGTCTGATGAAAAGTAAATGGATGATTATAATTGGACATTTGTTTAATTCAATAAGGCTAATAATAGTACATAAGGTTTGTATAACTTAAATTGCCTTTACTTCAAGATTATGTTTGAAAACACGCTATTTAAAAATTTTATACTTACTATAGCAGGACCTTACGTGATACGTGACCTTACGGAACCGTACGTGATAAAATGTCGTATTAATGTCTGATGAAAAGTAAATGGATGATTATAATTGGACATTTGTTTAATTCAATAAGGCTAACAATAGTACATAAGGTTTGTATAACTTAAATTGCCTTTACTTCAAGATTATGTTTGAAAACACGCTATTTAAAAAATTTATACTTACTATAGCAGGACCTTACGTGATACGTGACCTTACGGAACCGTACGTGATAAAATGTCGTATTAATGTCTGATGAAAAGTAAATGGATTATAATTGGACATTTGTTCAATTCACCGGAGATTTAACAAAAACAATGTAAAAGTAAACGTGTCGTCGATCTGTACACAATCCCTCGTTTTAATGTAAATTGTGAAATTTATAAAATAAAGCCGTGAATTCGCATGCAAAATACTTTTCAGCGAAAAACTGAAACGAGCTCTGTTTTATTCAAAGGGGAAACTTTACAAACGTGACATGGATACAAATTAATTTACCGTCTGTTACACCGCATCGTAACATGTGGTATGCGATCGCTCTAAAATCCTGAAATCTTATTAAACATAGTGGCTTCTTTTAAATATTTGCAGCTATCCAATTAATACGGCAAGTGCATTTGAGATTTCCAAACTAATTTTTGTAACGTTGCGTATAAATATAAAAACCTTTTTAAATGTTGTTGTGTGTGTAATTCAAGTACTGGTAGTAAATTTGAATTTAGAAGCATTCATTGTTTCACTAATGTTCATAAATATTAATTGTGTTGTGTACATGTACCTACGTGTATAAATGATATTTTGATTTTGATTGTTACTTGCATAAACCACAGAGAATATTGAATGTGCTTTGCATAAATGAATTATAACAAGGTATATATTTCCGACATAATTATATTTTAAATAAAATACATTACGATGATCTTAAGGGATTAACATCGCATCGTCATTATAAGCAAAAAGTGAATTCTCACTTAGAGAAAAATTCTTATTTTTCATAACGCTTCCGTAGTTCGTAGCACTGTCAAAACTAGGACTATTCTAGATTTTATTTCCGATTGTGGTGTGGTACTAACTGCAGAATAGTATCGAAAGGAGTGCTCTAGGACTGAAATTGAAAGCTAGAGTAAAACTAGCAGAGATAAACATGACAAAGATTATAAATGCTATTACTTCTAGTAAAAGATTGAAATGGACAGGACATCTATGTCTATTTTCTTACTCAATCTCAAAATCATACACAATGTATGATGAGAAGATAATAGACATCAATAATAAAGATAAGACGGATTGCTTTCCTCGCTATGACAAAAGAAAACGAGGAAGACATATAAAAAGATCAGAAGATGATGTGCGAAGAGCACTATGTGGCTGCGTAAAGAAACAGATAAGAGTGGAAGCTCTTAGAGGAGGCCTATGTCCAAGGACAAGATGTATAACAGAAATTAACCAACTTGCCGATTAATTATTAGTGGTTTTTTTTTGAGTGTTAAGGTACTTTACATTTTTATGTTCTAGTTAAGTAATTACACTAATAAAGGATTTTATTCTTATTATTATTATACCTACTGCAAACCCTTAAAAACTCATTGTCTAAGGAGGTACGGTACTTCTACATTTAAAACTAACCTTATTTTGCCCTGGTGTGATAAACACCCGGATACCATACTTAAAGCTCTTCATTAAACTGGTAAATGAGATAACGTAGGTTTGTATTAATAAAATTAGTCTCATTAGCGCACTAAGCTGATCACTCTATTTGTAGCAGTTAAGGCTTAATTGTCGTCGGATTATCCTTTAAAAAAACGATAATAATATGTGGAACATCTTTGAAATGTCATAAACAGTATAAGTGAATGTTAGCGATGACATACTTTCATATTAAAATCTTGAACGTTGCTGGGTCTTTATATAAATAGCAATGACAACCACTCACCAATTATCACAACAATGTACTAGTAAAGTCTAGTCACATTTAATCAAGTCATATTTAATATTTGATTTCCTCTATCAAATGAAGTCGCGAAAGAGAAATTAATAGTACCTAAACCGACATAAGATACTTTGTTTTTTTTCGTCGAATTTTGATTATAAAACGAACCAGATCTACAAGATCTGCGCCACCGATTGCTGAATTTGTTTCGTTATCATTTGTTTTTTTTCTAATAGGCAAGTGATACGCCTTGGTTGCTTAAATTTTCAGTTTATTTATTTATTTTCTTTATTTGCTCAACAGTATTCCTACAGATACTCACTAAACAATATCCAAACAATTACATTGTACACAAAAGCCAAAAAACGGAACACATACTCAAACATTAACAAAGCACAGTCTCACCTATATATACAAAAAATATAACAAAGTATATATGTATTTATAATAAATTCTTAGTTCTAAGATTCATTGATCATTACAATACATATTTATTTTAAGGAAGAATAACAAAGCCATTTATTGATAAAAGATACCAGAGTTTTTAAAATTATTTTTTAGTTACATTAAATATATCTATTTGCTGGTAATTTGTGTTATAATCAGAAGGTATACGATACAGGACTTACGTAAATAGTTTGTATTAGACCGAATTTTTTTTAAATAGTTTCTTTATATTGTTTTCCTTCACCATACGAGCGAGTGTTAAATGTACATAGACGGGAAATCCTAGTGGTGTACAGTTCGACAAAATTTTGTTAATGCACTACCCAAATATCTGAGAGAATCTGTTGATTTTCATGGTTCGCTGTTCATAAGTTTACTTACGTATCATGAAAATGTTGTTTGCTTGTTGCGTAGGAGTCGAATATGTAGTTAAGCATCGGAGAGCCAGACTTCCGTCTTGTACCAGGTCGTGTCTTTGTTGTCATCGTATTGCGGAAAACTGTGGGAGGTGGGCTATTTGTTGTAGATGCTTCAGTAGCTCCTGAAAAACAAATTATTTTTAAACTGGAAGTAATTGCTGTTGAATTCAAGTACCAAAGTAATTTCGAATACAAAAATGCAATTATTGTATATTGATGTAGTTTGATTTCTAAAGCTTAGGTTTCCTAGAAAAGCGGTGCCGTTATCTTACGGCCGTAATGTAACGGTGAAGTCACCCATACGTTGTCAATAAATAACATCGGAGTAGGTTTTCTAGAGAACGTTGAGTGTCACCGTAACGTCAAATAGCGGTGCTGTCATTTGCATAACGGTTGTCATAGCGGTGATAAACATTAGTCCAAAGTTTTTCGCGTGTAGCAGTGCCCATATTTAATTAATACAATGAGATGGAAACGTGACTTGGACGAGCGAAAATGATTGTTTTTTTGCATTATATTAAAAAGCAAAGACGGCCGTTAGTTAACGGCACCGCTTTTCTAGGAAACCTAAACTTAACAAAGTAAGTGTGAAAATTCAGGAATCACAGTGTAGAGCCACGAAAAAGAAGTATCAAAACTATATTCTTTAAATCCACTTGACAAAGCTGATTAAGTAGACGTTCATTATTGCCATAAAAATGTGCTGTTCAGAAAAAATAATATTCCAATTGATAGGAACTTAAAAAATATAAATACAATTATATCGTCGTAGGTGGTGGTGGTAGGATCAATGGTGAAGTTTAACATACATCAACATCATATTATGCAGTAATATTTTTGCTCTATTCTGAAGAATATATATTTTTTAGACCCTATTTCTTACCTGTGGTCGGTGTTATTTCAACGGCCGCGTTCGTAAGCACGCCCATGAGTAACACGGCCGTCGTGCAGTGCATACCGCCGCATCCTACCCGCTCAGCAGGCACTCTGAAATAGAAGGTTTCTTTAAAACACCTATTTATTAATTTATTTAATATTATAGAACACCTTGTTCCTTGGTATTTCCAATTATTTATTCACATATATTTTTATTTGCTTAAGACAAATCAGGTCGTAAGGATATCCAAGTCTTCTAAGTATTTATATATTCCAGCGGCGTAAAAATTATAATACCAATAGCGATTTTATGTTTGCGATATTAGTGCAGTTACAGAAAAAAATTATTGAATCGATCGAAATCATTCTATAAAAAACAAATCAATACTGTCAGACTTACCACTATTGAAAATATACACGCACATAAACCGCTTTTGATTTCTAAATTAAAAACTAGGACAAAAAACAACAATCAAATTCAATTTAATAGTAGTAATCAATACCTTTTAAGCTAATTGTAGGCGGGAATAATGTGTTTGTATTGTCAGCTAAATAAAAGAAATAACATCTACATAAACGTCCATTTTCATTAAGGGAGGTGTGGTCGTAATAAGTTCGTGGCGGCTTTTGTATTTTTACACATTTATAGCGCAGTGTTACGCAGTAATTTGACTAGCGAATTTAATGTAACAACGTGTAAACTTTCATCAGCGTTATAGATGTTTAATTTATTGAATGAACACAGTCACACTTTCGAAGTAAAGTGAGTCGTTAGATGAGACATTAAAATAATTTCTTAGAGTTCCTACAAAATATGAAGTCAAGAGTTAGAAAGAGGTGTAAGTACTCGTTATGCTATTCAATTTTTTTTTAATTAAATTAAAGTTGTTAGGATATATAGTTTTATTAATTTTTTCAACAGAAAATTAAAAACCTATCAAAATATATAAGAACATGAACGATGAATAAAGGATTCGTCATTTTTAGTCTTACTAGTGTGTCCTATAAAGTTATGTATATGCGAATAAATGGACTAGCTAGTAATTTATACATTTGTTAAATGGTACTACTTTGAATATATATAATAAATCATATTACTTTAAATTTTCATCTTTCAGATTGTAATAGTGCTGCCCTTATACAATTTAGTTGGTGTAGTTGAGCAAAACGAAAAAGAATACCTTAATTTCAGGGTCCCCAAATCTAATAATTGTAACGCACTTATAACCAATTAAGTTAAGTTTATTTATTGTTTAAACTATAAGTAAAGTGTATATTAGTTTAATCAATTCTTAATTATTATTATTACCATGTAGGTAAGAATATTGTAATTACTTTATTATCTTAATATTGTTGTGATGGTATTAATATCAATAAATATATACATATATAAAATTGTAGTCTTTTTAATAAAAGTACACAATTCCTCGCCCTATTCAAGATATTTCGGCCACACGTTAGTAGAAGTTACGAGTTTTTGCGCGTCACATTTGTTCAATGTGGCTACTGCCCCAAGGGACGGCCCAACCCTTTTAACTTATCGAAATTGAACGTTAACAGGGAAAAATTCACTTGCTAAAGTGCGTATTCTGTTAAGCTACGACCTTTTCTTTAATTAAATGCTACGAAAACTTACTTTAGAAAATGAGGTGAAATAATGTGTGCGAACGAATGTGCATTTTCGTTAATAGATAAAAAGCATATAATCCCAATAGTTTTGTTTGAACTTAATTTTGGCAAAAAACAAATCATAGAAACAGATGCAGAAATGTGTTCCATGCGCTATAGGGGGCCATATGTCTTCAAATAACTGTACCTAGTAACTTTGATGATAATTATATATTATATACATACAAATATTGCAATATCGGTGATAACACTACCTAGTATTTACAATTAATCTAGTAAAATAAATTGAAATATTATTAGTTTAATTTTGTATTCCAATTTCTCGTAAATAAATGAAAAAATAAATAAAGAAAATAAATTAAATTACTTGCAGTTTAATAAGTCAATTATCGTATGCTAATTGTTTTAAATATGTTTTTATACCAAGTGTACTTAATGTTATTAAACCCATGGGTTCTTTGTCCACTATAGTCTTTAAAATATTTATGTCGGAACTACTAACAACGATACTTATCTATTAGCAACTAATTTATTTTACTTATTTACTTACACTTCGTTGCATACAGAAATATAATAACTGGCGGCCTTAACGAGCCGAGCAATATTTTCCACGCAACCACTGTGAGAACAAAAAAATTTGGTATGGTTAGGAAGAATTGCAAAAGTACATAATACATAATATGTAGTTATTTAGACAAAACTAAAGCAGGAACAAAAAAGGACACATGAGAAAGAGTGGACAGGGGGTTGTTGATATATTAGGCTGTTTTATAAGTATTATTGTTTCTTCAAAACTGTTCAAAAGTTTTCACATACATTTGCTTGTAATAAACATACGTATAACGCGTTATGTACAAAGGATTCACGTTTAAATTTTTTTTTGTTAAAGGGCATTTAAATCGAATATACAGAAAAAACTATGTTATGAAACGAAATATGTGCGTATAAATTATAAGGGTCTGTTTCACAATGTATGGATAAAGTACCAAATAGCTATGCAACACATAAATTATTTGGATGATAAATTGTGCTATTTGACATTCTTTGGACTCATAACTTATGATGGACTTTATCTGACGAATAGCGCTATCTGACAGTCGTGAAACGGAACAATAGTGTTTATCCTACCAATAAGTAAAAAATAGCTAATTTGGAACTTATGTAGAACTTATCCGTACATTGTGAAACAGACCCTAAATGTCACAATATAGAAATATAACGTGTACAATCCCAGCTTTATATGGGGGAATACCCGTGTTATACGAGGGACATAATCGCGTTATAAGAAAATGCTTTATAAGGGTTCATTCTTATTTAAATGTCGAGTTCCATCTAAAATAGTGTTTGAATTTATAATTACATCAGAATACTATGATATATTAAATGTTAATCATTCCAAAAATTGAATGCAATTTCAAAAACGTATACTTATGATTAGAATAATTTAATAAATACGTTATATTACGCTGGTATAAAACGGAAATATTATTTACAGACGAAATTTAAATTGAGTACAGTTCATTAATTTTATCGGAGCGGGAGACGTACACCCAATCAAATAATTCCTAAATTAGTGTCGTTCAAACCAGCAAATTGAATATTTCTCGCAAGATATTCTTAATATAGAAAAATTCGATTTGCAGAGTCTCAATTTAATTTCTTCTTGTTGTGATTCTTGATGAATGAAATTTATATTAATTCTTAGAAACACGATATTATCAGATATATTATTGCTGTGCGATATTTTTTTGCAATATTGCAATGGTTATATAATTGCATTGTAGAGATATACACTAGAAATTATGTATTTTGTAGAGAGAGTTATATATTAGGTCCTAACAATATATGGAATTGGCGTTTTGTATGGGATGAACAATAAGTAGCTGTTTTTAAATAGAATATATGTAATTGCTTGAGAGCAGTGTTGGCCTAGTGGCTTAAGAGTTAAGCGTGCGACTCTCATCCCTGAGGTCGTAAGTTCGATTCCCGGCTGTGCCCCAATGGACTTTCTTTCTATGTGCGCATTTAACATGCACTCGAAAGGTGAAGGAAAACATCGTTAGGAAACCGGCTTGCCTTAGACCCAAAAAAACAATGGCGTGCGTCAGGCACAGAAGCTGATGAGCAGGCTGATCACCTACTTGCCTATTAGATTGCCAAATGACCATGAAACAGATACAAAAATCTGAGGCCCAGACCTAAAAAGGTTGAAGCGCTATTGATTTTTTATATTTAATTGCTATCAATGCACTTTTGGAATCAATAAAATCTTTAAAGGCGGTTTCGTCTGACATATCAAAATTTCGTAAAATATGGTAAATTCTTTGTCCGGGGAGTAGGGTCTTAGACATTCCAATTGAAGCTCCTCTAATTTGTAGCAGTCTGTTGTGCAGTGTATGGTCTAGTGTTGTCGTGAAGTATTAGTTAAGATGTTTACTACCAGATTAACTGCCACAAAAAGTCAAATGCTACAAAAAAATGTATTTACATCGTAAACTTTAACTTAAACTATCGATTAAAAATTAAGGCAACAGTTTAATTAAATTTTCTTTATTTACGGCAAAGTTGAGGGAGTTGCTGGACTAATTTTAGTTTCGTCCTATACGACTACGTGACCTAAAAGCTTAGGTCAGACCGAAACTGGCTTAGTGAACCGAAATTTCATTAAACCACGCGGCCCGTGTTTAGGTTGTGTGATAATCTGTGGACTTCACAAATAAATTCATTACTCTACCTATTCTTAACTTTTAAAATGCATTTGTTATTCTCTTATTTGTTGCGTAAACATTTACACTGAATGTTATTCATACAAAAAATCGTCTTATACGGCTTAAGGTGCTTCAAACCATGACGGATTGATTTTTATATATTGATGATACGGTAAAGTAATATATCGTGAGAAATACCGACACGCCTAAGATTAAATAATGAACGGTGTGTTTCAGGCACATGTTATAATAGGGTTGTACTATTTGTTTATTCGAATTGATAGTTTTACCTATATAGGACATGATATATGATAGGACAATTACGGACCTTTGTTGTTGTTGATGTTTATTGTCCTAGGCGCGACAGACAGCCCGTTGTGCAGAGGCTGTTTCAGCGCAGAGGAATCAGTCACCCACGTAGTCCTGGAATGCGAGGCTGTGACTAAACAACATGCAGAAATCCTCGGAACAATGAGGTCACTCCGTGAAGCCTGCGAAGTACCCAGGGGGCTTCATTGCTTTTGGAAGGAGTTAGGCTGCCTTAGTTAGCCAGTACTTTACGCACAACGGACCTACTAAGAGTCTTATTGAGGAAACTGAGTCCACAAACCAAAACCATAACCTTAAAAGATAGGATGGCTTACATTTCAGATGGCGCTGTGTTGAAAGTACCAACGTTTCACATAAGCTACAATTGAATGGCATAACTACTTTGATTCGTTTAAAAAATCTTACAGCGCTGCTGTATATACGCAAAACTAAAATTGAATACAAAAAATAATTGTGAACAATGCTTCATTATAATTCTAACATCGACCGTTTCAATTACGCCAACCACATCTCTCAGAGGAGGCTGCTGCGAAACAACATTTTTACTTTGTACAAAAGCACTTTAGTTTTCTTTACTATTTATCTTATTGCTACCAGTTTAACTACGCACGGTTCAATATTACTAAAACTTGCCTTAATCATTTTTATTATGACGAAATCTTTTGAATAAACTTGACATATGGCTGATAAACTTAGTAATTTACACCTAAAACAAAATACAAAATCGCCGCCTATGAGCGACTGGAGCGAAACAATCTCAAGTTAAAGAAACGAGATATATAACGTCACACAAAAATAAGATTAATTACAAATACAATTACCTTGAGTCAAGGCTGTAGTGGAAATGCTAGGCTGACCGGAAGTGGACAATAAAGGTAACTTTGTGGGGAGGCTAAGGAGAAACAGGTTTGGGAAGAGGAGTTCAAAAGAATGTCTAGCCCAAACTGGAGATACAGCTCACGATCGAAGCAAATTGACATTTTTGGAGTAGGATGTTACCCAATGGGGCATTGCCGAACCAGAGCAAGATTATAACTATAATTTACTAGCAGACCGGCCAAGCGTTGCTGTGGCTAAGGTTTTCGTTATATTACATAGTAGCAAACTATTCAAGGGAAACGGTAGGAGAACACCAGTCATGGGGACCACCATGCTATTTTGGTAGTTATGCCATTCAATTGTAGCTTATGTGAAACGTTGGTACTTTCAACACAGCGCCATCTGTAAGAATTGTGACTATCAAATAATAAACAAATATTTTGCAAAAAAATTATATTGCGGGTAAAAATTGAAATGTAAGCCATCCTATCTTTTAAGTTGGATCAAACTACACACGGTGTGCAAATTTATTGAAATCGGTTCGGTAGTTTAGGAGTCCATAGCGGACAAACAACGTGACACGTAATTTATATATATTAAGATAATGTAAAGTGATATAAGATAAGATAGAATATTACTATATTCTATGCGTTTGTTATTTTACTATAGTGACATTTCAATATGCCCATTCGCATGATTCACAATAATCAGCCGCAATGTTTGCAGTAAATTAAAAATTTTCTTGTAAATAAAGAACTGGCGATCAAAAAGGGCAAGTTTCTTGCCAGTACTTGTCACCCACTCCTCGCCCTTGATTTGGGCATTGGTAGTATATTTTTGAATTAAAATTTTGATAATTTAAAAAATAAGTAAAAGTGTGTAATATAAACTTGTGTATATCATATAATATAGTCATGACTTTAAATAACATTTATAAAATAAAATCCCCAACGAAGCATTATTATGAAAATTTAAATCATGCGTAAAACTTACTATAGTGTTTGTTATACGTAAAAAGAATGTGATGTGTAAACAATAAAAATTAGCCGATTATTTTTGCATATTTTTTAAGGAAACAACTTCTTGGTGCTATTACATATTATTTCTATCTATTAAGAATTGCCTGGAATTGGCATACTCTGACAAAGATCCGAACGAATGAACGAAATAACGAAATTTAATTTCGGTGTAGTTACTTTAATATCCATAGTGTGGATGTTCCAAGCATGTAATAGGATTTGGATCGCTTAAAAGCATTCACTAAAATTACTTATCTTTGGTTAATATATGAACTTTAGAGCCACAACATTTGACCTGTTAACACTGGATATTTATAGATACTTAAAAAAGGGCAAAACAGACAAAGCAATTCATTTCCATGGGTGAAAAGAACATAATCCATACCCATATCCATCAATTTCAAGCTTATAAGCCTCGGTGACATAATGAGTCCTGACAACGCATTTGCTGACCCATTTCGAGTAATCACATATTTTCACACTTATCCGCACAGATTAGAGATAATGTTTTATACTTAAGTATTTTAAACAAATCTTATTTGATGTAAACGCGAATTAGTTGCATTATTAATTAAATATAATCATATAATTCAAATAAAGATATTATTATTTCTCCCTCATTGTTTTACATATTTACTCTATATAGATAGTTAATCAATAAATATAGTTTTTTGAATGCAAAATCATTTTTATATTAACCGTGCTGATGGAAGGTTTTTTGTAGGTTTTCACGCGTTTTCCGATTCAAACTCAAGTGCTCAGTAGATGAAAGCAAATGTATTGTAAATGTTATATTATTTAGTGTCAAATAGATATTATTTTATTATTATTACTTTAAATTAACTAGACGTTGAAGCTCGCTGATGATTTTATTTATATGTGTAGAACACGCGTAACCCAAAGAAATTATTGCTTCTTCGACCGTAATACTCAAATAGGACGTTCATTAGCCTCAATCCTCCGTAACTTAAAGGCTAACGAACTTAGCTTTTTATTAGTGTTAACTGTTGAGGCTAAAACCCCTGAATGAGCCATCAGAGGGGCAGGGGGGAGGTTGCGCTGTTTCATTGTAAAAATTTTAAAAGCAATTATTTTCACGTATGTATAATAAATTAGAAGTAATGAATATGAAAAATATATAATTTAAAATGTAATAAAATGCGAAAACTTCGATTGTATTAACTTCTTCCTCAGACTTGTTAGGTAAGAATTATTATGTAAATTAATAATTTAAATTCAGTTTAGTATCACAAAGGACCGTATCGGAGCAGCTGTGATCGATGAGTAATGAGAAAAGATGCTATTCTTTTATAACGAGGTTTGATTAAATTTACGTTAAATTCTTCTCGCCTCGTTTATTTTGATCAAGAAGGACTATATAACAGGACGACGGGGTCAACTTATAAATTTTATTTAAATTAAATAATTCTCAAGACTGTTTAAATATTTTCAGTGAAACATTGTTTTACAAGATAATAGTGGATTTTTTTTAATTTGAGACATGAACATCATTAAATACTTGTCAATTATTTTATTGCGTAGTTATTAAAAGTGGGCTTTATACAACAAAAGTTTTCTTTTTCACTTGCAGATTTACGTCCTTTTTCATGAAAATAATATAAATAAATATTTAATATTGTAGAATATTATTCACTGGGAGTAAATAAATCTTTCTCAACACTGAGAACATCAAAATAAATCTAATCCGCGAATAACCTAAAGGCATCAAAACGTATTTTAGAACGGTGACCGACTTCAAAGTTTTCCGATAAACAACATGTCAAACCGTCGCTTTTCAACCCGTGAATAGCGGCGGTTACTCCTTTGTGATATTTAACTTTAGCAATAACTACAAGACAAACGCGTTCAGGGCCTTTTGGTTTTGAGGTTCTAACTGAGGATTTACCTTCATATGTAAAACATTTTTTTTTATGAATACTTCTTAAAACAAAGAAACAAATATCCTATACTTCTAAGTTCAAACGAAATAATATTGCTAATCGTTTATATTTCGTCTGCACCGCACTGGAATATTCTGCAACTCCCAATAGCGATTGCCATTACAAAATGCGTTGCGCGTCGGATATTAAGCGAGCTAAATTGAATTTATATACAAAAACGTCTGGTACAAGAAGTTACAGAGTTCCGGCGTTGGTTTATATCTTGACTTAATGAATTGTACGTGATTTCTCGTGTTGTGATTTCACACATCTTCTTCTATATAAAAATATTTTTGTAACTAAGTATTAAACTTTCGTAACAAATGATTATTAATACAATTTCGTTTATAAACAAGACAGGTGTCTTCTTTATATGTTTGGGTAATTACAACTCATATAGTATTAGTTTTACTATGAGGTGTGTCTACAATAAAACCCATATTTATATAATTAGGTCAAAAGTGTATCTTAATTTTTATTCCTACAAAACAAAACACTGCGAAATATGAGCGGTGCGCTGTGGTTAACACGAAATACTGAAGTCCATAAATATTTGGGAATTGCCACTGTCGAGGAAGACATTAAAAGATCAACCGTGCGATACAAAATGAGACTCCAGCAACACGACAACCCCCTAGCTTCGACCCTCTTGGAAACGACGGACAGTGTGTATCGGCTAAAAAGGGCGAAACTTGCCGCTGTCTGACAGTTTACAATTTACTGAGGGAATAATAATTATTGGATTTGCGTTCCCTAATTGCCATCATTTCCCACTGATAAAAGCCAAGAGGCTGATTGCAGATGGATTAAGAAAAAAAAAATTCCAACGATATACTCGAACTCTATTTAAAGAACACATTCTCAGTATGTATTCAAATACACATCTTTAAAGCATAAGTTAGCAAACAAAGTCTATTTTAGAACGTAATACTCTATTCAAATACGTCGGAAATGCTAAGTTAAAGTAGTTTACGTTGAATTGAAGCCGACGTGAAAGATGCAAAATAAAATCCATTCACGACTCGATGCATCCGAGAACTTCTCAATGTATAAACGTACTGTACGCGACAGCTACTTAAATAGATGGTGTAAAATGATCTATAGTCGGACCTTTCATCAGCAGTTATTTCACTCTCTTTATTCTTAGATCTTGCTCCATTTATTTGATCGCTAAATGTACCAATGATTTCATGAAATTGCACTAAAATATGTGTAATGGGAAAACCGTCGTGTTTGGGTCAATTCGGGTTAGTTATTAAATAATTTAATCCTTCAAGAAAAGAGCGTACCTAAAAGGCCGTACTTGCGAGCCAGAAGGCAATGTGAGTGTCCATGGGCGGCTGTATCGCTTAACATCAGATGAGCCTCTTGCCCGTTAGCCTCATATTAGATTAAAAAAATGATAAAATATGAACTTGTGGTAATTTATAAAATCTTATTAAATTTCATGTTAATTTACGTGATTCTATACTTCATTTAAAAATTAAGTATAATTATAGTCATATTTAATCTCTAACATGAAGTTAAGAACCTCGTCGGGTTTTATTTCCCACCACGTTTACAAGTCATACATTTACAAATGAGAACTGGCGTCACTCTTTCTAGCACTAGGATGGGTCCTTAATTATTGGCCTTTATGAGTAGCCTAAGTTTATGATTTCTATTTATTTATCGATAATACGTAATTAAATGTAATTGTGTGTAATCAAATTTTAAATTAAAAGGATTAATTTTTTTTTCTTAAAAGTAAGGACAAGCAAAAGTGGATTTTGATTTTTGTAAATGTTTCATTACTAAGGCCAACATTCTAAATGACTCATGTTACGATATTTAATTAAAAGATTCGATTTTTAAATTTCGTGTCAGCGGAAATTATGGCCTCTAAGGTTTAGTGCTTAATTTCCGGCCACAACATTCTATTTAACTCTCATGTAAAAACACAAAATTGTTCGGTCACCCGCCTCAGCGAGCTTTGCTGTAATGAAAAGGAAACGAAGCTGAGCGCGAATGTCCCTTGACGATACATCGTTCACTAAAATAGTTTTCAAAAGCTCTTTTATGACGAACTTCATCCCAGCTGAGCAATTTACTGAATGATTCTTTTAGAAGTTTCGTATTTTGTTTCAGGATTTTCAACTTAACGACGCTTATGTCAATAGAAAATTGTGTTATTATATTTATTGAACTCAACACATCTTAAAAGTACCAAATTATTCTAGGCATTAAAAATTAATAGAACTTTACGCGTTTGTCGACCGGTTGCTATAACAACAACCATTCGCATTAATTATTGAACATATTAATTAGGCCTGAAAGTTATCATCAACCATAAAATTAACACTGTTCGACACGTTCGATTTCAGTTTATGCCAGCATACACGAAATGGTGCAATAAAATCGCGAAATGTTGCAACTGTTGAAGATAACGCCAACTATAACGGATGGCTTTGGGTTTATAGTCCAGGCGCCGGTTCATGTCAATAGTATTATTTTAAAGCATTTGAATCTCGACTATATTTATCGTGCGGTATAGAAATACATGGCTACTGACATATCTTAAAAAGTCTAGTCGACAAGTTGAAAATTAATTTCTTAAATATTAATAGTTTATTAAATATTAGCAAAAAACGAAATGCCATTTTTTTCATCTTTAATTGTTTATAACTTCTGCCATTTTTTATGTGCTTTTGGCACATTTTTCTAGACGTAATTCCGGATCCAATGAGCTATCGCACATAATTTTAAGAGCAGTATCTCTATTTTGTACCATTTTCAACTTGTCGACTAGACTAAAACACATTCAGCCATCTTTTAAGTATCTCGTCCATTCTTCACCCTTGATTTGAGAACTGGTAATACATACTTGTAAATGAAGAAAGTAAGTTGCTACCTATATGAAGGAATACAATAATATCGCACTTAGAAATTGATATTTTTACTTGATTTTACATGTTTCCTGATCCTTTACGGGGTTTCGATTTAGGCTGTTCAAGGCATGAGGTTTAATGTCTTTATTTTTTATATTCTGGCATAAGAGGCTTAATTTTCCTCGATTTTGTTTTTAATTAAGGAAATGGTATATGTACTATAATAACGAGTCAAATACAACTATTAGAGAATTATCACTAAATAAATTCAAAGCCCTCGTTAAACGAAAATGAATCAATAAAGCTTTTTATAAATTTGAGGAATACTTAAATGATCCTAATTCTTGGGATTGATTTGCTCCAGTTCAAACAATTTTTCATCCCCCTAAATGTTAGGGGTAGTCCACCCCTAAATTTTATTTTTTATTTTTTAGACAAACTTTTTAATTTATATTTTTTTATGATACAGCATTAAAAAATACATACAACCCCTAATTTTCACCCCTCTACGATCAACCCCTATGTTTTATTATAAATGATATACATGGCAAAACGACGTTTGCCCGGTCAGCTAGTATTTTATTGTATTATGTTTCCCTAGCAATGTAAACTCCGTTTATAAAAGTCATCAGCCAAATAAGTTTGAATTAAAATAAGGCCCCAGATAAAATGTATAATTATGCGAAATCACTAACCCTAGGTCTACAACATTTGTCAATAGATACAATTGTATGCAGTTTCAAACATCTGAAAAATATTGTTGCAAACACCAATAACTCTTTGGAAAATACGAAAATTTGCGATATTTCTTTTCCGTTTTTCTAAAAGCTAAATCCTGCTCTTTTTCCTCTATAAACACAGGTACGTTTGTACGTATGTCATCATTATTTGTTCGTTTAAAGATGCAAAAATGTGCATGCCGCGTGTCTGATTGGGATGATACTAGGTCAGCACACACTAATAAAATAGAATAACCAGCTCAGACCTTTTCGGTTTGGACTCCAGATTTGAGTATCTGTTTCGTGATTATATTTGTTTTGTACCAATAGCACGCTAAAATTATTATTTTTTAATGAAAATGTGCCGCCCACGCCGCCCTGCACCTTAAGGATTACAGTATAGTAAAACTACAATTTATCGAACATTTAAATTATATAATATTTACCTTTTTACTTGATATAAGTCTCTATTGTGTCTCCATAGATTTATTTACGTAAACCAACTGACTAGTACCTAGTAGGGCAGTAGTGTATTAGTAGAGTAGATTATTAACTATTTTTTAATAGGGTTGCCTATAGGTCGCTATTAGCGATAAGATAATACATTATCCTAATTATTCATGGTAAAATCAAATAAATAAAAACAAAGAATTGTTGTTCAACAAATTACTTCAGTTTTTCATATATAACGTAGGCTTTATACACACGTATACATATAAATATCGAGTATTCTTTTCAATTACATTACTCACTTCAGCACAAATAAATATTTTTTCACAAACAATATTATACCTCAATTCAATTTTTACGATACTCGCGTCAATATAGCATTTGTTTCACTAAAGAGAAACGAGAAAACCTTTATAGGGCATAGTGAGCGTTGGAATACCCAATCCCTTTTTAGATGCCAATTTACATAATCAAAGTTAACGCTGAAGCGTATTCATATTCGAAATTCAATTCAATTTACTGAACAAAAATACGATACATTCTGTTCGAAATTCAAATCTTACGGAATCGACACCAGACACCCTAATGTAACAATCTCATTTGGGAGCGCCTTAAAATTGTTTATCTATGCAAAATTAAAATAATATTAAAGCTTTAATTTTTGAAGTGAAACTTCTTTATCGGGGTTGGAAAAAAATTTAGTGTAACATTTTTTCGTTACGCGTCACATTTTTCCGTTACGCGCCATCTTTTGAATTAAACTTCTTTATCGACGTATGGGAGAAATTTTGTAGCAGGTTACGCGCCATGTTGCTTTTTGAAGTCAAACTTCTTTATCGGCGTTGGAAAAAAATTTATACACATTTGTCACATTTTTCGGTTACGCGCCATCTTTTTCTAGTCCCTACCACGGTTGATCCGAAGAGATTCGAAGCCATTAGTAACAAAAATATATAATAACGATAACAATGATAGTAATACTTATAATTCTATTACAATTAATGAAATTCCATAATAATCTTAGTACTTACATAGTAGTACAGTAATAAGTTAAAATGAAATAATTGTATTTGTATTCATGTCTATGATAATAAAAGCCTTTTATTAAACTTTATCTTATTTAACTTTATTTAACCAATTTCTGTAAAGTTGCATATAGTAGATCATTTTTCGAAAAATAAGGTCATAAAGAAGTTTCACTTCTTACGTGTGTACACTTAGTACACGCACACATTTTTTGTTACATCAATTTCGTGTTTTACGCACCCTTCATTTCTGAATCTAATGCCGGGTGCCTTTCATGTGAATGCTGCAGGCGATCGTCCTCGTAGACGACGGTTTCACGATCCACACACGTCACACAGATTATCTTTATTTGCGTCAATCCTCGCGCAACTCGTTAGAACCTACTTCCCTCTTGCACCTCGCGGATTAATGTGATAAGGCCTATAACGGCCTTAACTTGGTCGATTCAAGGAGAAGGAGATAACCAAATTGCCTGTGCTGAGTCAAAAACCCGTTGGTAGCAAAGTACCGATATAATCTTACTTCACTTTGATTGAACTGGTTTAGTATAGTTATTTGTTTGCAGTCCAATGAAATCCCAAGTATCCAAGTACAACATAGGAATTAAACCTTAGAATGATATCAGAGAGCTTACTATTTTTACTACGAAAAGTCAAAAATATACCAACACCATCAGGAAGTAATAGTTATGAAATTGAGATTAGCTTTACTTATATTTACTTAACCCAGTAGCGATCTGAATATGAAATAAGGATAATTAATCAACACCTAACGAGTTAATCTAGTGAACGCGCCTTTGACAAGGGTAAGGTTTTCATTCAATGATTCGATATGAACAAAGCCACAATTACGCATAGCAAAATTGGACCGAATTTGGTAAACATAATATTAAAGGAGTCCACATTACGTATACATATATTCATTTTTTCTTCAGTCTTTTGTTTAAAGTAATTGAATGTGTACTATATTGTGGATCTTCGGGAACCAAGGTTTAATTTCAGTGATCTATTGTTTTTTTTTTTTGTAATTTTGGTTAACTTATATCATGTATAAACAATAAAAAATATAATTTGAAAATTTTATGAAACTCTCATTAACGATAAGCGTTATTTTGGCCTCAGTTTAAAAAAATATTGTATCTATATAGTTAGTGATGATTATGTGATTGTGTGACTATTTTTTATAGAACACTAGTAGACTCGGCCAAGCATTGCTGTGGCTAAGATTTTTGTTATATCACATAGTAGTAAACTATTCAAGAGAAACGGTAGGAGAACGCCTGTCATGGGGACCACCATGCTTTATTGATGGTTATTCCATTAAATACTCGTAGTAGCTTATGTGAAACGTTGGTTCTTTCAACACAGCGCCATCTGTTAGAATTGTGACTATTAAATAATAAACAAATATTTTGCTATAAAATAATATTGCGGGTATAAATTGAGATGTAAGCTATCCTAACTTTTAAGTTGGATCAAACTACACACGGTGTGCAAATTTGATTGAAATCAGTTCGGTAGTTTAGGAGTCCAAAGCAGACAAACAACGTGACACGTAATTTATATATATTAAGATTTATCAGCGTTCTTGTTAAAGTAATGTAATATTTTTATCGTCTTTAATTTCCCTCATAGCCAATTCAATATAAATTTGTAAAATTTGTTAGAATGATAGATGTATTAATGAAAATAGTACGTTCGTCATAATATTGGACTGTTTATTAATATTAACGACAAATAGTATAGCGGTTGAATTTTTAATTAAAATAAGAAAATTAACTTTCACAATATAGTCACCTTCTTTGTTCATCATCACCTGCCTGTGTTTTGGTTCTTTTAGTACAAAATAAATATGTAAATTGTTTATGTGTATATGTGAAATAAAAACACATTTTTATTTACAAAAATATTATGATTCGAACTGTTATAACGATTAAATTATTAACTCTGAAGTAATGCAGTAAAATATCAAAGTATGATTATATAAATATATGAACATTGAACATTTATACGATTAATTTGTGTGTATTATTGCACCGTGCAAAAAGCGATATTGGTAAGATTTTTAAATTTCGTTGCACGAATTTGATGATACTGATTGCAGGAGTCTCAGGGGACCTTCACTGAAACACCTCCAAGTAATTTTTGCTGCCGGAAATGCGTCTAAATATTAAAAAAAAAATTAAGTTTTGTGTAATGTATTGAAATTTGTAAACAATCCGCCATTTTCTACTTTTCTATTGGTTATAAGAGATGTGACATTCTCTTTAAAAAATAGTTTATAACCGTTGTACTCGTGGTTTTTTCGTTTTGCAAATATTACTAGATGTACGAATTAACGACTATATTTTGATAGTCTGTAGTAAAACTGATTTTATAGTCATTGTTATTAATGTCGGAGCAATGGCGTTAGGGTCAGCTGCCATTGTCAATATATGTTACTTACATCAAAGTCAAATTAGTTCAAAATAGTTAATACTAGTGGTTTATTTGCATTGTCAATGTTGCTAGAACTATAAATTAACGACTATTCAATGGTCGATATTAATAATGACCATAACTGTATAGTCATTGTTATTATTAATTAATTTAATTTAATTAATAGTTAAATTATCATCAACAATTTACCTGCAGGCTCTGCTTTTCTTAAAATTTAGGTCGTGCTTTCTCGTTCTTGTGCCTAGTTCTCCTTCCCCGTCCATTCTGTCAGTCTTACCCTAATTTCCCGTCAATTCTCTTTGTCATATCTCAGTCTGTCATATACTATATTCCTGTTTGCTTAATGTTTAACGTCTAATAAATATTTAAGCGTGTCTTAGAAATACCAGCGAAGAGTCAATATATCAACTTCAAGAACTAAAAGAATAATTTTCCCCCAAGTTTTCCAAGAAACAAATCTACTTGGAACAAATAAAAACTCAAGCATTTCAAACTGATCCTGGCTTCATTGAAAACTTTAAAACGATGAATGGAAAACTCAGTTGAGTCTTTGTGTCTGACTCATTCTTAAATAAAAAACTTTTTTTTTTTGAACGGATTGAAGTGAAAAATTATGTTTAAATAGTTGTAAATTTATAATAATACATAACTTCAATCCGTTCAAAAAAAAAAGTTTTTTATTTAAATGTATAAAAGTTATGTCAATCAAAGACAATACTATGACTCATTCTTGCGAAAAGATTAACCAAATTCAAATTAAAAAAAACATTTAATCATATAGGTAACATATTGTACACTTATGATCATCGAAAAAAAGAAATGTATATGAAATGCTTCTAACTTCAAATTTAGTGCCATTTCTCAAATCAAGGGCGTAGAACGGAAGAACTGGCAGTAAACTCTCCGCCACTCTTTTTAATCGCCATGTTTGTAAGGAGCTGCAACCATTAAACAGATGTAGGATATCATAAAATAAAGTCCTTCAGCCATATGTATCTGATATCTGTTTTACGGTCACACGTTCATAGATTGTGTGAATTATTTGTTTATAATTTGTTAAACATTTATGTAAATTGACTGTAATATGTATTGTTATGAAAAAACACATTTTTAAATTATTGTCAAATACAAGAAATTAAGACGGGCGAAGCTGGGGCTTGGGGTTACGTCCCATGGTGTCATATTATGCATACTCGTCGTAATGAAGACCATACATTTCGTATATGTCACCGTAAAATTGTAATCTATCTCAAAATAAACAGCCACCCTTTTTTGTTAATAAACTATAAGTTTTATAAATTAATTGTATGAACTTAATATGTTTTGTTTGTTTTAAATATTTTATTTTATATGAAATTATAGTAAGAATAGAAAATAAATAAATGTAACCTCATATAATTTTCAAATTATATAGGGCTTATTGAGATGTAAGACTTTTGAGGTTTTTTTAACGTTTAATTTAAATAGTTAAAATCATGGTTAAGGTTCCATCCTTTGGGGTTTTTCCACAATGCCACACCCTTGTAAGGTTTATAACTAGTTTACAACAACAAAATGTAAAGGTTCACAACCTTAACCTTACCTAACCAACTAAGGTCTTGCGTTCGATTTTCCAATTTACGCTGATAAATTATTTCTAAATGCGCAGTTACCTAGCAGTGACACAGCCTTTAGGGGCGGGACCTCATGCGGTAAATAATGATTGCAAAAAAAATAATTTTCGCATTTCATCCTAGAAAGTAGTTTTGATAATATATATTTTTTTAACTGAATTTAAAACTACAACACATCGCAATTAATTTGCTAATATTTCCTTCCAGTGGTTGCCTGGAAGACAACGGTCGGAATCGATACCGGCCTTTACCTTGCTTATTATTAATTTATTCTAATTGTACTGATTTCTTGCAATGAAGTCGAAAATAAATAGAATAAAATATTTCAGAACAGGATTCGCTTTAAAATACCAACAGTATAATAATATTTTTAGTTAAAAATCTCAGTTTGGTAAGCCTTTAATATTTGGAGTGGATTTCCCAGTTCACGTTATCATACTGTCACAATGCTTTATGCTAAAAATTTGGATATACGGCCGTAGCGTGAATGGACATTAGAATTTAGCATACGTCCGAAACTTAACAAAATTGTCACCACAGAAGTCAAATTCTTTGGAAAAGTCAAGTGTGAAGACACATTTCTACTTTGTCTTCACTGTGCTACTCTAAAAAATCTAAGATGCAACAGTAGCCGTCTTGGCCTCAGATTTCTGTATTTCTGTATTCTGTCTTGTTTCTTGACACGTAGATGTAGCTTTCTGCCTCATGTGTAACACACGCCATGACTTTTGCATCTTAGGCATAATGATTTTCTCACGACGTTTTCCTTCACTGTACCAGCGAGTGTTAAATCCATTCATGCACAGCCAGGAAATGAACAGTTTAAAACAAAAACCTTGGACCACTTCAGGACTTTACATTCTTAGAGGTGTATTATTTAGTAGTCAAACCACATCCGATTCATACATAAAATATTCCTTTTTATATGAGATATAGAGGAATTTCCATGAATTTTCTTTGAACCTTCGATCCCGGTGAACATCTGATCAGCCTTTTATCAAGCCATTAGCATCGGCCGGTCGTGATCGCAATACTAATGCTGCGATTTTACTTTTATTCCTCGACATAAATATTTCCCTAACACAGTATAGTATTGTATACCTACTGTTGATTTAACCGATGTAGAGAATATTTTTAAAGGAGTAAATAAAGTTTACTAGGCTATTTTTGGGAAGATCAAGTGAAATGAAAATCTTTTTTGTTCATATAATTTATTTTGTCTATTTCATTTTAAATAACTATTCTTGTAATCTAATCTTTAGTGGAATCTAATTTCTTTTAAAATCATCGAAATTATTTTAAGTTTACCAATAGTACACAAATATAATATTTATAAAACAAAACGAAAAATTGAACGACTAAAAATAATTTTACTTTTCATAAGTAACTTTATTTGTGTGCATAGTCCAACGTTTGGAAATGAAATTTCAAACAATTTGATAAAGTTCACGTATTTTTTATTACTTTAGCCCGCCCCGCACTTGGTCAAAATCACTTTCTAATTTGATTTATTTTTTAAGTTAATAATTAACTACGTTCCTGTTTGTACATTATTGGATGTTGCAGTATAATATTGTATACATTTAATTATTATTATGATATTAAATAAAATAATATGTATATATAATATACTAGCTGACCCCAAACCCAACAAACCCCAGACAGTGGCAGGGACCTCGGCCAGTTACGCGGAAGCGGCAGCATCATACAAAGCTAACGAGCTTTGTGTTGCCGTGATGACTGAGCCTTTCGTGGATATGACACAGGAACAGGCGGATAACATCCGCCTACAAATCGAGGGTAAAATTCAAGATGAGCTCCTGGCGGATCTTGATGCTACCCTAACTACCGAGCCCAACGACATCAGGTTCCGGGGTAAGGCCCATTTCTCGGATGGTGTCCTCAAAACTTGGTGCGAGGACACCTACACTCTGGGTTGGCTGACCGGAACTTGTGATGTCATCACAAATCCAGTACCTGACACCAGGTTGGTGGTTCGGCCTCAATCGGCGATTCCGAACAGGATTCCGTGTCTGCTACATGTACCAGACTACAGTGGCAACACGGAGACACTGAGGAAACTGATCACGAGGCAAAACCGCCACCTCAACATCAGATCCTGGACCCTGACACACGAACGAAGAACTCAGGACCCGACAGGCGTGTCCCTCTTCTTTCGTGTGCCAGAGTTTGAGATCTCTAAAATCAAAGAGCATAATCGGCGTTTATACTACCTGATGGGGAACATCTATATCCGCATCCTGGATAGGGATGAGCCCTCGCAGGTGGCCAACGCCCCACCAACTGCTGCCAGCACATCGGGGGTGGCGTCGTCGGGGCCGGGGCTGCCCACGTCCCTGACGGGGGCAGTTTCGGTCACCGGGGCACACGTCCCTATGGAGGTAGCTACACAACCACCGTCACCGGTGCAACTAACTTCGGATGATGAGTTGTTTCAGGAGACCGGGGGGAGTGAATTCAGCGATAGCTGTCTGCGCTCCTCCCCATCGCCGAACTGACCTCATCCAGGCTAACCTCCAGCACAGTCAGACAGCGTCGGCTTCCCTACGCAGACTGCTGGAGACCAATCCGAAGACCATCGCCGCGATCCAGGAGCCGTGGATCAGGAATGGCAAGATATGTGGCCTGGGCAGCACCGGTGGTAAACTTTTACTGGATACCTCCGTAAGTAACCCTAGAACTTGCATAATCTTGCCTAAACATGTACCAGCATTTCTAATAAACGAACTCTGTTCAAGGAACCTTACAGCTATTAGGTTACCCAGAGACAATCAACCAGACGTCGTCCTGGCGTCCGCCTACTTACCAGGTGACGAGGACGTGCCCACTCCAGAACTCGGCCTTCTGGCTGACTACTGTGAGAGGGAGAAACTGGACCTAATCATCGCGGCGGACTCCAATGCGCACCACACGTTATGGGGTAACGCTAGTACCAACACTCGAGGTGAGGATATGCTTAATTTTATACTTAGCAATAACCTTATCTTGGCAAACAATGGCTCAAAACCAACTTTTATCAACGCGCGATCGCAAACTATTATTGATTTAACAATGGTAACTGCTGGTCTGTCAGATCACATACAGGACTGGCACGTATCCAACGAGTTATCATGCTCGGATCATAGGTGGATCCGCTTTGCAATCAAAGGGGAGCTACCTAAACCTCAACCTAGACGTATACCGCGGAGAACCGATTTGGTAAAATTTCATAAACTTATCAGCTCCGAGGTAGACAAACTATCGATACTAACCACCATAAATATACAAGACATAGACAAACATGTAAACAACCTAACGTCCCTACTCCTGACAAGCTATGAACGATCGTGTCCCCTTACCATACCAAGATGGGGAGGGAGACATAACTGGTGGTGCCCCGAACTGGAGAGACACCGACGGAAGGTCAGGAAGCTGTTCAATAGAGCAATGAACACACGGTTACCCACCGACTGGGACAAGTACACGGTCGCGAGAAGGCGATTCAAAAAACTGTTACGTACCAGGAAGCAGGAGTGTTGGAGACACTTCTGCACCAGTATTGAAACAAACAACCAGGCAACCAGGGTGAAATCATGCCTCTCCAGAGAGCCCAATCACTCGATCGGTTGTCTTAAAAAACCTGACAATTCATTTACAAAAACTGATTCAGAAACATGTGAACTACTACTGGCAACACACTTTCCGGGTTGCATAATTGCCAACGAACAGGCCTGGCAACCATACTCAGAGAGAGCCACCGACAGCTCAGACTGGCAAGTAGCTCACAAAATAATCACTAATGAAAAAGTAACGTGGGCAATCAACTCCTTCCTTCCATTCAAAGCGGCTGGTTTGGACGGCATCTTCCCAGGTCTACTAAGATGGAGTGGGAACTTAATAGTAGACTATCTTGTCTCTGTCTTCCGAGCCTGTATAGCCCACCGATACATACCCTTGAAATGGAGAGAAGTAAAAATCATATTCATCCCAAAACCAGGTAAAGAGGACTATACCCAAGCGAAGTCCTTCAGGCCTATTAGCCTTACTTCATTCTTCTTAAAAACGATGGAGAGGCTGGGAGACCTGGAGATACGCAGCCGGGTATCGTTATCCAAATTCCTACACCCTAATCAACATGCCTATAGCTCGGGCAAATCAACGGACTCATCACTCCACAACGTCGTGTCTCGCATTGGCAACTCCCTGAAGTTAAAGCAGTCAACCCTTGGTGCATTCATTGACATCGAAGGTGCTTTTGACAAAACAAACTTCACGAGTATAACCAGAGCACTAAGGTTATGTGGAGTACCATCTACCCTTATAGAATGGATAAACAACATGCTAAAACAACGAGCTATACAGTTCACGGTAAACTCCACAACACGAGGCATTGTCAGCAGAGGATGTCCGCAGGGAGGTGTTCTATCGCCGCTACTGTGGAACCTTGTGGTTAATGAACTAATCACAGAACTCAACGCTGACAATCTCTACACTGTGGGATATGCTGATGACATAGCTATCTTGATATCTGGGAACTTTGAAAGCACCTTATGTGACCTCATGAGAAGAGCTTTCAAAGTGATTGAGAGATGGTGCAATAAGCACGAGTTATCTGTCAACCCATCAAAAACAGAACTAATACTTTTTACCAACCGAAGAGTTCTTGGACCGTTCAAACTTCCGAAACTCTTCAACACTGAACTCATACTCAAGTATGAAATCAAGTACCTAGGTGTGATTTTGGACAGTAAACTGCTCTGGAACAAACATCTAGAACACAAACTAAACAAAGCAACGATCGCCTTTTATCAATGCAAAAAGATGCTAGGCGTGAAATGGGGCTTATCGCCTAAGATAACATTATGGATATACACTGCCATAATTAGGCCAATGCTAGCCTATGGAGCCCTTGTTTGGTGGCCCAGAACAGAACTTCAAACGGCAATTACCAAACTCGGACGCTTCCAAAGGCTTGCTTTGTCCGCTGCTAGCGGTTGCATGAAAACAACACCAACTTCAGCAATGGAGATGGCCCTGCAGATCTTACCCCTGGACCTACACATACAGCAGGAGGCAGCCCTGGCTGCTATCAGGCTTATGGTACTGGATCTATGGGGAAAAAATCACTACAGTGCACACACAGCGATTCTCAACAGGGCAATAGAGTATCAACCTCTTATTGCTGCGCCCTGTGATAGAATCACTAACCAATTAATATTTAACAGGAAATATCAGATACAACTGAGAGAAGAGGAACATGATCGGTCGACTGTAAATGAGCTACGTATATATACAGATGGATCCAAAACAGGGTCTGGCTCAGGCGCTGGCATATTCTCTCTTGATCTCAACATCAACATACACCTACCCTTGGGCACACAGAGCACGATCTTTCAATGTGAATGTGTCGCCTTAACCGAAGCAGCCAGAGCCGTGCAGCGGCTAGGGATTAATGACTTTTGCATTAAATTCGTATCCGACAGTGCATCCGTGCTGATGGCGCTCGGAAACAAAAAAACCAACAGCAAACTAATACTGGAGTGTCATGAAGCACTGGAGGTCATAACCCGAACCAATAGGGTTACCTTGCAGTGGATAAAAGGACACAGTGGATCTCTCGGCAATGATGCTGCGGACGAGCTTGCGAGAAGAGGCTCCGGAATGATGCCTGCTGGCCCGTATCCGCTCCTTCCTTTGCCCTTCTCGCTGGTGCGAACCTGGATTCGCCAGAGATCTGCTGAACTCCAGCAACAACGATGGTCGCATGGTGCGGCCTGCAGACAGTCCAAAGTGGCTTTGCCAGCAGTAAACCCGCAACTGACAAAGCGACTACTTAACTTAAATAGAACTAACCTTAAAATAATGATAGGGACAATAACGGGTCATTGCCTCCTAAATAAACATCTTTTTATCCTAGGCGCGACAGACAGCCCCCTGTGCAGAGGCTGTTTCAGCGCAGAGGAAACAGTCACCCACGTAGTCCTGGAATGCGAGGCTGTGGCTAATCAACGTGAAAAAATCCTCGGAACGGTGAGGTCGCTCCGGGAAGCCTGTGAAGTGCCCAGGAGACTTCTGTGCTTCTGGAAGGAGCTAGGCTGGCTAAATTAGCCAGGACTCGTACGCACAACGGACCAACCTCGAGTCTAATTGCGGAGAAAGGAGTCCTTCAACCCTAAACCCCTAAACCCTAATACTAGCTGACCCGGCTAACTTCGTTCCGCCTTAATAATAATATCGTTGTTACTTTAGTTAAACTTATTTTAGGATTCCATTAAGGTGATAACTTTTTTTGAAAATAGAGAAATGTTTTATTTCTTGCCATTGCAAAAGAAGAATGGCAGTTTTACACATTAGGCCTCTTCTCTCTATCGCCAATATTGCGATACTGCATGTTAAAGCACTTTCTGCTTTACAACATTTTTTGATGAGGTAACACATGTTTTCGATCAAGATCAAAGCCTCATTATGCATATCATCATATACCTCAAGTTCGGAATTTCTTGAAGTGACACGAATTCGACGTAAAATGATGCGTAGTTTTGTCAACAAATGTCACCACATGAGTTATAAGTGTTGTAACAAACACGACTTTCTTTTATATATATAATTCGATGGCCCCAACGAATAAACGTGCAAGAGCTCTTACCTAAAATTTTTTTTTTCGATTTCTTCGTTTTAATGGCCTATCATACACCTATATAATTTTTTTAAAATATTTTAGACTTAAAATAAGGCTTTTATAGCACAATATTCGTTTATTGTAGGGAAAAAATATATCTTCATATCATCATGAATAACAAAACATGCGCCTATTACATATTATTTGTTTCTTAGAGTACACCAGAATAAACGTGTTAAATCAATCTGTCGCTCGTGCCTATCCTCTCCTTTCGGCAATTACTCTTACACGATTATTCGTGTAAAAATGGAAGCAACTTTTACTAGTAATGCATCATTGCACACTGAATATAATAATTACAGTTATTCCATTATCTTTTACTAATTTCTCTCCTTTCTTCTACTTTTGTAAAGATTCAAGCACTAATATTCTTCGCTCATGAATTTCAAGTTATTGTTAGTAACCGCTTAATATACGGATACTTTTTCGATCGTGTCTATTGCAATAGCGCGTTAGTATAGACAAGGGATGAAGCGGGGGCGGGGTATGTGGGCCACGCCGACTGTTTTATATATTAATAAGGCTTACGATCTAAGAAGTATTTCCGATTTAGATGGTGTTTTACATAGTATTTAAACACAAAATATATCACAGGATGTTGTAACTACAGGATCGGAGGAAAGAGCCGTAACTCCCATTGAACAGCTTACGAAAAATAGAAAATAGATACTAATTTATGGAAAGATAAGAAAAACAAAATTCTTAAAAATTCTAGTAAAAGTTATGAAAGTGCTAGAACTAACAAACAAAACGCAGAAAAATCTATTGGACCTCCATGCAACTGCAAATTGAAATGTTACGAAAAGATACATCAAAATATGAGAAGTAAATTTTTTCTGAGTTTTTGGGCTATCGGGGACCATGAAAGACAGTGAGATTTTATTAACCGACATGTTAAGGTCAAAAAGATTACAGTTGAACGTAAAAATAATCGTACTCAAACATTAACATATCAACTACTCGATGATACTAATTCCATGATTAAAGTTTGTAAAATTATGTTTTTAAATACATTATCCATCACAGAGCAAGTACACAGCTATTGATAAATTGGGAGATGACAACTATTTAAAAGACTACAGAGGAACTCATAAGAAGAGGCCAAGAAGAGTGTCAGAAGAGACTGAGAAAAGTATAATCGACCATATAAATTTATTTGATAGAGTTGAATCACACTATACTCGAAAGATAGCCAAAAGCAATATCTATGTGAAACTTTGAATATCTCTAAAATGCACCGACTATATTTGGAATGGATAGATACAAACAACCAGTACAATTAAACATACAAAGCAACTAAACGCCAATATGAAATAATCTTTAATACAAAGTTTAACCTATCCTTCCACAAACCTAAAAAAGATTTATGTGAGATATGTTCAATTTACCAAACTTCTGATGATGTTAGGAACGAACAATTACAAGATGATTATGAAAAGCACTTGAAAGAAAAGCAATTAGTCAGGCAATTAAAGGAACAAGAAAAAGAAACTTTTTGTTCAGATGACAGTGTTGTAGCATGTTTTGATCTGGAAAAAGTGTTGAATATCCCTCAAAGTGAAGTAGGCACATTTCATTATAAACGGAAGTATCCTGTATACAATTTCACGATCTATAATATCATCGAGAAGAAAGGTACCTACTGCTATGTCTGGCACTGTCAGATTGCGAAAAGGGGTGCGATAGAAATAGCAAGTTGTCTTTGGTCATTTATCCAGGTACACGTCGAATTAGGAATAAATAATATATCCTTTTATTCTGATTCATGTGCAGGGAAAAATCGTAATCGTTTCGTATTCGCCATGTTTTCTTTAGCGGCGAAGAAATTTAACATAAAAATTACTCATAGGTTTTTTGGAGAAAGGTCATAGCCAATCGGAGGGTGATTCTATGCATGCTGCTATTGAGCGTTACAAGAAAAAGCAGACTATTTACACACCTGACCTAATGTATTCCTTGATAGAGAATGCCAAAGTTACCGGAGACAAGTACCAGATAAGACAAATGACACAAGCTGATTTCATAGATTTTAAAGAGTTAATAAAGGGGAAGAATTGGTTGAAAGATAAAAATGGGGATAGAATTTATTGGAGCAAATAAAAGTAGTTTTTTATTATAATCATCCTGATACAATATACTTTAGATACAGTTTTGAAGACGAATTACAAGAGATTCAAACTATCACGAGGACTAATTCAAGAAGGCGATGAGGAGAACCTATAGAAAATGCTGAAAACCTAAAACTCGCATACACTGGAATTCTTTTTATACCACTCCCTTTATATAGGGATTTAATAAAACTACGACTCAGGAGCCATATCAAACCAATACCAGTGTTTTTACAGAAATTTGGTGCCATTAGGATCCACCTCGGTTACCAACGATAGTGACGAGGAGATTAGTACTTAGTATTGTCTTTGATTAACATAACCATTACACATTTAAAGAAAAAAGCTTTTACTGGTTAAAAGCTTTTATTAAAGTTATGTATTATTATAAATTTACAATTATTTGACATAATTTTAAATTTAAACGTTTCGCGTGCTTTACAGCGTGCGTGGTCAATAATTGTAAATTTATAATAATACATAACTTTAATCCGGTAAAAGCTTTTTTCTTTATA